>CM042141.1:9698565-9778349 GCA_023376005.1 Doryteuthis pealeii | reverse complement strand
ACTAGCACTCATAAGAATTTAATTCGATTTCTGAACCAACTATTATACTAACTTAGATCTTGGGGTAGGTCTAGATTCATGATCCCCACTTGTCTCATCTGCTATAATAAAAAAGAAAAGAAAAAAAAACTAGAAAAGAAAAGAACAAGTCCAAAGATAACCTTTAGTAGTCATTTTTAGTTGCTGCTATACATTTTATTGTTGATATTTAAAAATAAATTTGCTTTTATGTAGAATTTCTGTAAATGGTATTTATTGACAAAGCTCCAGTCAGCTTAGCTTCTTAACCAATAAAAATCTATATCTGTATAGAATTGAAATGTAGGTTTACTTTTTGACTATTCTAGATGTGCACTTATGTAAAGATGAAATATTACAGTTACTTTTAAGTTGATGCATGGCATAGGTACTTTTTACTCAATGGCCATTGTTAAGGAATTTTTGTTCTCATTAATATGAGCATGATCTTTTCATTTTATTTTATTCATCTCTATTCAAATTTTTGCTTAATATTCTATATCAATTTGTAAAAAATTCAAATTATATATGTAATTTTTTATTCTTTGCTCATAAGGTAGCTTATCTTTGATTAGGTGTTTTTTCAGGGAACTAATGTTCAGTATTTATTGGATTTCAGAATTTCTATACTAAAAAACATAAATGAAATATCTCTGGTAATCTACATGTATAAAAGTAAGTGTGTGTGTGTGTGTGCGCGCGCGCGCGCATTTAAGTTATCGTAGCAAAGACTTAAAGTCAATGGCGCTTGGTAACTGTCAGTTTCTTGTCTATGCCATTTTCAAACCAAGAGATATATATGCTCTATCAATGATATTGAGCACTCTTTACTTATAAATATAGCAAACATATATATATATATATATATATATATAAAGTTTGGGATGTTTACCAAAATTTTTTCTTATTCCCCAATGATACTTGCATCGGAAAATTAAAATCTAAAAAGTTTGGTTTTAAGTTATCTTTACCGTGCTTTTAACCTGAACTAATATATATCTTAAATTGTATATACACTGTTTAAGAATGAGAATGGCAGTAGAAAATAAAACAGTATTCAATGCAACAAATATTGTTGATTTTGATGAAAATTAAGTTTCATTCATTGTTCATCTCTGTCTTGGTAAATACATCTTCAGTGTCGGTACTTTTGAACATGCCTCATACAGTATAGAAATAGTATTGCAATAATATGATTCAGGGGATTTCAACTAACTTTGCTTTCACTTACTCTCTTGTAATATTTTAAAGTAATTTCTTTCTACAGAAAGTTACTTTCAGGAGAAATATATAAAAGTATGTCTTAAGATGTATAGTGCTGATTGTATCCTAGACAGGATATAAAACCTTCACTCCACCTTGAAATCTTTGTTAATTTGGTTTGTTTGGTCTCTTTGTTTAATGGCATATCAACGTTCATGGATTATTTAATTCAAATCCATCTTGTAGAAGAACAGTAATGGTACTATTTAACCCATAGCTGGGAGGATATTAGTCCAAAAGTGAATGTAATAGGGCGAAGTCATTTACTATGATCTCACAGTCCAGCATGTTAGCTGCTATGTAACAAGGACTCCCCTAATTGTTAATTTAAGAAATTTTCTAATTATAGAAAGTTGAACTGAATACTTTTTAAAAAAAATTGATTATTCTTTAAAATTTTAGCATTTTCATTTGAAGAAGCCAGGTTTTCAGCAAGCAGATCTTTCCTTCCTTCTAATTTATAGTAGTTTTCTTTCTTTCTTTCTTTCCATACATACAAGTACATACTTATCTAGGATGATACAGTGAGTTGTAATTCATTTTGTAATATTAGATCATCAACTTTATAAAAATGAAGTTGCATTTTAGTTAGGTGTGTACTTATTTATAGGTGATAATATACATAACTAAGCATCCAGTCTTCATGCTCTTTTCTTAGATTCCCAGCAAGACGGGAAAAATTAAATTACTGAGTAAAACTACAGAAACATCATTATTTGCCCTTTACAAGGTGCATTAAAAAAATATTGATGCTGAAGCTGTATTTATCAAGACCTAAATCAACAATGAATTCATATAATAAAGTAACAATGTCTAAATGAGCCAGTGCCAATTTGAAAAATAATTACTTTTGAACTAAATACTTTTGGCAAGACACAAGATTGTGTAAGTGCTGAACTTTCCATAAATACCAGACCTGGCTCCATGCAACTTTTTCTTGTTTTTTAAACTAAAAATCAATCTTATGAGCAAGATTAGAGGATATGGAGGACATTAAAAGAAATATGACAGCACAGCTTAATGCCATATCAAAAGAGTGGTTTTAGAGGTTGATATATCCGGGTTAAGGGATATATTCTGAAGTTGGTATTTGGTATACTATCGCAGTAGTAATTGGTACGTTGAATAGTAATACGTCTCCGAGCAGTCGTGGTGTAGTCTAGCGAGTAAGCTTAGGTTGTAGGCTTAGGTATAGGTGCCTGTACCAACACAGTGTCGACTATTTATACATGACACTGTCCAATCAGATTATAGTGAGGGGGTACCAAGGTATTTACATATTCATTACATCAGAGGTGCTTTGACCAGGGGAAAACATGCTGGAATAAGTGTGTTGAATGCCAAGAGGAATATTTTGAAGAAAATCAGAGTTGGTACTGACTCATTTAGACATTTGTTATATACCCCTTTAAAATCAGGTATATAATTTTCTCAGGGCTGATTCTGTGGGTTGTTTCTCCATGTTGATTCTACTTCTTGTTGGGCTGGTCATTTCTTGTTTTTAATGAATTAACAAGACTTTGTTGTTTTTCTTTTAAGTCTTTTATTAAACAACCCAAGCCCTGGATTTAACCGCGTGGATTGAGGAGCGAAATCTCGAGAGCCGATGACTGCGTCTGCTCTCAGCTAGTAACTGGTCACAACCGAATCTAAACTTAAAATTTTCACACTCCTCTAATCACGCCTTTCCAGAAAGGTTAAGTCGAGTTCATTACCCATCAATAACTGTCAAGGTGATTTTCCACTGAACCCGTGTTATTTTGAATCTAACAAACTCTGATTCAAAATATCTATCTACAGTACATACATAATTCATAAGCTACCTATGAATTATGTAAAATATTGTCACTTTATTATACGAGTTGTTCAGCGGTGCATGTATATTTATTTTAATCTTTATAATTAATAAATTTAAAGTTTCTGTCTTGATTACTTTTTGATCACACCTCATACAAAGTTTCTTGCAACTTGCATTTTACAAATCTTTATTGCTATTGTTATATTATATTGGAAAATTTCATTCTTAAGTTAATTCATATTGTTTTCATTGCTTGAATAGATAACCAATAGTAAGAGAAAAAAATCCTATCTGTTTCTGGTAAAGTTAATCTTAGCATTATAGAAATATGATTTAATGGAATACTGTATCTTCTTAAAAAAATAATCTGATCTTTCTTGTATGCTTGATTAGCCAGGAAGGAGATTACATTTTGATTATACCTGTGTTGTTAGAAATAGTTTTCTTATTTGAATTTGCAAACACTTGGTTAATTCTTTCAGGGAATAACTTTTTCTTTTCTTTTTACTTTAAGTCAGAATTTTCTCATGGCACATTTGTGGAAAAAAGTTTTGCCAATTATTATTATTTTTTAAATCTCAAGACTTGAATGTACCTACAAATATGGAAAAGTTCATAGGTTGACCAAGATACTCTCATGGAATGTGACCAAATGTGGTTTATTTTTCAACACAGCTCCCCCACCATATTTATATGAATATGAAAATTAGCTCATTAAATATGCAAAAAAAAATATTTAAAGTTTAGTATCCGAATTTTATAGTGAAAATGACATAAATAATATTTGGGATATTTTTTTTCTCTATTTTTGGATAGTCTATGTAAGATAATGTAATTATTATTTTTTTTTTATGCACTTCAACATAACTTCAGAAAAGATGCAAGAAAGGGTATTGCATCTCTAAATTTTCAATTTTAACATCTTTTTTTCTAGTTCAAGGCACTTTAAAGAAGGAAACTAATTCCATGAAGTAGATTAGTGGGGTGGGAGTGCATGATAGTCCCATTTAGCCATTGGACTAAAAGGATCAGAATTGATTTTGACAATTTTTGGCTAGCTTTCATTTTTCCATTTTTTTCTAAAAATATTTTCTGTTGTGTGACCTTAATTTGACTCCTAAACAGCAATGATTCTTTTTTTTTTTTTCTCCTGTTTTCTGTTTCAGGCATTATATTTTCTGATCACAAAAGAAATTCACAAACCTGTTCATATTTAGAAAGAAAAATTTTGCATTTTAGTCATTTATTTATTAAGAAAGTACTTTGTGAATAATGTCATAGAAAATTATGACTCTCATTTTATTTCCCTGAATTTTTTTTAGATGTGGCTTGATATTTTTTATAATTTGGATTATTCTGACTATTGTCCTCATCTTTATTGTTATCTGCACAATTTTTTTTAGATGTGGCTTGATATTTTTTATAATTTGGATTATTCTGACTATTGTCCTCATCTTTATTGTTATCTGCACAACTTTCGGCCGATGTGCCTTCTGGCCTATTGTGCAAATAACAATATAGATGAGGACAATAGTCTGAATAATCCAAATAATAAAAATGTGACCTTTTTATTTTTTAAATTCAAGGGAAAGAATAGTATCTTTCAGTGATGCTGATAGCTTTTTGATTTAGTGCATCCTGGAATGCACATTTTACTTTGAATGAGTTCCCAGGAAAATTTATGGGTCCCAACTAAAGCTGTCTAACTCCTACCTTGTAACCTATACTGTGTAATTCATTTCTAAGAAACTATTGAAATGTATTTACACTTAGCTTGAAATGGTAGGGGAAGAATAGAGAAAAACACTGGGACGCATGGATACGATTTTACTACGTCAGGGATGCATGACGCGTACCTATCAGCATCTCAGATCTTTGTAGTCTAGGTTAAAAACAGGGTACGATTAAGTCAAATTTTTAAGACATCATTTTTCTGATGTCGTTCTCATTGGGGAATGAGAAAAGTTTTGGTAAATGGGCTAGGCATTACCAAAACTTTTACCAAAATGTGTTTGTATAGATTTGATAAAGATTGACCAGGATTTCGATACTTTATATATTTCAGAGATTGCATATATTTAATTATAAATCTATCTATGATAAAATATTAAAAAATGGGTTGTGTAAGGATTATCTTTGTGGAAAAGGGAATCGGGGAACAGTGTTTAAACTCTAGCCAAAGCTGTTTACATTTAATTAACACTAATGCCATTGGAAAAGGCATGATGGAGTTGATATGCTGTTGAATAGACCGAATCTAACCTAATTGAAAGTGTGACACACACAAACAATAGTTATTAAGATATAAATATCATGAAATATTAATAGGTCTAGCTAGTATATATAATACTGATTAATAAATATATACATATTTAACCTATGTGAATTAGGCAGGAAACTATCAGTAACCAAGTGCTGTTGACTTCTCTTCACAGCTATAGGTAAAATAATAGGGTAGATTAGTGTGATCTTGATTTTAAAATAGAAATAGATTTTTTTTTTATCTCTGCATCTCAAGTAAACTCATCAAAAACTAAAACTTGAGATTCTATCAAATGTGTAACATTAAACTAATTATTTTAAGTCTGTTTAAATTTCTTAAATGAGCTTATGTGACGTTTTCTTATTTTTATTAATACAAACTTAAATTCAACCTTCAATCTTTAAACTCAATGTCAAGTCACATCCTATTTATAGAAGTTATAATTAATTGTAAAGGAATAATTAGAAGTGCACTATAATTAGAATTTAATAATTAAGTTTGAAAAAGAGAAAGAGATTTCTTAGCCCTTTGAACCCTGAGGCCCCCCCACACACACACCTCTAGATCCTGACTGAAATATAACTAAAAATATAAAATGTTGCAATCTGTTATTTATCAGCCTGATCCCTCCCCTCCAACGAGGCCACTTGTTGGCCGTGGGTGGTGACCTGTGATGCTTAAGGATGGAACCCTGGTGGCTGAGCAACACTCCATTTTGGTCCTTACTTAGGCTAGACAGTCGGTTGGAGAAGCCCCCTCTGATCAATCGGCTGGTCACGTCAAGCCCTAGCACCTATATGATTGTCCCAATCCTATTGCCCTTATGCCAAGCCCCAGTCCTTTTTATCATATATGTGCTAGAAGGCGGTGGCTGAGGGTCTTCATGTCCTGGGTATGGGTTGAATAGAAAATTTGTTTATTTGAAGAAAAAAAAAAAGGTTTTAAAAATTTTCTACCAAACTATTGTTAAGAATCTTTCAAAACTTTGCAGGCATTAAATGACCCACCAAGGTTGATATGCCGTAAAACAAACTAACAAACAACCAAATCAGCCTGATTGGCTGTATTGTTGTTAGGCAATAGCAATGTAGAAATGGGGATTCCTCTGCTGGAGTATATGTACTTCTAGGTAACAGTGCAAATACCTGCCGATTTGGTTCTTAGGGTTAAATATGCTGGGTTGAAGGAATAGGAGGGAGAGAAAGGATTTAAATTATCAATAAAGATGCAAATAGAAGAATTAAGTTATTGTTTTTACATCATTCTCCCCTTTCCTTGTGATGAGTAAGTTATGTTTCACTTAGCTTAGTCTATCTATCCCTTTCACACTTAATGGCATACTTAAAGTCTCTATCCTTCTCTACCCTCTATCTATGTATAATTATAACTGAAAGTTTTAGCCCTTATATATATATATATATATATATATATATATATATATATATATATAGCCTGTGCGATTTAGGTGAGAAACCATCAGTAAACAAGTGCCGTCGACTTCATGTCCATGCTACCTTAACTTATATATATATATATATATATTATATATATATATATATAAATATAATTTTTTTTTAGATTTTCAATTCTATATCTAAACTCTGACAGTTTAAAAGTGCCCTGGCTCTATAATTTGTAATTACACAATACTTTCAACTGGAGAACCCCCCCCCAAAAAAAAAAAAACAAAACAAAAAAAAACAAAAACAAATCAAATCATATGCACCACCTGAAAATAATCAGTCGGCACTATTATAATGGCCAAAAGAAAAAAAAGAAAAAGAAAAAAAACACTGTAAGAGTTGCCTAAGTTAAATATACTAAAGTGCTCAATACACTAAGTAGAGCCAATACAACACTGCCTTAACTTATATATATATATATATATATATATTTGGAGGATATGTGCTTAATTGAAGTCATACCTAATTTTGAAAATTAATTAGTTAATAATTAATGAATTTAGGCGGGTATATATGTTCAAATGTAAGGCTAAACAAATCGAGAAAATGTCAATCCCTGAATATACATTTCGACATATATATATGTATGTCTGTGTGTGTGTGTGTGTGTGTGTGTTAAGGTAGCATTGTATAACTATTTCGGATTTTATATTCTCCATCTTTTCTTACGTACATAATTCATCCAATAGGAAGTTGATATTATTAGTTCTATTTCTTAAGTAACATAACTTGATATACTGGGTTTGTATGTACCTATTTTAGATAATTTTTCATTATTATATTCTTCACTTTCTTTTCATATGTCCAGCATTATTTTTATTCATTTTTCACTCATTGAGTTTTCACACCAGTCATATCTTGTGGCTTTCACTTTAGATCAATTAATAGCAAATCTCTTCAGCACTTCAGCATTGTCCTTGATATTATCCTATAGTTTCTTCTTCCTCTCCTCCCCCTACCACCTATTCTCCCCCTTTCTTCTTATTCACCTTTTTTTCTTCTTATTCTGCTACCTCCCTCCCCCTCACTTCCCACTCTTCTTTTTCCTCCCCCTTTCTTCCTCTTTACTACTACTATTGAGAAGTGAGTGGAAAGCTAAAATAAAATTACTAAAATGCATTTATAGGGGAAAAATTATTCCAAAGCTTCTTTGTTCTCTCTGGAATGTGATGTCTATATACTTAAAATCCTTCCTGGACTTATTGTAGATTTTCCTTGTTAAAGGTCATTGAAATAAACGGGAAATATTTATAGACCCATGATTGAAAAGGTCAAGGAAGTAAGTAAAAGTGCAAATATTATCCTTTCTATGAACTCAATATGAAAAGACAAAGAAAAACTCTTGACCACAGTATCGGAATAGCCACTATTTGTCCATTATAACCAAATTTAAAAAATAATAGTTTTTATTCATTTATTATCATAAAGAGTTTATTTACTTAACTGCTAGTTGAGATATCAATAAAACAATGATTGCAGCTGAGTATTTGATTTATTCTCTTGGGTTGAAGGATTTTTATATGTAATACTGTATTCATTGTTAAGGCATCCCATCGTGGTGTAATGGTTAACAAGCTAGTCAGTCTCACTATATCCATTACTACTGAAAAGTAAGTCCGATCCTTGCTGGATGCCCCAAATTTGTGATGACTCCAATTAAGCACTTATTCTCCAAAAAATTATCGGCAAAAAGCCATTCTAAACAAACCTTGTATACAGTATTCAGTATTTTCTAAAATTTCAGATAATTTTGATTATATCTGCATGAACCATAGTAAAAGTAAAATTACTTGAAGAGCTACAATTCTTGATCCTCAGGTGTCCCGAGTATGACACTAAACACCATTCTTTGGTGAGGTCCCAGTTCTGAAGTTTCGGAAAGTCTGTAGTCACTCTTCATTTCCATTACTCCCAGTTCCACTTTGATTCAGAGTGGTAGTATCTGTTAAGGACCTGTTTATGGGTCAAATAGATCTGTTTGAAAACTATTAATATTAGATTGAAACCATATAACTGTGTACAAATAAATGTTAGAAAATAAAGTATTATTTTACTCCTTGCAAGTTTTTCACATTTTTAACTGATTGTTTTTTCACTGAATTGTGACAGCAAGTCTCCTCAGGTCTCTTCTAAGTTTTCTATCTGATTTTAACAGTGCTGTAGTCTGGATGGTCTTGTTTCTTCCTCTGATTTTGGCATTAAATAACCCAATAAGGTTGACATACCATAAAACTAACCAACCTGACCATCAGTTGAATTATTATTTAACCAACCTCTCAGCTATAGGAAGAATATGACACAAGGTTAATTTTTAAGTGGAGAACAGCTATTTTGAATTCAGAGTTTTCCTTCTCCTAGATCAATTGCTGTATAGTTTTATAGAGAAACCTACAAAAGTGAGCTGAAAAGTTCATAGGCTGACATTATGACTGTTGTTGGTCAATGGGATCCAAGTACTGCAACACAGGTGAAAGTGTATGCACTGCAAGCAGGACTGTTGAAAAATAAATATCATTTGGTTACATTCCATAAGAGTATCTTGGTCAGCCTATGAACTTTTCAGCTGACCCTCAGATGTACCTATGTATGTTGCTCAATAAAAAAACAACAAAACTAAACAATTCATATCTGAATTCCAACATACAGTTGGAATTCAGATATGAATTGTTTAGTTTTGTTGTTGTTGTATTGCCAAATATTTAAAAAAAACAAAACAAAAATACCCAACCCTATTATTATTATTATTATTATTATTATTTTTAAAATAAATATTTGGCAATACATTTCATGAATATACTATTAATCAACTAGCTAAAGTAGGGGTTCTCAAACTTTTAAATCCGTAGACCCCTACAAAAATTTGATTGACCTATCCTGGACCCCCTCCTTATATACCCCAGTCCACCTTGCAGTTGTTTTGTTGCAACCAATTATGTAATTAATGAATTCTGCACAAACGTTTATGTAAAACTGTTAATTGTAAAATAACCGTATAGTAAGCATAATATGTAAAAAAGAGATGCAAATATTTGATACTAAGTTAATAACTTACCAAGGAAGCACATTTCCTAATGTGGATGGGTGAAACTAATGACTTTTGATAAATTCATGAATATTGGGCTTAAACTTTTGAAATATATCAACATGAGCATGTTCTCCAGGATTCTTGTGGAATTAATTTCTTCTAATTACAGAGAAGGCTTAATAGTTTCCATAGACCCCTTATAAACCCCCAAATACTTACAGACCCCCTGAGTTGTTGTATAGATCCCAGGGGGTTTATGTAGACCACTTTGAGAAACCCTGAGCTAAAGTATACATCTATTGGCTAAAGCATCAAGACTTGTATTGCAGCCGGTTATGATGACAGATAAATAATGGTACTCGGTATTAATGATGGGTTGGTAAGCGTTGTTTCTATCAGTCAAGTTATAAAAAAAAACTGCTGGATATACACAACTATGAAAATTCCGAGAATTTTTTCTGAAAAATCAATGGAGACATGCCAAGTGAGCGACACTTATTTTTATATTGCTTGTTAGACATAACTAAGCAATAATACTATGTATGGGCATGCCAGGGTGGGCCTCCCAGCAAAGACCTACATCGATCAGTTCTGTGCAGATACTGGATGCTGAGCGGAGGACCTGCCGAGAGCAATGAGTGATAGGGATGGTTGGCAAGAGATTGCCATGGATATCTGTGCTGCTGCTGGCACATGATGATGATGATGATTTTACATCTTCACTTTCAAAAAATACTTATAAACCTAATTAGTAAGGTTTAATTAAATGTGAATAATCGTTTTAGTAAGACAAACAATTTTTTTTTAGTTTAGAAATTTCAGTTTTGTACAATTAGTCATGTCTTGCAGCAACATGGCTTCCTAATAATTATTTGTTTATTTATGAGAAACAATTTTTTAATTCTTAATTTTTTAAAATTATTAAAACCTTCCCCTTAGTCCAGTAAGTATGTAGGTATTTACCCAACCCGTTCGCCACAGGTGGGATGTGACACAAAGTCTCAAGTGTGGGGTATCTAATGAGGATCAAACTCGCTATTCAGTAGTAATGGATTAGCAAGACTAGCTTGCTAACCATTGCACCATGATTGGACAAAGTATTTATACCAAATTTGGGAGCTCTGTATGAAATTTATAGAGGATTAAAAAAAAAACAAAAAAAAAACACACTATTCTCCATTATTGGCATAAACTTTGTATTGGATAAATATATTTACTTCATAAATTAATGTACACTAATCATAATGATATTATTGATAATTTTATGTAAGTATACAGCTCAGTCGGTAGAGCGTTCGGCTAGAAACCACATGGTTCCTAGTTTGATACCGGTCCTCACCAACTCAGCGTATGAGAAGCACAGGGATCTGTGCGGTAAAGTAAGGAGCTGATGGTAGGTATGGTGCTCCACCTCAGACACCTTGGTCTAGCACTAGTGAAAAGGGGATAGACTCCCTCGCTGACTGGCTGATACTGACTTTAGGCTGCCCCAACGACTTATACAGCAATATGAGTATTGTGAGTAATGACACTAAACTGAATTTATTGGTAAGGCTCTTATTATGGAACTTTGGGGAGTGTGAAGTCACCACTTTATTACCATTACTCCAAAGTCCATTCTGACCCATGTGAAATGCAAACAGCCTTGTTCAGGATTTGAACTCTGGTTGACGAGTCCATTTCCTACGACTCTAACCATTATGCCATGCACTCCATATAGCTAAATTTAATTTCCATTCACCCTCAAATAAATTAATTGAATATTACATTACAAAATATAACTAATTTACCAGTGCTTAATAATATTTACATGAGAAAAGAATCTGTAAACTATAAATGCAAATTTACCTTTTAATTCTTGAATTATTTTTTAATGGGGAAGATTGATTTAGTGGGGACTGAGATCACCAATATTAGGTTTCAAGTTTGTGATACTGAAAAGGTTTGGTGATATCAGAGCCAGATTTTGTTCATTTAAATGACCTGTATATTTTTAACAGGTCATATGTGAACAACACATTACTAGGGGCCATCACACCCAATTAGACCTTCTGCTACGATTTCTGGCAACTAGTCTACATGATCCAGTGATTTTTGTTCCTCTGTTATAAAGGGATTGATGAATGCAAACTAGTAAATTCACCCCTTCTTTGTTGGACCCCTATGCTTTTATTCACCCTGCCATGGACTACTTTGAGAAGCAACTAACCAACAACAATTTGATCTTTTAAAAAAATTGATAAAATTTTAAGTTTTGTAAAGAATCTAAAAGTAGCAACATTTTCTAATTCTTCACAACTCTTTAGTATCTTTAACTTATGACTTATGGTCAAGCCACACTGAAAGCACCCATTCCTGCCAGATCACAAAGTTAAGTAAAGATGAGCCCGCTCCATACTTAAATGAATGACCACTTAGGAACAGTAAGTACTGTAAGCAACTTGAAGCCTGAACCAGTCTAATTAAAGCTTAGTAAATTGCAGTTTATTAACTATATATTTTTTGTATAAGACTTATGCATTTTTCTGAATATTCTAGACTGATTTTGTACATCGTTTTTTTTTTGGGGGGGGGAGGGGTATCATACTACCAATTTTTTTTTTATCATACTACCAATTTTTTTTTTTTTTATCATACTACCAAATTTTTTTTTTATCATACTACCAAATTAAAAAAAAATTACAACCAATTTTCTTTTTAATGATACTACCATTTTTTTGTATTATAAGTTTGCACAAAAGATAGATTACAGTAATTATTTTGTTAAATCTACTTGTGAGGAGTCTGTGTGGCACTGTGACATCATAGTAAGTGAGTTTGACCTCCAGTCACGCTATTATGTTTATTTTTGGACTAGTACCCTTGAGAAAGATATAGATCTCCCCAATTATGGATTAAATAGTACCACTACTGTTCTTCTATAAGGATGGCTTTGGCATTAAATAACCCATGAAAGTTGATATGCCATTAAACAGAGAAACCAAAGAAACCAAATCTACCTGTATTGATTCTAAGATGGCATAAATTAGCTCCAGTTTGTTTGTAGTTCTTTGACTTTATTGGCTTAACTCTTTCTTACTAAAACTTTTGCTTTTACTTTTCTTTTTATATCAAAAGAGCAGTCTATAAAATAAAAAACAAAAAAAAAAACAAAAAAAACAACTATTGTTAGAATATAGATTGGAAGGAAATTAAAGACTTTTATTTGTCAACATCCACCCACTTAGTGATTTCCTCTTTTATCCTCTACCCTGTTTTTGTCAGCAGGTGATGGTACTGTTGTTTCGTTTGTGTGGGTTGTTCAGTCACCAGCATTTTTCATAAGTCAAACAAAAAAAAAAAAACTAAAAAAAAGGGAAAAAATAAAGAGGACAATGCAGCCTGATTCCCAGCCGAAAATACTTCCTTCTGCAACTTGTGAATGTTTGCAATTCTGCATTTGAAAATACCAACCTTGCCAATTACATAATCTCAACTGACAGAGGGACCGTTACTAACTAGTTGGAATAACTTAGGCACTAACGTAGTACTTTGGTTTATAATACTAATTATCTTAAAGAGTAAGTACACTACATATAAAAAGTGTGGAAGTTAAAATTAACAACCAATACAAGTATAAGCAGAATTGATAATAGCTGAAAACTTGCCCAATGTTTGAGATTTTTAAATGAAACCAAACTATGTTTTTGTGAAAACTTATAAGTTAAACCTTTTTTAAAGGTTAATGTTTATAGCACTCTGGTAGTCATTGCCCATACTATATTGTTTTTTTTTTATCTTCTTGATTTTCTGGTGATTGAAAAAAAAAATCATAACTTTAGTTTTGGCTAGGAAATGGTCAAACAAAAAGATAAAAAATTCAGTTTATCTAACCTGGTGGACACAAAATTAGGGTCCAGTTTAGCATTAGACTTTAACTCTTAACATTCTGTTGAGAATTTTCTAAGTCCAGAGCCCCACTCCTCTAAGGATTTACCAAAAAATGGCTTTTTCATTTAAATGTTTATAATGCCTTTACTTTCTGACAGATTGTAATGAAAATTAACAGTATTATTGGAAAGCCTTTGTTTGTTCATTATGATGTTGTCATTTGGGATAAAAATAATGTTCTGCATTTATGATTGTTGATTGATTATATAATAATAATAATAATAATAATTGTGGCCTGGTTAGGGGCCAGAATAAAGACACAAGAGAGGAAATAAGTTAAACAAATATATTAACAAAGAACAGTAGTACAAACTTATACAAATGAGAAGGTTACTCGCGAGGCGGTTTTATCAACTGTCTGCTGAAATATTGACTCTCTGCTTAAATGCAGAACCTGCTGCTATTTATAGTTGGAAGAGTTCATGAGTATGTGGTAAATTACCATAACAATAATAATGATGATAATAAAAAACAGGTATAGTCATTAAAAATTATGAAAAAAATGTAGATGGTGAGTTTGATAGTAATACAATTGTAGCACTTAGTTACAAACATGATCATATGAACATCACTGACCTTGATGCAACTTACTTATGAAAATTGACCCCTTGCTAAAAACTTTAATAAAATTCTAAAAGTTTGTAAATTTTCAAAATCTGATATACTTTAAAAACATGTCCCAGGATTTGTATTATTTGGATTATTGTCCTCATTTTTATTGTTATCTGCACAATGTTTCAGCCGATGTGCCCTCCGGCCTTCTTCAGGTATTTCTTGTCGGACTCTGGAACTCCCTCCTCGAACTCAGGAACCTTCTTGTCATAATCAGGAGTCTTCACAGAACTTTGAACCTAACCATTTATTGAATCCACGGGGGTAGACTGTTCTCATTCTGTTAACCATAACTGGGTATAAGTGTTAAACTTAATTATTCTATGTTACTGTCACCCTTGACCAGGATCGAACCTGCAGCCTAGAGATAACTGTCACTTAGAACTGTATTAACTCAACTCCTATATCCACTACGGAATGAGAACAGTCTACCCCCATGGATTGAATCAAGGGTTAGGTTTGAAGTTCCGTGAAGGCTCCTGATTACAACAAAAAGGTTCCCAAGTTAAAGAAAGTTAACGAGTCCAACAAGAAATACCTGAAGAAGGCCGAAGAGCATATCGGCCGAAACGTTGTGCAGATAACAATAAAGATGAGGACAATAGTCCAAATAATACAAATTATCAAGCCTCATCTCAAAAATTCAGAGAAATGTTCCAGGATCCCATTAAGTAACCAGAGAAAGTTTGGTGGCCATAGTTCTAACTGTCCTTGAGTTGTGTTGCAGCAAACTGATGAGCAAAGAGGGACATTTAGTGAATCATAGTATTGCTTATAAGTTTAGAGTGCAAGATATTTATAGAGAATTATTGCTTTTATTTCTGTGTGTTGTTAATGAGCAGAGTACTGGACTGCAAGCTCCTGGATCAATTATTAATGCCAGTTTCGTGAGATGATAGCTACAATGCAATAAAATTCCTAGACAAGGAACCAGAATATGTGGACATTTAAGCTAAGTAGATAATGGCAAGCAACTGCTACTATGTGCCAAAGAATTGATGTTAAAGTCTCTGAAGAAAGGTAATGCTTCAAATTATCATAAATATATCTCATGATGTAATATCATTTGGATTATCATATAATTATTATTGAACATTAGACAAGTGAGGAGTTTAAGGCATTAAAATTATGTATTTTCCTATTTCATCTTTGGATCTTTCATAAAAAAGAGCTTGTATTCTTCATTGGCCATAATAAAATAGTCAGTGAAACTCAATTTTGTACAGGTAATTTAATAGGTGATTTAAATCAAAAGCAGAATAGTTTAATATGCTTTGTTCTTTCATGGGTCATTAAATTTGAACAAGGTTCCAATTAGATTTTAAAATACCTGGTTACTATCTTTATTATTTTCTCCTCCTCTTTCTTTCTTTCTTTCTTTTCCTTCTCTCTTCTTTTCTTCCTTCTCTCTCTTCTTGTTTTCCCCCTTCTCTCTCTTCTTTTTCCCCCCTTCTCTCTCTTCTTGTTTTCCCCCCTTCTCTCTCTTCTTGTTTTTCTCCCCTTCTCTCTCTTCTTCCCCCCTTCTCTCTCTTCTTGTTTTCCCCTTCTCTCTCTTCTTGTTTTCCCCCCTTCTCTCTTTTGTTTTCCCCCTTCTCTCTCTTCTTGTTTCCCTTCTCTCTCTTCTTGTTTCCCCTTCTCTCTCTTCTTGTTTCCCCTTTCTCTCTCTCTTGTTTCCCCCTCTCTCTCCCTTCTCTCTCTTCTTGTTTTCCCCCTTCTCTCTCTCTTGTTTCCCCCCTTCTCTCTCTTCTTGTTCTCTCTCTTTCTTGTTTTTTCCCCCTTCTCTCTTGTTCTTCTTCCCCCTTCTCTCTCTCTTCTTGTTTTCCCCCCTTCTCTCTCTTCTTGTTTCCCCTTCTCTCTCTTCTTGTTTCTCTCTCTTCTTGTTTTCCCCCTTCTCTCTCTGTTTCCCCCCTCTCTCTCTATTAGTGTGTAAACTTTAGATTATTCCTTAATATTTTTTTTTCTTTTATGTAAAAATTATTTCTCAAAAATTCAATATATTATAAAATACCATGTTCATCTTACAGTTTTACTTTTATGAGATTCACAGAAACTAAGTTCACTTTACTATTGTAGTTATATTGTAAACTGAACTCATTCCCTAAAACTTAGTTTTGAAAATATCAATATTTCTAACATGTTATTACCAAAAGTTTCTTTAAAAAAAAAAAAAAATTATATAAAAATGACAGTTTAACATAAACTGAATCTTTATCTTGAATTTAAACTTAATTTGACGTTGATGGTTTTTAAGATATCATGACCTGCTAAATTTTGCCTCAAATCACTTGTGTATGAAATGGTTACATCTAGTATTGTAAAATGGTGTAGGCTTTTTCTATCTCCATTTCAATATGAAGCATGAATTAATGAAAATGTTGTTTGTTTTTACTTTTTAATAGTTTATTTATGTACCAATATCATCAATGCAAATTATATTTATAATTTATTTTGAATATTAAAGTATTGAATCTACAGACCATAAAACAAAAAACAAAAACAAAAAACAAACAAACAAAAGAACATTGACATATGTAAATAAATTAATCCTAATATGATTCAAATATTGGATATTTTCTTCCAATCTTCTTAATCATGCATAAGTTTTCATTAAAAAAAAAACTGTTTTTTCATGTTTGTAGAACAAGAGTGAAGGTGTTATGAAGTTTTTATCACAATTAAAAAAAAAAAAAACTACACTCATAAGAATTTAATCGATTTGTTGGAAAACCAACTATTATACTAACTTAGATCTCGGGGTAGGTCTAGATTCATGATCCACCACAGTCCATCTGGCTATAAATAAAAAAGAAAAGAAAAAAAAACGAAAAAGAAAAGACAGTCCAACTAAGTGAAGGTTACTCTGATAGGAAAAAGAAACAGGAGCCTGGGTAAAAGAAGATGGATGGGTTTAGTGCTGGCAACTTTAATCTGTGAAAACATGACCTGCTATTGAAACTAAAGTTACAGCCCTATGTCCCATGAGGGAGCCTAGGGAACCAATGAAATGTATAATGATATTATATACTTGTCTAGTATAATCTTTTTTTTTCTCACTTCAGTCTAGGGGCAGTGTATGGGTTTCTAGATATGTATCTGTTAATACCGTGTCATACCATAATAGAAAAAACATACATTTTTTGGAGGAATGGAAATAAAAACATTGGATATTCAGAAAATGTTTAGCTATTTTAAGATGAAGGTTTCTATGAACAAGGCACTTAACATATACAAGAAAATGATCCTTTATTCTCTTTTATTTGTTGATAGTAATTTACTCATATTACAAGGGTGGGTTAATAAGCCATAGACTGACATAATTATTAACTTAATTTTGATCTGAAATTATTAGTGTTCAGTGTATGTGCTATACAGAAAAGCATTGAGGTAACTATCAACAAGGAAATATATTATTTTGAAAAATGAATATTTGTTCTCTAAAATAAAATCCAATTGGACACATGTCTAAGTGACAGTTATCTTTAGGCTGCAGGTTCAATCCTGGTCAAGGGTGACAGTAAATAGAATAATTAACACAGCTTAACACTTGTACTTAGTCATGGTTAACAGAATGAGAACAGTCTATCCCCATGGATTGAATAAAGGGTTAGGTTCGAAGTTACGTGAAGGTTCCTAAGTTCGAGAAGGTCCAGAGTCCAACAAGAAATACCTGAAGAAGGCTAGGGTCACATCGGCCGTAACGTTGTGCAGATGACAATAAAGATGAGGACAATAGTCCAAATAATACATAAAATAAAATGCTTTATTCATCATTAGGCTACAGACTTATTGATAAATTTATGTATAATACTTTATCTGAATTGCAGTGAATCGATGAGTAAGAACGATTCATCTTGAATCCAAATTCTAAGCCTTCGGTTTTTCTTGGGCTTGACAGGTAGTCATAGAGGCCCCATCCAATCAATCAACTGCTCATGACAAACCCTAGCAATTATATAATTCTCCTGACCTTTTCTTCAAATTTCTTTTATGGCAAACATCCACCCGTTTTTATCATAGGTGCTAGACGGCTGAGGGTCAACCACCTGCATTTATTAATACACATGAAGTTAATGAAAATTATTTCTACCAATTATTATTAGTACCAATTTATTAATACACATGAAGTTAAACAAATCATGTATATATTTAAAAAAGAATGGCATTAAATTACTCACAGGGGTTGATATACCATTAAACACAACCAACAACCAAGCAGAACAAATCTCTGATCATTGTTCAAACTTTGTGATTTAAGAGTATTAAATATTCAAGTCTTATATTCATTCATAAGTGTATGGAGTCTACAAATATGAAAATGTTTTATTATATTTCATTTGCTCCCAAGATAAAATTCAAAGATATTACAGTATTCAATAAAACTTTGTTTTTATTTTATTTTTAAAATTTTTTATATGAATAATTAATTTGTTAATGCTCAGAGATTTACTCTGGAATGTATAAAGTAAAGTCAACGGGGTGGCCTAATGTCAGTATGAGCCAGACAGTGAGGGAGTCTATCTTCTTTTCACTAGCGCTAGACCAAGGAGATTATTTTAGCATCTGTGGTGGGGCACAACACCTACCATCAGCTCCTCACTTTACTGCACAGATCCCTGTGCTACTCATATGCTGAGTTGGCGAGGGCCGGTATTGAACCAGAAACCTTGTGCAAAAATGTTAAGCAAAAGAAAGTGAATATGAGCAGTTTATTTATTTATTTATTTTTGGCAATTCAAATAAGAAAGGTGGCTGAGCAGTCCATGATTTGCAATATTCACTTTAGGCTTTTCTTGGGCTAGACGAGCGGTTGGAGAAGCCCCCTCTGATCAATCGGCTGGCCATGTCAAGCCCTAGCACCTATATGATTGCCCCAACCCTATTGCCCTTATCGCAACCCCTAATCCTTCTTATCATATGGGTGCTAGAAGGCGGTGGCTGAGAGTCTACATGTCCTGGGAATGACGTTAAACTCTATCTGATGGTGAAGTTCCAGTTTTGGAGGTTTGGGGAATGTGGAGCACCCATTCATCACCATTGCTCCCTGGTCCACTCTGACCCGGTGTGGTAGTACCTGTTATAGTCCCATCTATGGGTTAAATAGAAAAACATGAGTTTATAAACAATTGTATTATGCATTAAGAATGAATTTATTTGTCGGCATTAAATGACCCACCGATGTTGATATGCCGTAAAACAAAACAAAAACCAAAAAAAACCCAAATCAAATAAGAAAAGAAAAGAAATCAACAATGCCTGTAAACAAAATCCCATTTAAATTATAAATTGAATTCTTTTTAGCCTGCATTAACCCCTTTTTTTTTTTTATTTTGTTTCAGACTTCCAAGCAGTTTGATTTGCTTGAAAAGATCCATGATTTGAAACGTCGTTTTGGAGATCCTCATAACAAGACTCCTACCACAACAAGAAATAGCAGTCATGATATAAAATTAAGTCGGGGAAAAGTTAACTTGGTTAGTGAATTTTTTTTCTTTTCTCCCCCTCCAATCCATCCTCTAAATTGTGTTTCTACACTTTAAAACCCTTTCATTGACATGTGCAATAGTAGTATTTTCAGCTCTAAGCTGTGTGCAAATATAGTTGAATTTAATACTGCATTGCATTTTGCTAGTTTATATTTTCCACCTGCTGTTCTTTTTTTATTGTTCTAACACCAATTCATAACATTTACATTGATTATCATAACATTTAAAGGTGATTTAAAGGTTTTAAAGTAACATTTTTGAAACTGTTTTTTCTCTTTGTTACGTTTTTCTTTCTTTTTTCTTTTATTCTTTTTTTTCTTTTTTTCTTTTTCATTTTTTTTTCATTTTTTTCTTTTTCCCTTTTTCTTTTTCTTTTACTCTTTTTTTCTTTTTTTTTCTCTTACTCATTTTTTCCTTTTTCTTCTTTCTTTTTTCCCCTTTTTCCTGAGAAAATGAAGCATTAGGAGCTACTCAAAATTGTAAAATATAACATCAAAAGGGGTTAACATACTGAATACTTTGAATTTTAATGAAATTACAAGATTAATATTAGTATTAATCTTTTTTTTTGTATTTTTAAGCATGGAATTTTTGTAGATACCAAGCATATTTCATGGAGGCACATGGTTTAATGGTTATCACTGTAGGAAATGGATTCAGCAACCCAAGTTTAAATCCTGGACGAGGTTGTTTGCATTTCACATAGCGCTAATACTCTTGGGAAAGGTATGCATCCAGCTTTGGGTGAAATGATACTGCAGACTGGGCTCTTTAACCTTGGTAAGGCAACCAGTCTAGTAGAAGGAAACTCTGAATTCAAACCTGCTAAATTCTGCTTAAGAGATAGACCTTGTCTCACATCTTGCTCATGCAGAGAGGTTGGTAAATGTATATATGATTTGGACTGAATCATATTGGGATGATGGTTTTGTAGCCAGAATGGAGACTTGCCTTGTAGAGAAAAGCAGGCACAAACCTGTCTGGCTTGCAGGATGAGGGGAAAAGGAAAATATTGCTGTCTTGGCACTAAAATTTAAATAAGCATTATCTCAAATTTAAGAGACATGGCGAGAGTAAACCTGTATGTATGCAAATGTTTCTCAAATCCCTGTACATAAAAACCAAGCACAACTGAGAAGGGGAGAAATGCTTTGAAGAAGTGGTGAATGAATTGTATATGGAGAACAGCTAGAATATTGTTGTGGGACAAAAAAGTTTGTCATCGGACCTTGCAGTTGAAGAAAGGGATTATCCTAATCAATTTTGCAACTGTTATGACCTGTTTAAGGGTCAATAAATAATCACTCAACACAGGGATAAAATGTAGGGAACAGATGTATTCAGCAATATGTCAATGTACAATTGAGGAAGGGTTTCCTTGTTACAGCATACACGAAGAACATGTATCTACTACTTTCTCCCTTTGAGTAGCTTTGCTCTGTTTAATATACCCTTTGGGTAAGTCTATGTTCGTGTCATAGGTGAGTCACCTACAACAGCAACCTATAAGTTTTCTGTACAAAAACATTTCTGCTGCTACAAATGGTTGCTATGGAGAAAAGGCAAAAATGTAAAATGGGTATATCTGAAAGCATTTGGTGTACTAACATTCAACATTATCTTGCTATAATTCACCAAATGTCTTTTGTCCTTCTATCTGCCACAGCTATAGCTATAGCTACCAGATTTTTTTTAAGTTACTAATGAACCCCACCCACCATATTTTACCATATTACATTTTGAAAAATTAGAGGAAAAAATTAAAAAAAAAAAAAAGGGGGTTTCAATTTACACTGTAAGTATAATATCAAACTGAACCCTCACTTTGTGCTCGTTAGCTAAACTTTAAAATTTTTTAACTCTATAAAGTAGACATCTAGTTATAAAATTCCTAGCCAGTAATCAAAGTATGACCCCCCCCCAGTCACTATCATGGTTAAAAAAAATCTTGTTTCCCATGACTCTCTCTCGCCACTTGTTCCTATTGGTCATCACTCATAGAAACTCCTCTGCACAGCATCCAGCACAGAGCTGATCATTGTAGGTCAGCCAACATTGGTGTGTCCATGTGTAGGTATCCACAGTAGAACATTACTTATGAGTTCATTTTTACTTCTCTATCAGTTTCAAACATGTCTTGTTCATCTTACTTGGATGGTTTGTGTGATAGGAGGTAAGTGGTCATGCTGCTTCCAGGATTTGTTCAAGACAGTATATAAGCTCCTTGTCTAGTTCCCATCTAGCTTTTTCTCTGAGCATTTCTTTAAATTCCAAGTGGTGCAACCATACAATGGCTCTGACATAACTACAGCTTGGAAGAATTTTCACTTTATCTTATCAGATCAGATTTCCATATGATTGATAATCTGTCAATAGCAGTCCATACCTTTCTTATGCGTATATTGACATCACTTTCTGTAGATGAGATATTGGTACCTAGGTATGTGAACTGGTCTACTAATTTCAAAGGCTTGCTATCCAGTGTGGAGAAGTCTCAATCTTGTTTAAAACACATGAACTTAGTTTTTTCTGAGTTCATAAAGAGGCCAATGCTTTTTGCTGCCTTCTCTAGGCTATGCAACAGTGCTTCAGCTTGGGCAGGTGTTTTAGCGAAAAGCACTAGATCATTTGCGTAGTCCACCTCTGTGATAGTTTCTGTAGGATATCATCTGATTCTAGCCTTTTCTAGTGTGAAAACCTTTTCCTTCATTAGATCTAATGGTGTTCATAGTCTAGGCATATCATAGATACAAATGATACTAATGTATCTCCTTGTAGGATTCCTGCAACAATGTATGAAAAAATGGCCACAATAAATGTTAACCTCTCTATGACATTTATTAAGTAGTCCTCAAAAAAACATCCCTGTATTTTATTGCAGTTTTAAAAAGTATGTATTTACCAACCCTCCACACATAGTTGGATGCATACCTCTCCCAGGGATATTAGTGCTATGTGAAATGCAACCAGTGGCATCCAGGATTTGAACTCCTGTTGCTGTGTCTATTTCCTATGACAATAACCTACATCATGGGCACTTCCATAAAGTGTTATTAAAAGTATGTATTTACCAACTGCTCTGCACGAGCAGTATGTGTCACATAGTCAATTTTTAAGCAGAGTTTACCAGTTTGGAATTCAGAGTTTTCCTTCTAGACCAGTTGCCATACCAAGGTTGAAGAGCCTAGTCTGCCCTACTATTTACCCATAGCTAGAGGGAGAATAGTTGGATTCATACCTTTCCCAAGGGTATTAGTACCATATGAAATGCAAGCAGCCTCGTCCAGGATTTGAACTTGTGTCACCGTGTCCATTTCCTTCAACAACAACTATTATTATGTTATTAAAAGTAGGGCACTTCCATAATGTGTATTAAAAATTAGGATAAATTTATGGTCACTGTTTGGTTTTAAGAAAGGTCATTGATATTCAAAAATGATTCTTGCAATATGTGATATGACATGAATTTGAGCAATAACTGTATTTATTACATCCTTTGTGAATGTGGGAAGAATTATAAAGAGGAAATGAGTCACCCTTCCAAATTCAAAATTGAGGAACAAAATAGCCATAATTAAAGACAAACTAGAAAAGTCAGGTATGGCAGATTACACTTGAAGAGAGAAACGCAAACACTGCACAATCTGAGATGAAGTCAAAACTGACAAGTGAGATTAAGAATCGGGGAAACAGCATATATCAAACCAGTATGAAGTTCAACTGTTTTGGCTTCGGCTCTTCTACAAAAACAAGTGACATGAAATAAAAGTTGTATAAAAAAAATAAATATAATGATATTGAACAGTGGTTTTATCTAATTTGCATATGAAGGAATGGGATAGATATAGGTATTTACCCAACCTGTTCACTACAGGTAGGATATGACACAAGGTCATAAGTATGGAGTGGCATACAGAGAGGATTGAACTCATTATTCAGTAGCAATGGATCTGTGAGACTAGCTTGCTAACCTTTATACCACAATGGAATAACCTTGGGTATGAGATAAATATATAGTCATGCTACATATATCAAACCAGCATGGAGTTCAACTGTTGTAGCTTATGCTTAGTCTACAAAATTGTTATAGGTGATATACCCTATAGACTAATGGAATGCGCCGACGGTTACTATAAGTAACAGGGACAATTATGGCTTGTAGAGTAAGCCAATGCGAGTCAGCCTATAACTCTATTGTTGGACGTATTTCCCACTTCTCTGTACTGTAATTGTCTACTCTTTTGTTAATACATTTTCCTACATTTGTTACCTGTCGTTTTGTTCTTATTTGACCCCTTAAAACCCCACAATAAAAATCAACGGACATAAAATGAAGTTTTGTAAAATAAATAAATAAATAAATAAATAACTTGGACAGTGGTCATATATATTTTGCTTATGAAGGAATAGGAAAGATATATATAGTAATGATACTAGAAAAAGAAGATATACAAAAAGACTGTGGACACCTCACATGGTGTAATGGTTAGTGAGCTAGATTAGTAGACTATTAGTAGAGTTTGATTCTCACAGTACTGTATACTTCTGGCTTTGTGTCACATCTAAGCTAAGGTTAGTAAATAACATTGGGTACAACATACTTCTAGAAGCATCAATATCATCATGGACTAGTGTTAACTATGAAATGTTAATTATAATCCTTTACTCTTTCCTAAATAGAAGCATCAATATCATTACAAACAGAAACTATGTTCTCAAAATAAAGAACCCAACAGGCCACAACTAAGCTAAGCTTTGTAAATAACTATACAAAAAGAGGGCATTGAACTACAGACTTGAAACAGAATAACTTAATTGGTAATATCTTAACAATTGTGAAATGGAATGTATTCCATGCATTGCTAAAAATAAGTTTACAGCATTGCTGTTAATGGTTCAAAATTTTGTGTTTGATACTTTTCTTTTGATTTGCAACCTTTGAAGCAGATCAGAACAAGAGTTCCCTTTTCTTTATAGAGATGCATATTACATCTGATGAAGGCCAGAGAATATACCATCTGAAAAATGATGTAGAGAACGGAAACAAGGATTTCAATTGTTCAAATAATTCTTCGAATTAGAAATTTATAGTCTGTTTCAAAACTCTGATCTTTTACTGATATGCAGTGATGCTGATAGAGTCCCCAGGAAAATTTATGGGTCCCATCTAAAGCCTTCTAAATCCTACCTTGTAACCTATCCTGTGTAATTCGTTTCTAAGAAAATATTGAAATGTATTTACAATTAGCTTGAAATGGTGAGGAAAGAAAAAAGAAAAACACTGGGATGCATGGACATGATTTTACTGCGTCTTTTTAGATTTTTGTGCGTCAAGGACGCATGACCGTACCTATCAGCATCTATGGATATGTAAATCATATTATTATTCTTATATATCTTATTAGAGCCAAAGTCTTCATTCAACCTTTTAAAGGAACTAGCTTAAAATACCACCAGTAGAAACTTGAAAAAAGGTATATTATAGTGAGATTTTTATTAGAGTAATACACTTAAAATATTCTTGAGAATAAAGCAATGATAATTTTGTAGAGGTCTACATTTGCATTGAATGTCTTTTTTTTAACCATCCAAATTCTTGATATAATGGCAATAACTATGAAATGTTAATTAGAAGTTTTCTCCTTCCTAAATAGAAGCATCAATATCATCATGGACTACTGTTAACTATGAAATTTTAATTATAATCCTTTACTCTTTCCTAAATAGAAGCATCAATATCATTACAAACAGAAACTATTTTCTCAAAATAAAGAACCCAACAGACCATCTATTAAAACTTCCATTAGTCAACTTCATCTAAATATTAATTTTAACCCTCTCACTATTAATGAAATATTCTGATTTTAGACAAATGTATCTACCAGAAACAAGAAATATTGTTTGTGGACAGTTCAAATAAGTAGAATATCTCCTGTTTTTTCCATAGCATCCATGTTCTCATTGTCTGAAATCTAATGTAGACTTCTTCTAAAAATGTTGGTCTAATAATAAAACTTCCTTTTCTGTTATTTAGCCGGTAGATTTTTCCATTGTTGCTACAAAATCTCTTTCTTTTTCTCACTCTCAGTATTTGCTTAGCTTAGTAGAGCCCGATTTGAAAATGAAGAAAAATAGATGAACAAGATTGTGGTAATACAATCTCCAAAGTGAGGAAGGGTGCTCCTCTTTGAAAATAAGTATTTAGATTCCTGGAATTTTATCCTGACATCATCCTCTGGCACTAGTTGAAAGTATATAATATATAAAGATATATTATATATATTTACCAACCCCTCCGCACAAGCAGGATGTGACACAAGGTCAATTTCTTAAGTGGAGTTTAACAGATTAAAATTCAGAGTTTTCCTTCTCTTAGACTAGTTACCTAGCCAAGGTTTAAGAGCCCAGTCTGCCCTACTATTTACCCATAGCTGGAGAGAGAATTGTTGGATGCCTACCTTTCCCAAGGATATTAGTGCTATGTGAAATGCAAACAGCTTCATCTAGTACTTGAACTCAAGTCGAGTCCATTTCCTAAGACTCTAACCATTACAACACGCACTTCCATATAAAGATATATTATAAGCTTAATCTGCAACAGAGCTAAAAATGTTGTGCACCCAATGAGAATCAAACTCACTCATAGTTTACTACCCACTACTCTACAACAAGTTGTACCCTCTTTTTAAAGCTCATAGATGACTAGCTGTATGTATACACTTTTTAAATCTCATATTGCTCACCACTGGATAGCAGTACCTATCACTCGATGTGCTTATTGTAAAAATCTTACAATGCAAATTTGTGCATATTAACCGCCATTTACCAATAATGCAATGATACTACTTTTAAAAAGGGAGTGAGACACAATATCAACATGTGGTCCTAATGAACAGAATACTAGATATGAAAATTCATTAAATTTGCAAATTTATTTGAGTTATTCACCATTTGCCTATTAATTGTTTCCCCTTGTCTCATATTACAGCTGGTAATTTGGTTCCTAGTGACCACAAATTTATTTGAAGGTAAATTTAAATATGGCCACTGGATTCCTTGTAAAATTCTACCCTAGAAAAGTTTTGTTTGATCTTGGTACAGGGCTTTGTTTTGAATTGAATCTCCAGGCTGACAAATAGAGAGATTCCACAAATATAGAATATCAAAGTCAAACGCCAAGCGCTAAACAGTTTTCTTGCTGTATGAAGTTTAGATTCTCTGAAGTTGGTTTTAGTGACTTGGATAGAACTGGACAGAGTACATTGCAGGCTCTTCTTAGACTGCACCCTGACCACTGCTGGCGTCCCCACCTATATCACATTTTGTGCCTTATCGAGGTGTATCTGTAAACCAAATTTCAACTTGGTAACTGCTCAGCTGAGAAAGTTATGGGCTTACATCCATACAAATAAACATATATACATACATACATACATACAGATGTATTTTATTTATATAGATAAAATATTATTCATAGAAAATAATTTCTTTTATACAAAACTATTTTTTTTTTTAAGGTAATAATAAAAATCTTTCAAAATGTTACAGTTTTTTTTCTTAAAAGATTGAAGATAGAAAAGAAAATTGAATATGCATTCTTTTATAAAACTGTGGGTAACCTGTGACCTTAAAGTTGAATGCAGCCTTTTGAACCATAGCTGTGTATCCCCATAAAAAAAAAAAACAAAAAAAAAAACAATTAAAATTACCTCCATTTTATAACCTGATATTATGTTATATTTAAAGAAAGAATACAAAAAAAAATATTGGTAAAAAATTAGTAAAGTTTTTCATTTCTTTTTATTTTAATTAAATTTTTATGAAGTTATTAACTAAAAGTTTAAACTTTACATTTTGTTGTAAACATACTAAAAGTTTGACTCCAGCCTTCAAATTTTGCCTCAAAACCTTTAGAGCTGGTAATAGTGCCTCAAAATATATCTACCTGGGTGAGTTGAATTCTGGCTAGGGAATTTACCATTTCTGTTGTCTAGCAAAAGTACAGCCGATTCTCTGTTAAATAACACATCACATTTGTGTTTGTGGTGTATCGGTTATCATCATATGAAATGGACATGGCGAACCAAGTTCAAATTCTGGATGCATTTCACATAGCACTAATACTCTTAGGAAATGTATGATTTCAATCCCCTCCCTCCAATTATGGGTAAATACTAGGGCAAACTGGCCTCTTTAATCTTGGTATGGCAGCTGGTCTACTGGAAGAAAAACTCTGAATTCAAACCTGTAAAACTCTACTTAAAAAAAAAAGAAATCTTGTGTTACATCCTGCTCATGCAGAGGGTTTTGGATAAATACATATTACTACATTTTATATTTTTAGCTATTTTTCAGTCTGTAATCCAGGTTTGGAGGGCTCACAGTCATGGAGGCTCAGAGTTCTAAATTATAGATTCTAGCAGTATATCATCCTCTATTGGGTTATTGTATTCATTGTACATTCATATTTACTTTTAAGCTGCCCCTTGTATTTCTCTTATTTGTTTCTTCATTGACTTTTATCTCACGATTCAAACTCAGTTAATACCAAATAATTATCCGAAATCAACACATACTAAATTATAAATTGTTCACTCACCACCAAAAGAAAAGAAGAAAAAAAAAGGGAAGAAAAATGTGAAAAGCTTTTAAGTGATAAGCAGTTAATGAATAATGTATAAAAATATTCCAGTATTTTCCCTCTCATGTTCTCAAAACACAAGAAAGTGGAAAGAGAAAGATTGAAAAGTAATGATAAAGAACTCCCTTTTTAAATCTCAGTCTCTTCCTCCTCCTCCACCCTAAGATGGAAATATGAAGCTTCATTTATCTTTTCTCACCCCCCAATTATCTAAATCTATGATCACTACCATATAACGTTGTTGCTACCTTTGAAATTCACCTGAATCTTTCTCCTTCAGTTTTAAGTATGAAACAAAGAGAATCACTTGAAATAGATATAAGTGCTTGTAGTTATCATCCTGGGAAATGACACGGCAAACAGAGTTCAAATCCTGGACAAGGCTGGTTGCATTTCACATTGCACTAATACCTTTGGGAAAAGTATGAATCCACCTATTCTCCCTCTTATGAGTAAATAGTAGGGGAGACTGGGCTCGTCAACCTTGGTATGGCAAATGGTCTAGGAGAAGGAAAACTGAATTCAAACCATTTAAACTCTGCTTAGAAATTAACCTTGTGTCACATCCTGCTTGTGTAGAGGGGTTGGGTAAATACCTAATATATTTTTGCCTTATTGTTTTCACTCTCCTCAAAACATCAACCTTGTTTTTCACAAGTCCATGAATAGTCGTTAGATTATCCGGACCATATTACCTTAAGGCACCCCTTTTCGATTTTGTTTCATTAGGTCTTTTTTTTTCATTTACACCGTCAATATCCGGTTGTTTGTTAGGGGTTAGGGGTTATAACCCTAACCCTAACCGGATATTGACAGTGTAAATGAAAAAAATGACCTCATGAAATAAATCGAAAAGGGGTGTCTTAAGGTAATATGGTCCAATTATCCTTACTATAGTAAACTTACCAGCAAAAAAACAAAACAATAAAAAGACATCAATCTTATAAATCCCTCTTTATCTACTCTTTCCCTGAACCACTCAGCTATATAACATAAATAATACTCATAGGTGTTCATGGTATAATGGTTGCCATCGTAGGAAATAGACTCAGTAACCAGATTTCAAATCCTGGATGAGTCTATTTGTATTTCACTTTGGACTAATGCTTTTGGGAAAGACATGAATCCATCTCTTCTCCCCACAGCTATTTGTAGGCTGGGCTCTTTAGCCTTGGTATGTCAACTAGTCTAGGGGAAGGAAAACTTTGAATTCAAACTAACTATACTCTGCTTAGAAATTAACTTTGTGTTGCATCCTACCTGTGGTGGAGGGTTTTAGTAAATACATACAGCCAATTTACCTGTAGAAACTAACATGGTAATCCTATAGTATAGGTGTTAGATCTTTATACATTTGAAGTAAGGAAATTAGCACACATTGGCACAGAGAAAGTTGACACCTTCTGATTGATGGATGCTGACCCCCTCTTGAACCCAAAGTCATGGAATAGGAAATAACACAAAGAAGCAGGTGTTCAAAGGTGTGCTAATGATGCAATTTTAGAAAAACGTTGGTGGATAGATAGAACGCGTAGGTGATGCAAGACACACATAAAAGACTCAAGAAACAGTGTTAACTATGTGGGTAGAATTCCCTTTCCTCTGCAAACCTGGTACAGGCACTCTGACACCCCCTCTCTCTCAAGTTTGTGTTTGGCATTGTTGTGTGTGTGTGTGTGTGTGTGTATGTATATGTAAACAAAAAGAAATGGAATAAAAAGACATCTCATTCTTATAAATCTTGTCATCATCTATTTTTTCCTCAAACCACCCAGGTATATAGTATAAGTAATATTGAAATTTATGCTACTGATTCTATCCATTGCTTTTTATACCACTAGATTGTCTGAAGAATTTTCTTAATGTTAAAGGCCAATTGTTATTTAGTTATTTCAGGTCAGTTTAGCTCAGTTGGTAGAGCATCTGACTAGGAACCATAAGGTTCCAGGTTTGATACCAGCCCTTGCCAACTCAGCGTATGAATAGCACAAGGACCTGTGCAGTAAAGTGAGGAGTTGATGGTCGGTGTGCCACCCAGCCTCAGACACCAAAACAATCTCCTTGGCCTAGCATTAGTGAAAAGGGGATAGACTCCCTCGCTGTCTAGCTGATACCGAATTTAGGCTACTCCGACAATTTTACTTTTTAAATTTTTTTATTTAGTTATTTACTAACTTAGTTCAGTTTTGGCACAAGGCTAGAAGTATGGGATACCCAATGAGGATTGAACTCGTTTACAATGATCTGCTAACTTGCTAACCATTACACTAAGATAAACTATCAGGATCTATTTATATCTAATTGATAAATCAGATGTTAAAATATGTGAACCATTAAAAGTATCAGTTTTGAATAAATTTCTTATAAAACAAATTTACTGTGCTTTATATAGTGACTAGAAGTGGCTACCCAGCATCGCGTGGGTATAGGGCAGATTTTTTTAAAAAAGGTTAGTCTCGCAGATCCATTATAACTGAATTGGATCAGTGAGTTGGATCATCGCAGGGTGCCCCATTAAAACCCCTACATAAAAATTTTTAAAAAGACCTTGCGTTGATCCAGCCACTCTGAAAAGAAAAAATGTAACGTCTACTATTTAAAATATTAAATGCAAAAAAAAAAATCCATGGTTTTACTATTTAAATTTTATTTTTTTTATTTATCTTCATGAATATAAATCAAATCTTCATTTTTTTTTGCTCAAAAAGCAAGATCTGGTGATAAGGAATGTGTATATATATATTTCCTTTGTATATATATTTTATTTTATTTTCATAGTTTCCTCCAGACACCACAACTGCCCTTTTATATATTGCTTCATTAGAAAACTTGGAATTAATTTAGTTAGTCTTAATGAATTTGTGTCTTACTGTTTTTATTTTAATCTTTTTTTATTACACCTACATCTTTCTTTTATTTACATTTTCTCATTATAGATTTCTTTCTTGACCTACTTTCATTTTACTGTCTATTTATTTGTCTCTTACAGCACACCTCCTTTTTATTGACTTCTTTCTCTTATTTCTTATCTATTTTTATATTTTTTTATTTTTTTTTGTGTGTGTATGTGAAACAAAAAAAGAAAAGAAAAAATAATTCCAATTATAGAATTACACCTACTTATATTTTTTAAGTTCTTTGTTTACAAACCACAACAGCTGAATTTATCTATTTTTTGTTGTCGGACAAAGTAATTTTTGTTTGGTATATTTAAAAAAATGTTTTGCATTTTTTTTCTTCAATACTTTAACAAAAGAGAGTTCTTAAATAACATCCTGTTTCTCCTCTAACTTCCTCCATCACCAAAATAAAAAAAAAATATGAAGAAAAGGTTTGTTTTAAGATCAATACTTATTAAGTATAAAGTAGAATTATTGTAAACTGTATTATATGGGTGGTGTAAAGATAAAACTTTAAAAGGAAAAATAAATCAGCTCAGTTCTATGATGCCTGTCTCCTTGTATAAAAGAGTAAAGTCTGTGTTTATTGCCTGGTGCCTCAGGCACCCCAAAATGTAAATGCTAATGGAACTGAGCTATTTTTGGCACCAATGAATAAATAGCACTCAGATGTAAGAAAATAAATAAAACATTATTATCTCTTTGCACCAAAGGCCAAAGGAAGTTAAAACATTAGAACTCTCCTACTTCATTCAAACTAGTCATGTCAGAATATGGAGGTATTTGCCTCATACCCCACTTGTATAGGCTGGGCACAAGGCCTCGTTTTAATGTGGGCCCCACCCACAAACCGAAGCTCATGGGTGGGAAAGAACAAAAATTGTGTCGATCCCTTTGGCATTCCCCCTCAGGTGTTGGGCAATTAACCCAGCCCTGCCCCCAAGGGGGCAGGTATTGCCTGGGGGGATAGCCCCCTGGGATCAACGCTATTAATTCAAACACACCGATCCAGTGGCCGAAGCACACTGGACCCCCGATCCGAAGGCCGGGTTGGAAGTGGAATGATATGTCAGAATATGGGGAACTCAGAATTAAACTTATTAAAAATGACCTGCTAGTCAAGCTTTGTTAACCATTACAAATGTGCCATTTGTCTCATCCCAAGTAGTATAAATTACACAAATGAGAAGTTTGAATATAAGTAATTAAAATTAATGTTAAGATTAATATGAACATACATACACAGTGAAAATAGATAAGTGGTATGATTATAGTTCAGGCTGTAAAGTACTTAGTTTGAAAAAAAGATGGGGGGGAAAAAAAAATTTTTTTACCTAATATATAATGACTTCTCAAGGTCGGACTCCCGTTTAGGGGAAAGACTCAAAGGAACAAAAAAGAAAAAGGGAAATATGATCAATTTATATTGACTGAAACAAAAGAAAAAAGCAACTGAAAGAATCAGGATAATAAATATTGAAAAGTGCTAGATATATAATTGTAGAGCTAGTTTAGGGAACTGAGTCAGTGACAAAAGTTAATTACCCAGGTTTCACAGAGAAGGATCTTCAGGATAATAGACTTTTATATATATATATATATATATTATATATATTTGTTGAAAAAAGAAATAAAGGAAAGAAAGTATAGCATGGATAAAATAGGATATTTTAATCAATTTTATTTACATGTGTTTTGGTCAGGAGTTTATCCATGTGTACATTATTCAAACTATTATTATTTTCAAATAATCAAATGAAATAATAATAAAAATAGAAAAAATGTAGAAATGTTTCGCACACAAAGAAGATTCAACCTTCCTCAGAGTGAATCCTTATTTTTTAAAATGAAATTTGTTGGAAAGCGGAGAATTTTTTAAATGTTCGAAATATATGAAAACATATTTTTGAAAATGAGGATCTGAGAGTATGTGTCCCTAAGCTGTAGTTTATTTAGCTTAAAGGTAACTCCAGCACTGGGAAAGGCTCTTGATGAGATTTGATCTTACATTCCTTTGCCTCATGGAAACCTGATTAAATACATCAGATACTCTAACAGAATTATAAAAAGACATTTGTTGACAGAAGTCTAAATAAAACCTTTTAAACTCATCCTTTACTCTATTCTTGATCTCTTTTGGCACCATATTTGTGGTAAAATAGATCAAAATATGGACAATTATTTATTGTAGAATCCCAAACTAAAACATTGTAGAAAAACAAAACTTAAGCAAGTAAATAAAGAATATCAAAAGCCCTCATGAAATTCATTGTAATTTTTAAATATTATTTTGAATACAGATGAATAAAAGAATTAAATCAAACTTGAAAGCAATTAAGAGTCAGTCACCTATGAAATGTCTTTCTCTCATAAAAGTAATCAATAAATTTTCAGTAGTGAACATTTTAGACTATCATTTCATTTAAAAAAAAAAAAAGAAGAAAAGTTGCTTGTTGGCCTTCATGGCTATAATTAAAATAAATACATTGTTAAAACAAAAGTTAGGAATGAATTGATTGTTAATACATTTTATTACAATGTTAAAGAGAACAATTTAGAATTGATTGCATTTGTGGCATGCTTTTCTTTTTTCTTTTTAAGAAATAGATTTTCCTCTGTGTTTCTCAACAACATCTAAAATAATATTCATAGAAACAATACAGAAGATGGAAGTATAATCTAAAATTATATACATAGAAACAATTCAGAGGATAGAATTATAATCTAAGATGGTTTACATCAGTGTTAGGATCCTTTGAAAGTTATTAGTATTAGATAGGAATACTTCAAACTATACAATTGTATGCAAACAAATGATTATTATTGAATAGTTATAGTTACTTGAAAGTATATAATTGTGTATTAGTAACAAAGTTTCTTGAAACCAGAATTGTTTACAAATGATACAAATCATTAGTTACTTGGAATCATATACCGTATTTGACGGCATATAGTACACACTTTTTCCCCAAAATTTTGTCTAAAAAAATTGCCCAGCGTCTTATACATCGTAGGTGAAGTTTCATACCTCCCGTAGGCCTAGGCTAATCTTCTCTATGATGCTCACTAACCCTGCTTACGCTCAGTACTTTTACCTACCCTAAACTTCCAAATTGCTTTTATACAGTTATGTTTCTGTGTGTAATGCACAGCTAGGCTGTTTTCAACAATATATGCTTAAATACACTAAAAACTTTTTCTCCTGAATCTGACCTTCTGAAATGGGGGTGCGTCTTATATGCTGTCAAATACGGTAATTTTTTGAAAAGAAAGACATAATTCAACATTGAATGATCCAACAAGGGTTGACATGACATAAAACCAACCAATAGCAATATAAGATGAAAGGTAATTTTGAGGAGTAGATGCATTTTATCTACTGAAAAATACAAGTCATTTTCTGACTACTTTTCTAAAATATTTGGTCAACCTATGTTTAACAAAATAGTTAAATGTCTCAAAATGTAGATAAGTTAACATGTTAATTGTTGGAATCATTTGAAAGCTTAGCATTATCAAATTAACAACATTTTTTTAAAGATAAGTTGACAATATAGTAAATAATTAAAGTACAAAATATGTTATCCCTCTACTTAAAGAGTTGGACGTTTAAGTTTAAAGAGTTTTGGGATTTCAGTTGAATTTTTCAGGCTTAGCATTCAATGTTAAAATTATGATGGCAAACAAGATTGTGTTATTGTATTAAAATTTAGGACACAGATCTGGATGAATCCAGACGTAATCTGATTTGCGATATTTTGCATAAAAGTTTACATATAGTTGGCATTTAGTTTATTGTTTAAATAATGATACAATTAATTCACCACTTTATGTAGATAATCAGTATTATAATGATCCAACTTTTGTATCTGTTAATATAACTCGGTAAAAATGGCATATTATAGTGTTTCTTTTTTTTTTTTTAAAGTTAAAATTTGATAACTGAAAGAATAAAGCGATTTCCAATTTAGTTTGAAACTTAATAGAGTGGGATCAGTTTTCATATTCATTCCAATCATGACAATTTCTCAGGAGAATATTTTATTTATAGAAATATAAATATTTGTTGTGTTTTTAATAATATAGAAATATAAATAAATGTTTGTGAAGTCATTTTTTTTATGATATAGGAACATAAATGGTTTTTTTTTTTTTTTTTTTGGTTAATGATACAGAAATATAATTTTTTTTTTTTGGTTAATAATATAGGAATATAATTTTTTTTTTTTTTTGGTTAATGATATAGGAATATAATTTTTTTTTGGTTAATGATACAGAAATATAATTTTTATTTTTTGGTTAATGATATAGGAATATAATTTTTTTTTTTGGTTAATGATATATATATTTTTTTTTGGTTAATGATATAGGAATATAATTTTTTTTTTGTTAATGATATAGGAATATAATTTTTTTTTGGTTAATGATATAGGAATATAATTTTTTTTTTTTGTTAATGATATTTTTTTTTTTTGGTTAATGATACAGAAATATAATTTTTTTAATGATACAGAAATATAATTTTTTTTTTGGTTAATGATAATGATATAGAATATAATTTTTTTTTTTAATGATATAGAAATATAATTTTTTTTGTTAATGATATAGGAATATAATTTTTTTTTTTTGGTTAATATATTTTTTTTTTTTAATGATATAGGAATATTTTTTTTTTTTTTTTAATGATATAGGAATATAATTTTTTTTTTTTAATGATATTTTATAAATATAATTTTTTTTGGTTAATGATACAGAAATATAATTTTTTTTTTGGTTAATGATACAGAAATATAATTTTTTTTTGTTAATGATACAGAAATATAATTTTTTTTTTTGGTTAATGATATAGGAATATAATTTTTTTTTTTGGTTAATGATATAGGAATATAATTTTTTTTTTTGGTTAATGATAGGAATATAATTTTTTTTTGGTTAATGATATAGGAATATAATTTTTTTTTTTTTAATGATATAGGAATTTTTTTTTTTTTTTTTTTTTGGTTAATGATCTAGGAATTTTTTTTTTTTTTTTTTTTTTTTTTTGGTTAATGATTAATTTTTTTTTTGGTTAATGATTAGGAATTAATTTTTTTTTTTTTTTTTTTTGGTTAATGATATAGGAATATAATTTTTTTTTTTTTTTTGGTTAATGATATAGGAATATAATTTTTTTTTTGGTTAATGATATAGAAATATAATTTTTTTTTTGGTTAATGATATAGAAATATAATTTGTTTTTTTGTTAATGATATAGAAATATAATTTCTTTTTTTTTTTTTGGTTAATGATATAGAAATATAATTTTTTTTTTTTTTTTTTTGATGAAATAGAAAGAGAAATTTTTTTTTTTGTTAATGATATAGAAATATTTTTCTTGTTTTTGGTTAATGATATAGAAATATAATTTTTTCTTGTTTTTTGGTTAATGATATAGAAATATAATTTTTTTTTTTTTTTTGGTTAATGATATAAATATAATTTTTTTTTTTTTTGGTTAATGATATAGAAATATAATTTTTTTTTTTTTTTTGTTAATGATATAGAAATATAATTTTTTTTTTTTTTTGGTTAATGATATAGAAATAAATTTTTTTTTTTTTTTTTTTGTTAATGATATAGAAATAAAAAATTTTTTATGTTAATATAGAAATATTTTTTTTCGTTAATGATATAGAAATATTTTTTTTGTTAATATAGAAATTTTTTTTTTGGTTAATGATATAGAAATATAAATTTTTTTTTGGTTAATATAGAAATATATTTTTTTTTTTTCATTAATGATATAGAAATTTTTTTTTTTCGTTAATGATATAGAAATATCAATAAAGTTTTAGGTTTTTTGTTAATGATATAGAAATTTAAAAGTTGTTTTATATAGTTTTTTAAAATTCAGTATAACTTGTCATCAATTCTTAATTTCATTGAAAATATTCAAACTCTTGACAATGTAGACAAAAATAAATTGATATACCATTTATAGATTAATCAATGTATTATTGAAAACAAAATTGTATAGTTTTTTGTTCGATTTCTTTTTTATAGATAATTTGAAAATACCAATCATTCTTATGCTTGAGTATTGTACATTATATCTAAGTAAAAACAAACAAAATGGATATGATCTTTTTTAAAATGATTTAGTTTTGTCCAAAAAGTTGTCATTTTATATATCCTCCTTGTTAGCAAATCTATCTGGCAAACAAATAAAAAATTAAAAAGGTACATTTTTTTTAGCATTGTTCATTGTTTCTGAAATAAATTACACTTTATTTGCTCAGTTATCGTAATTAAATGTTCTCCCTATGTATACACAATTAGTAATTATCTAGGAGAAAGAGAAAAGAAAATAGTTGAATCTGACCTCCTCTCGAGATTTAGTTGTTTTATACAGTTGTTCCTAAGGTTGGCCATGTAAATATAAAAAGAATTGTTTAGAGAGTATTATAGATGTTTTTTTTTTATGTCTGTGTTAAGTTAGCTTTTTATTAAGCTTTCTTTGCCTGACTCTTTAAACACTTGATATAAAATCTGAGGCATAATTACAGTTTAATATAAAAATTAATAAAATAGAAATATCAATCAATAATTGTTTTTTTAATAAAATAGAAATATCAATAATTGTTTTTTTAATAAAATAGAAATATCAATAATTGTTTTTTTAATAAAATAGAAATATCATAATTGTTTTTTTTAATAAATAGAATATCAATAATAATAAATAGAAATATCAATAATTGTTTTTTTAATAAAATAGAAATATCAATAATTGTTTTTTTAATAAAATAGAAATATCAATATTTTCTTGATAAACAGAAAAAAAAATGTTTTCTTAATAATATAGAAATCTTGAATGTTTTCTTAATAATAATATAGAAATCTTGAATGAAATATAAATGTTTTCAATATAGAAATTTTATTTTAAATCTATAGAAATATAAATTAATATAGTTTGTTTTTGTTTATAAATTCAGTATAATTTGTATCAATTCTAAATTAAACAAAAGCTAAATGATTGGCATTATTATTTTCTTCATGAATTTGTAAATAAATTATATTTTCTGTTCATCACTAATATTAAAATGTGTAAATTCAGCACCAACTGAATTATATCTTACAAATCAATTTATCTAGAAACATCATCAAAATTGTCTTGTTTATTTCTTTTGTTAGGATTCTTGTAGATGTTAAGATCTAAATTAGCCTGGATTAAGTGATTGGATTTCAAAATCCTAGATAATTGTATGGTTTTCATTGAGTATTGATTCTGATTTATGCATATACTATTTGCTTACATGCAGCAAATCTCAGTCAGTTTTAGAGTTCACAGTGAATCATCTTTCCTTCCTAGTCATGTCTATTTTTGTACTCCTGAGCCAACTTGCTACATTCATTATATAATTGACAATATCTCTGTATATAGTATACTATATAGATACCAGGATTTTATCATTTCTAGTGGAACATTATGCACCAAAACTGATATTATTAACATTGAAACTATAACTAAAAATAATATAATACCTAATATGTTTTAATTGTATAGCATCCTTCGAGAAATAATAGAACCCAGGTATATTTCTGTTATTTGACCGCTTTACAGGTTGCAATATTCTATAAATAATCTAAAATGTATTAAAAATGATAGAATTATATATGAAATATAAAAGTGAAGCATTTCATTGGCAATAGCAATGTAGAAGTAAGGAATCCACGTCCGAAATTCCTGCTTCTAGTTAGCAGTACAAATACCGGCCACTCGGATTCAAAGGATTAGATATCTAAAGCATCAACCATGGGAATTTTGATAGTATACATTTACCAACCCCTCAGCACAAGCATGAAATTGACACACAGTAAATTTCTTAAGCAGAGTTTAACAGGTTTGAATTTTGAGTTTGCTTAACCAAGGTTAAATAGCCCAGTCTTTCCTACTAGAGAGAATAGTTGGATGCATACCTTTTTCAAGGGTATTAGCACTGTATCTGTTGTGAGGTTTTAAGGGGTCAAATAAGAACAAAACGACAGGTAACAAATGTAGAAAAATGTATTAACAGAAAGTAGACAAATACAATAGAGAGATGTGGAAATTACGTCCGATGAACAGAGTTATTGGCACACTCGCATTGGCTTACTGCTAAGCCACAACTATCCCTGTTACTTATAGTAACCTGTCGGCGCATTCCATCAGTCTTATAGGGTGTATCACCTATAAGAGTATCAAATGCAAACAGCCTCATCCAGGATTTAAATTTGTGTTGCCAAGTCTATTTCCTTTAATGATAACCATTACACCACATGTATGTTCTGATAGTATTTTGAATGATAGTATAGCAAAATATGAAAAGGGAGTGAATTTTATTTTGTGTATCACTTTAATAAAAGTTTGAGTTTGTAAAAAAAAAAAAAAAAAATTAAAATTAAATGATTGATTTAAAAAAAATTTTTTTTTTTTTTTAAATTTTATTGGCAATTTTTACAAAAATGCATACTGATCTGACACTACAATAAAAATCACTCTATCAATGAAGTTAAAACTTTTAAAGGCATCTAACAACAAAAACAGAACAGAATTTTAAGCTGAATCAGTTTTTATTTAGTTTTTTTTCCCCACCATTCAACATCTAGATAATTTTATGTTTAGGCAGATAATGATTATTATAATTATTGTTTGAAAAGAGTTGCATATTTCTTTTGTAAGTTAAAAAAAAGAAAAAGAAACATAACTCACTCTATAATACAGTCACTGAAAATTTGCTAACATGTAACAGGAAATTAATGCTTTGTGCACATATAGATTTTTGATATATACCAAAAAGAATCATATGGATATGTGGTTTTTTTTTGTTTTGTTTTTTCCATCTTTTTTTATTTACATTAAAAGAAATAAAAATGTATATATATATATTTCTTGGTTACATTCCCATTACAAACAATTCTCTTCCCAATAAGAATTAACTGACATTGCAATATTACAATTCCTAATCGCAATGGCCTGTACATTATGGACCAAATCGATGTTCTGTATAGAAATGTCCTTGATGATTTAAGATCTTCAAGAATGATTAGAATGAAAAATCATTTTTAATTGTCTGGGTAATTAGATTGAGTGGAATTCATTTTAATGAAAATAATATTACAAGGAAGAGAATGAAATTGGGCAGCATTCTCTCGTGACCCTGTCGAGCTGGCACAACTGATATTCTTTCTCACATATTGAGACAATCACTCTTATGTTTGTAAGAAGTTGCTATTGAATAAGATTTTACAACTTCTATATACAAGGATAATGGAGGTGCATGGTTTAATGGTTAGAGTCATAGGAAATGGACTCGTCGACCCGAGTTCAATTTCTGTACAAAGCTTTTGGCATTTCACATAGCGCTAATACCCTTGGGAAAGGTATGAATCCAATTCTCCCTCAGCTATGGGTAAATAGCGGGGCAAACTGAGCTCTTTAACCATGGCTAGGTAACCAGTCTAGGAGAAGGAAAACTCTGAATTCAAACCTGGTAAACTCCGCTTAAGAAATTGACCTCGTGTCGCATCCTGCTTGTGCGGAGGGGTTGGTAAATATATATACAAGGATAATCCCAAAAGCAAACTCTCCAAAGTGCTGGGGTTGCAGGGAAACTGTTCATGCAGCTATTGGCAACAGTGTAGCGTTTGTTGTGCATGTAATAGACTTTTTTTTGTTTCCTTTTTAACAAAAATGTTTTTCAATATGTATTCATTGGCTTTTAGTTGATAGTAACCATCACTTTGATCTGTTAATGAATAAGAAGGATTTAAAGACTTAGTTGTTATGTGCAGATCTCATGACAGACATATGTAATCCATGCGGTCCTCATTACATACATATGTAATCCAAGCAGCCCTAGGGGGCTACTCAGTTTGACATGCCTGGCTTAAAGCCATGAAAAATACATGCTATTTTACACACTTGGTAATGTTATTCCACATATTCAATTGGAGTATGCTGCCTCTTGTGATACTAGTCTATGTATTGATCCCACAATTAAACACATCATTTCTCAAATTTCTTTTAACCCTTCTCTTAAAAAAATTCAATAAAAATTTAAAGAAAAAAAACAAAAACATTATTCTCTTATTTACTATGCTTTGCTTAGTCTGGCATACAAGCTTCAGATGGTAATTTTCACCTTTAGTTGTCAAAACTCCTAGCATAAAATTGTGCATGCACATTATCTGAAATGAACTTAATTGTTATTAAGAATACATTTTATGATATTTTTGTGTTAAAGCATGCAGTTGTATTGTTTTCGAAAAAGTTTCTAAGATTTGTTTATTTTACAGTACTAAGTGGTCACCCATCTAAATACTTAGGCTTATTACTAATTTGTTATCATATGGGACCAGAGCTGTAAGTTACTTAAAAACAAAAAGAAATAAGAAAACAAAAACATTGCTTAGTTTGGCACACTTGATTGATTACAGTACCTGCTGTTCCCTAGTGGCCACCCATCTGAATATTGAACATTCTTATTGCTGCTTAACTTCAGTGATCTGGTTGGAACTAGTGCCTTAAGTATGACTTAACTGTAAGTAAAGACTATTCTCTTTTTGGTTGGTCTGAGAAGTTTTCAGCATCCCTTGTAAAATATTAAACAGAATTTTATAGTAATGATGTATATATGTACTAATAATATACTATACTCTATTTATAAATAAAGAGTGCTCAATATCAATGATAGAGCATGTATATTTAAGTTAGGATAGCGTAGATATAGTAAACAGCACTTGGTGACTGTCAGTTTCTTGCCTATCCAATCATCAGACCAACTGTCTGATAATCACATAAGTGAGAAACTGACAGTCATCAAGTGCTGTTGACTGTCTATGCTATCCTTATATATATAAAGGCTGTTTGGATTTCACATAGTACTTTGGAAAAGTATGCATCCTAGTATTCTACATCCAGCTATATTAAATAGTAGGGCAGACTGGGCTCTTGGTGAGGTAACCAGTCTAGGAGAAGGAAAACTCTCTGAATTCAAACCTGTTAAACTTCACTTAAGAAATTGACCTTGTGTCACATCCTACTCATGCACACACACACACACACACACACACACACACACACACACACACACACACACACACACATATATATATATATATATATATATATATATATATATATATATATATGATAATAAGTTTATGTAAATGGAATCCTCTATGCCTATGATGAGCATTAAAATTAATTAGCTTTCCAAATGGAGATCCTAATAGTGTAATTTAGGACAGTAGCATGTGTTGCATCAGTAATTAAGAAATCTTCATCCATCATCATCATCATACTATGCATATATCATTGTGTGTGTGTGTGTGTGTGTGCGCAGATACATACTCATATCCTAATTATCTTATTGTATTAGATATATGATGCCATCCCAAATGGACATGGTAGGAATGTTGTTGTTTTTAATTGACATTATTGTGCCTTGTGCTAAGCATCTATTTACATTCTAGCAAAGCATGTAGGATGCAATACAAACTTAATCAATCAATAGAACCGGTTTGTATCTTGTGATGCGCTCTAAGTTAGGTTCTTTATAACCTCTGAATAACTGAATACCTCATTACCTCACACAGGAAGTGTTTCAGCTACAAAATTGAATCTCCAAAAACAGTATGAAGAAAGGTGGTTTTTTTTTTGGGGGGGGGGGGGGGTTAATGAAAATAAACAAATTGAAAATTAAAATATGAAGCAGTAGGAAACAAAGAAGCATAAAAAATTTACAGTTCCTATTTAAGTTTTTATACAAAAAAGGATTTAAGTTTTTATACAAAATGGAAAATTTACAGTTCCTATTTTTTTACAGTTCCTATTTAAGTTTTAAAAATTTACAGTTCCTATTTAAGTTTTTATACAAATTTACAGTTCCTATTTTTTTATACAAAAAAAAATTTACAGTTCCTATTTAAGTTTAGGAAAATTTACAGTTCCTATTTAAGTTTTTATACAAAAAAAATTTACAGTTCCTATTTAAGTTTTTATACAAAAAAATTTACAGTTCCTATTTAAGTTTTTATACAAAAATGAAAATTTACAGTTCCTATTTAAGTTTTTATACAAAAAGGAAAATTTACAGTTCTATTTAAGTTTTTATACATTTACAGTTCTATTTAAGTTTTTATACAAAAAAGGATTTACAGTTCCTATTTAAGTTTTTATACAAAAAGGAAAATTTACAGTTCCTATTTACAAAAAATTTGAAACATGTGAGGAAAAGATAAATATTTATAAGATTGATTGAGAAAGTCACAATGCCCAACTAAAAACATTTGAAATAACATCAAATACGACTTGAACAAGTAGAATAATTCATGCAGGTTTTCTTCTTTTAATTCATTTATCCTATTTACCATATTTACTGGTATATTATAAGATGCATAGGGGCCGGCTTAGCCCAGTCGGTAGAGCACCTGCCTAGGAATTTCAAGGTTCTAGATTCGATACTGGTTCCCGCCAACTCAGTGTATGAGTAGCACAGATTGGGTACTCTGATCAGTGTGTTAAAGTGGAGAGCTGACGGTAGGTGTGGTGCTCCACCTCAGCAAAAACAATCTCTTTAGCACTAGTGAAAAGGGGATAGACTCCCTCGCTGCCTGGTTGATACTGACAATAGGCCACTCCATCAACTTTACTTTTTTTAATAAGATGCATGACTTACAAAGATTGTTGGTCTGATTGCTGAAACTGGGGGAGTCTGTTTTGGTATAGTAGCTAACGTACTGGACTGCAACCTCATAGTGTGTGTGTGTGTGTGTGTGTGTATATATATATATATATATATATATATATATATATAAATATATGCTCCCCATCCCTTAGGGTTGAACGCCCTGAGGGGTATTTCGCTGACGGCTGCCAACTCAAGCGTAAACGCGACGCTCTTCTGTATATAAGGAATGGAGCACTCTATGGCGGCCTTTACATACAAAGCGATGTGTGTATTAAAACAGTTAAAATCCCCTTCCCATTCTGTAGGTGATGACAGCCTAATGGTTAAGGAGTCGGACAGACACCCAACCGATCGGATTTCAATTCCGGCTGTAGGTAGCTTACAAAATGTCTAGCCACACTGAAGAGACTTGATAAGTTGAAACACGTCTGTGGATGACCATATATATATATGTGTGTGTGTGTGTGTGGAAAAGTAATTATTTATCTTATATGTATCTCTAATCTTCTTCAGGACAATACAAATATTGGTTTAAATAAGCAGACAAGGAAGTATATAAGAAAAAAGGGAACATAATAGGTACATAGTTCTACAGCTTTGGTGATTCGTAGTCATGTAACCCTGATCTGCAATTTCTACACATTTAAACCAGTACCAACAGACAGCCTTCATCCTCAGTTCTGACATCTTCCTTGAAAACATAAAAAAAGGTTAATGAAAACTCCACTCTTTAATGAAATATGCCTAAAATATATAAATAGCTTATCCTGTGGTGAATGAATATGAGAAAAATGTGAATGCACATGACTTATCTATTGTGCTTGTGACTATGAAAATAAATCATGTCTTGGATTTTGCAGTAAAGCCCCATTCCCTGCAAATAAGATCTGCTGTAATATGCTGCCTTGACATAGGTCACCCTGATGTTGCAACAGTTAAAAATGTTATTTTTCGCATCCCACTATGCAGGTCAGGAACAAAGGTCCATTTTTTTTGGGGGGGGGGGGGCACCACGAACTGAAGCTCATGGGATGGCAGCGCAAAAAATGTGTGGATTCCGTTGACATTCCCTTATTGGGGCGCCTCAGGCACTGGGCAATAAACCCAGCCCTGCCCCTTTAAATCAAGGAGGCAGGTGTTGCATGGAGGAATGACTGCCTGGGCTCATGCTGTTAATTTAATTCCTCCCCGGTCCAGTGGCCAGAGCCACCAGACGTAGGCCCTGAAGGGTGGGGAGAATATTCATTTTTGAAAAACATTGTGCTCACTGTGTATTTCTGTTAAACAAAGATTTCCAATTTCTTTAAATCAATCTTCAAGAGTTTAAGTTTGTCTTTGACCTTATTCCCTCATCAGAGATCCGGCCAAAGAAAAGTTGTTTTATTATTCTGCCACTTTTCATGCAAAGTGAATAAACCATCTTAATTGTGATTTATAAGGAAAGGATCCAGGCCATTGATCCAGAAAGGATCCAGGCCATTGATCCAGAAAGGATCCAGCTGAATTACTGACTGTGTTATGTCATGTTATTCTATGAATTTGCATGAGTCACTACATATAGAAACTCTTAAGCTGAGCTATATGTACAAGATTGTGTGTGCCATACATAAGAGTATTAATGACACCCACCTCATAGTTCTCAATCTCTATTGTTAAGGGTACATCATGAAAGTTTTGTAGTATATCATATAGACTTTTGAATGCAGAACTTTCTATCTTGCCTATCTGAGCTCCAATTTCCTTGTTCATCTTTGCATCACTGGTCGTAGTAATTCCTAATTATGTAAAAGATTTTATCTCGATAAGAGGTTTCTCATCTACAAATACTTTAGGAGTGTTTGCTGTTGGATAATGAGGTCTGCATGGATAATATGTGTAGGTATTTACCCAACCTATTTGCCACAGATAGGATGTAACATGAGGTCACAAGTATGGGTCATCCAGCAAGGATTGAATTCTTTATTCAGTAGTAACATATGTGCAAGACTAGCTTAGTAGACTTTACACTATGACCGGATGCCCAGATAAGAAGTGTATAAACTGTATATGATACTTTGTGAATAATAAGAATTAAGGTTCTTAATTAACATTAGGTAACAAAATAAACTTCTTAGTTTCACATTTGAAATATTGATAATAGTAAATTTCAGTATAATATCTATTAATAATGGGGATTAGGTCTCTATTTGTCTGTAACCGAAACTGTCACTGCTTATGTCACATTACCCTAAATCATCATAACATAGAATAAATACACTCAAAATTTGAGCATTCAACCTCAGACAGTCCTCATTGTTTTTTTAAAACAAGTCTTAATAAATACATGCCCGGTATTATATATTTATATATAGTTTGTTTTATTTTGATATATATTCAAAGTTATCAGAACTAAGTATCCATTTCAAATTGTTTTATTTTTTCACTTTTTAAATAAATTTGATTTTTACTTACTTATAGTACAAACTCTGACATTGGATTTTTAACTCCCAACCCCTTAGGCAATATCTTTTAAAAATTAATCTTTACACCAGCCAGAGGGTGTTTTTTTTCTTCTTTTTTTGCTATTAAAATCTGTCTTGTCTTCATTTCGGAAAACAATTAAAATTTTAATTTACTGAAAGGAAATTATATACAACTACAGATAGCATGCTTAGTGCCATGGCTATTGTTATAGGAAATGGAATTAGGGACCCAAGTTCAAATCCTGGACAAGGCTATTTGAGTTTCACTTCATGTTAATGCACTTGGGAAAGGCATGAATCGATCTATTCTCCTCCCACCTAATCCATACAAAAATAGTGCTGAAAAATCTTCAGCCAACCAATGAAGGAATAATACCCCCCCCACACACACACACACTTAAAAAAGACAAACTTGTTTTTAACTGTTAAAGAAACTTGAAAATCAATGTGCCAAGTATGTTGAACTACTGAATGAATATCTATATTTGTAATTCCATAATTCTGTTTGTATAGTTATGTTTTATAAGCTTCTTAGCATTTGGACCTTATGAATGGGAACTGGGCATGCAGCCTCTTTTGTTCTCTAGGAAGGTTATAGGTCACTCAGTGACTGGCAAATGGCCTAAAATTTAAGTTTTGGAGCATCCAGAAGGTATTATCTTTGGAAATATCTCACACTTTAACACAATTAGGTCAAAAATGTTCTTTTTTTGGAATGATTTATTATTCTATTTTGGAACAAAACTGAAGGCAGCTATAGGAATTCAATTTGAGAATATATTCTGATGATTTACTGGATGAAATGAGATTTTTCAAATATCATGACACTATAATTAAACCTCGAAATTACTTTCTAATAACTATGTTTTGTTAAAAAAATTAATGCATTCTTTGAATAAAAGTTTCTTAGAGAAAAATCAAAATTAATACTTAAGGTTTTTCTATTGTGGGGTGTAGAATTTAGTGATAAAAATTGGTTATATCTATATCAAAGGAAAAAATATGATGTATTAAATATAATCAATAACTACAATAACTAAAGGTTATTTTCCTTGCATTGACAAAAAATGTAAATAAACAATTTTTTTTCCATACATATTTCTTTGGTCAATCAAAACAATTCATTTAGCAGACAACTTCTTATCTTTTGGGATTAGTTAGGAAACAGAAAAGAAAATTGCCCTGGGGAGTCAGACAAATAAACTTTGGAATTGACCTGTAAATTATATTATTAGAAGATAAAAAAAATTTCCCTTCTTCCAAGAAAAAACAAAACAAAAAACAAAAACAGTAGACTTAACAAAACAAAAAAATAACTGAGGAGTTTAGTTTTGGTTGTCAGATGGGGAAACAAGAGAGAAAAATAAATGAATTATTATATCTTAAAAAAAAAAAAAAGAATCACATGGAAAAACTATGGGTAAAAAAACAAAAAAAAAACTAATTCATTTACAAGAATTTTTTTTATTTTTATTTTTTTAACTGTTTAACATCTTTCTAGTTTTTTTTAGTTTTTTTAAAAAAAACTTTTTTTTGGTTTCCAATTATTCCTGTGAGATTTGCTTGAACCATCAAGAATTCTGCCTAATTTAGAAACCATTACTGTGGCCCAGACAACAATGTCCAAAAAGGGGAAATTTTGGACTTGAAACTTGGCATGTGGCTCCTTTGGTTTCTGAGATGGTTAAAACCATTATAAATTATCTATTTATTAAAAAAATTTTTTAAAAAGAATTGTTATATCTTTAACAAAAAAAATTTAAATTTAATTTAGAAATGTAAAAAAAAAAGGAAAAAAAGGGACCCCTTCCATGCCCAAAGATACATATAAATGCAATTTATTCAAGAAAAATTACCTCTCAAGAAGGAAATTGCATAATGCTCTTGCAATGCAGTACCAGAGACAAACTGAAACTAAGGAACAAAGATTGCTCTGACTTGAGGGTCAGAGGGGAAGAGTACAGACCATTAACAATCAAAAGAGCAAAGATCACAAAGACTTCAAGGAGGACTGAGGGTCAGATCTAAGCAGTTGAAACAGCAAGAATCTGAAGAGGAAAGGTCATTAGATCAAAGAATAAGAACTGAACAAAGGCAAAATGAATATGTAGAACAAAAAATGCAAAGGCAAAACTAAGACAGGATATGACATATTTAACTTCAAGCTAGAAGAAGAAGAATGCAATGTAATTCAGCTGCATTTAATTATGATCCTTTATAGAAATCTCGATTCCCATCAGATTATCAAGAAGATGAATCAGCATGTTAGTGAATTTCAACATTCTAATGAAACCCAAAATGAAGTTATTTTCCACAAGCAACACTGGGTATCCCTACTAGTCTGCAATAACATACATTTTTCATGGCTCCAAGTCATTCCCTTCTTGGTCAGGCCAAAACTTTTCAAGTACCTCATCATATATATATATTTACCAACTCCTCCACACAAGCAGGATGCGACACAAGGTCATTTTCTTAAGTGGAGTTTAACAAGCTGGAATTCAGTTTTCCTTCTAGACTGGTTTCCTAACTATTGTTAAAGAGCCCACTCTTCCCTACTATTTACCCATAGCTGGAGAGAGAATAGTTAGAGGTATATCTCTTCCAAGGGTACTAGCGATATGTGAAATGCAAACAGCTTCGTCCAGGATTTGAACTCTGGTCACTGATTCCATTTTCTACGATGATAACCATTACACCATGCACCTCCAATTAATTTGATATACTAAAATAGCCACTAAATTTGATATAAGCTTTGTCAATAACGATTGATTGGTTTTAATGGCATGTAAATCTGTCTAGGGTCATTTTATGCCTAGAGGTTAGAGAATTGCATTCATTGTATAAGGTATGATACTAAACTGCATCTGGACTGTGGAGTACCCCTTCATTAACATTACTCCCAAAACCACCCTAACCTGGTATGGTAATCTGTTAGGGTCCCATCTAAGATCACATAGATTTGTTTTAAAATTATACACATTCAATAGGATTGTGTAAAAAAACAAAAGAAACTCAGTTCATATATGCTGTTTTCAGGAGCAATGGTGACAAGTAAATGTGTCTACTAATTTACTCTGTACCTGGCAGACATATTAAAAGTACCAAAAGGATAGTTTGTCTCAAAATAAATTGTTACAATAAAATATTGTCATCATTGTCTTTCAGTAAATTGTCTACTTGGTGTCAAGCAGTTTGAGACTATCAGTGGTGCATAGAATACATCTTTGTTGACTACTGATTCACTTACTGTTTTTTTTTTTCTTTTCTTTCTTTAGTATTAAGCAACACAGTATGAAATAATATCTGGCAGTGGGACAGAGAATGTCTCTCTGACTTCTAAATGTTTTGCTTTGATTGTTATTTATAAACATTTAAAAAAAAAAAAACTGCATTTGTTCTTTCTGAGAAGTCTGGAAGATCAAAACTATTAGTTTGTGTATATCTATATTTTCTGAAACTATTATTGCAAAACCAATTAACAAATATCTCGAATAAATATTTAAATTTATTATTTTTCCAGACTTGCAGGTGTAGTATTAACTTAAATTTAGAATAAACTCTTTCTCAGCCATTTTTTTTATGCCTGGTGACAGCTGAGATGAAATGAATTCGCTTTTATTGATCTGACACCTGGCCATAACAGAAACCCACTAAGTGCATATAAGAAAGAAGAGAGCCATTGTCTTCTCATAATGATTACCAAGAAAGTGGGTTAGTACTGTAAGATGGACACCTTTTTACAGTGTGTATATAGAAAGCAAAATACAGATCCCACCTAAAAACCAGTCTGAGCTGAATCTCCTAGTATACTCTAAAACCTTTTCAGTCATAACTCTTAGAATTTCTGGAAGTTTGGTTGAAATCGAGCCAAAAATGGCGACGCCTTCACTCTACAGACAGATGGGCGTTTGGTGAATTATGATAAGACTTTACACACTTCTATTGCAATGAATTCAGTTTTTAGCTGAATTTCTTTTTATTTGTTCTTGAGTCTGAAAGAAGATATGAAATTGTTGTTCTAAATATATTTCTTTTGTTCTCTGATCATTTATAATTTTGGTCCAGAACAATTTTTCTTTTCTATGATTCATTGTTCTTTCAGAGTTATCAGTCAAGGTTACACATCATGGAGAAATGAAGACAGTACAGAATCTTATAATTACTGGATCTGAAATTATCAATCACTATAGTTCACGCATATACATTTGGTTCTAATTAATATTTCTCTTTATCGATTTAGCTCCTGATCTCTATCTTCACATCTCTTTCAATTATAGAAAGTATACTTGTCTATTTGTGTCTATCTTGTTAGGAAACTAAAAAAAGAACACAGATTGTCTAGCTACAATTTCATAAAAATAATGACATAAATGCACCTTTATTCATGGTAGAAATACTATTATACATTATATAAGCTTTATCAATAATTAATTGGTTCTAATGGCATGTCAACCTCTCTAGGGTTATTTTATGTCTAGATATTAGAGAATCATGTTCATTGTATAGGGTTTGATACTAAACTGCATCTAAATTATGGAGTACTTCATTGCCATTACTCCCAAGTCCACTCTGACCCAAGTAGTAGTATCTGTTAGGGACTTATCTATAGATCTGAAGAATAATCAAGCTAAGTTCCAATTACCGTCGAATTGGTAAGACACTGCAATAAGCGGTTGTAACTTAATACAATCCCATGAATGGACTATTCTTGATTTCTAGAAATACCAACTGTCTTGGACACTGTTTCAGGTGTGCTTAGCTAGTTGCTGTTATTCAAACCAACAGTAGACTAACTGACTTCAATAAGATCCAACAGATTTAAAATCATACATATTCAATAGGACTGTGTGTAAAAACAAAAGATACTTATTAAGAAATAACTGTACAAAAAAATATGAACATGATTCCCTAACCTCTATTTATGAAATAATCTTAGATGGGTTGACATGCTATTTTAATCAATCAATCATTGTATGCTCATGTTTACATTTCTTGTGTAGTTGTTTCATAAGAGTTTTTTTATGCACAGTCTTATCGAACATAATTTTTAAACAGATCTATTTGACAATTAGATGAGACAGGTACTACCACTCCGGTCAGTAAACCTGGGGGTAATGGTAATGAAAGGGTATGCCACACTCCCCATATTTTTAGAACTGGAGCCTCACCATTAAATTCAGTTTAGTCTTTGTGGTAGTTTTACCCTTTTGCAAGAGATACAATCAGCATATTCTAAGCCCTGCAGACAATAAGTAGTTCTATCAGATTTTTTATTAGCTATTTTTCCTGTCTGCTTATCTATCTATCTATCTATCTAGATAGATAGATAGATAGATAGATAGATATATTGTGTATGTCTGTACAATGACTGTGTGCACATCCTTTTATAAAGGAAAATAAAGTTCAATAAAACCCACTCTCTTTTTCTTCAAGGGGGGGGGTACATTTTTTACGTTTTACTTTCTATAAGAAAAGCTAAATAAAAAATAGAATAAGGGTGTAAATCAATGATATATTAAAAAAAAAATGATTAAAAAATAAACCAATCAATAATGGATAAATCATAATAAAAAGCAAGTAAAAGACAAATAAAACAAACAAAATGAACAAAAATAACAACAAGAATATAAAGAATAAAAGATAATAAAACAAATATATATAGAAAAAGAATTTTTATTAATCTATATGTAAATATAGATAGATTAATCTGTATGTAAATATAGATAAAAGATTTATTTTTAACTTTTTAAATCCTGGGTTTATGCCAAATAGCTCCACTAGTAGATCATAAAATGTCCATAAAAACCACCTTATGATGAACTCTAGATACTGTTGATTATTGTGAGTCATGTGATGAATTCTTGGGGGGTGAAAGAAATGCAGTACAAAGTCCTGTTGCTTTATTTATATGCATTTTTTCACTTGCTTAATTCATTTATTTATTGTCTGAGAAGTTGATTTAAAAAAATATAGTTTTTTTTTTTTTTTTAAAAAGTTTTTTTTGTATCTGTTATGTGCCAGATTTATCAAGATTTTCTTTGGTTAAAGATTTTCTAGGCATTATGAATTTTTTTTTTAAAGATTGCGCACTCATCTTGACAAGATTTGAAATCTATATTATCTTAATCAATAAATCCCCACTGGTAGAATGACTAGACTCAATTAAACAACTCTTTAATAATGGAATCACTACAAAGGGAACCACATTGAACATTTGATAAGTGCACAACTTTCACTTTTAATATTAGTAAAAGGACAAAAATGAAAGTGCTTGATATATAATAAAGAAATTATTGTGTACGGTTCTCAGGTACACTACAACTTATCGAAGGTGCATGTTTAGTACATAAAATAATGTACAAATGTCAGGAAAAGGAACAGTGTATGGAGCAAGGATATCAGGTATAGTATTATCTGCATTATTCGGACTATTGAACGCAGATAATACTAATCATCAAGCCTCATCTCAAACATTCAGAGAAATAGAATTAGGTATAGTTTTGGCAAATTTAAGGAAGCATGGAGATTTTGAAGGATGCAGTGTCTCTGAAGCTTACAACTGATGCAGGTTGTTTGTTTCATGCTTCAGCAACTCTGTGCATGAAAAAATGTTTACAAAATCATGGGAGCTGTGCTGTTTTCTGACTTTGTAGACATGCCCATGTGTGTTAGGCACCTAGAAAACAAGAAGGCGGTCAGAGTTGCCTTTGGCAAGATGGTTTATAATTTATAACATAATGATTAAAGATTATTGGTTAACCCATTGTACCTGATCAATTGTCCATCTATGGGTTAAATAGAAAAATGTGTTTATAAAAAAAAAATTGAGTATCCATTAAGAATAAATTTATTTCAAAACTTTCTTGGCATTAAATGACCTGCCGAGTTTGGTACGCCGTAAAACAAAACAGCTTTGTCTATGATTTGAACTTGTGCCACCATGTCCATTTCCTAAGATCACAACTGTTATAATAGTGAAATGTATTGTGTACAGTGCTCAGTTGCACCACAACTCATCAAAGTCTTATGTCAAGTACACAGAATAATGTATTAGTGTCAGGAACATGAACAGTTTACAGTAGTAATATGCATGTATGTGTGTGTGTGTGGAAAGGGGTATCAGGTATAGTGTCAGGGACTACAGGAAGCATGGAGGCTTTGAAAGATTCAATGTTTTGGCAGCCTACAACAGATGCGGGCAGCTTATTCCATGCCTCCACAATTCTGAGTGGGAAAAAATGTTTCCGAAAGTCACGTGAGCAGTGCTGTTTTCTGACTTTGTAGGCATGCCCACGTGTGTTAGAAAGATGGAGATCAAAAAGGTGCTCAAGGTTGCTGTTGTTAAGATGATTAATGATCTTATGAGCGTTTACCAGGTCAGTTGCCAGACGCCAAAGTTTCAGTGAATCCATTCCCAGGGCAGAGTATGCACTTTCAGCCTTCAGTTATAAGTATACATACAGTATTAGTTATTTTTGTTAGACACTTTAAGAAAATCTCAGAGGGAGAGACAGAAATGACTTAGATATGCCACCATCAGAAAAAAAATGTAGGAGGGTGGGGTAGGATAGATGAAAAGGTGGGGAGGAAGGAGGAGAGGGTGGAGAATTGTCAATTAGAAGATTTAAAAGTATTTTTTAAAAATATATATCATTCTCCTTTTTTGCCATGTGATATATATATATATATATGAACAATAGGTACAGGCTGACCCAGGTAACATGTATTTACCTAAACCCTCTACCACGGACAGCTTGTGACACAAGGTCAATTTGTAAGTAGAGTACATCAGGGTTGAATTCAGTTTTTCTTCTCTTAGACTGGTTGTCATATCTTATTATAATGGAGATTGTGGGTTTGTCTGCCTGTAACTGAAACTACACGTCACAATTCCCTTTGTTATTTACACACATTCTCCATGATTTTATTTATTTAAACCTCAATTATTAGTAAAATTGTTTTAAATCATTAAGACTGTTAACAATATCTACATACTAATAACATGCAATTATATTTATATATTCAACAAAATAGCAGTTTACAGTGTGAATGGGAAAGCTAATTTGCATATTGATCTTAAAAAATTTGATTTTAATAAATATATGCTTAGTATTATTGATTTCTAATTGTTTGGTTTTATCTTAATAAATATGAGCAAAAATCTCGGGGATAAATCTTAACAGAAATCTATTAACATAAAGAAATAACTGTAATTTTATTCTTTTCTTCCTATTTTAACTAAATAGTTAAATTAGGGAAAATTTACCACTGAAAGACAGGAGTAAGGGAAAATGGTGGAACAGTTAGTTTCAAAGTTGTTCTATTTTCCGATTATACCCCTCTGTTCCAAATATTTTTATCTGAATTCTTATTCAGTTTCATTAGCTTTCTAATTTAACATGATATTTTATTATATTAAAACTTAAATACTTGCACCCGGAGGGTGCATATATTTGCTAGTTAAGGTAAAAGATGTTAATCATTATTGATAATTTTAACTAGTATTATCCTTTATATTTCTAATTATAGTTGCATTTTATTGATAAAACATAACTAGGATTAAAAAGACAATGGCTAATACAGCTTTAAATTATTATAAATCAATATATTATTATATTATGCTTGTGTCATGCCTTGTCACCACCTCACCTAAAGCCATTTCTTTTGATTGTGAGTAAAGAGAGGGAATAAAAAATTAAAGAAAGAGGAAATTAAAGAGAAAGATAGTTAAATATTGATTATTATACTTTTTACATATTGAACTATTTTGCAATAGCTCTTAAGTATACATATCAAACACTGTAATAGTTAAATTATCACATTATATCCACAGGTACCACTAGTAGTAATGATTCCCTTTATATTTTTTTTATGTATTTGCAATTATAAATTTTATAAATTTGATTTGAGTAGACACTGGGCTTAATATCCATCAAATTCAGCCTTTAAGTAGGTATTTACCCAATCTGTTTGCCATGGGTAAGATGTGATACTAAGTTGCAAGTATGGGGCATCCAGTAAGGATAGAACTTGCTATTCAGTAGTAATGTATTCGTGTATGTGAGACTAGCTTGCTAACTATTACACCATGACAGGGTACCTGTAGTTATTTATACTGCTTAATTTAGTTGCAACACAAAGCTGCGAGTATGGGGCACCCAATGAGAATCAAACTCACTAACAAAGGTTTGTTGATCTAGCTTGCTAACCATTACACTACATGAGGTGCTCATGGCAGCCTTTAAGTGAGTGAAAAATAAATATGAAAAAAAAGAAAAAAAAAAGAATCAGAAATAAGTTTGTAAAACGAGGGGTCTCTAGTTAAGAGCTGTGTTTTGTCGTTGGGTCTTTTGTCTCCTAATGAAAGGTTGTCAGTTGACTGCCTGTTTGACCCAGTTCACCACAAACTATTGAGTCAGTTGTTATAAAATCTACTCTGACATTGTTAAACCTCTTTCATGTTATAATAGAAACTTGCACTTGAATGATCTCACACATGACACTTAAGTCGTTCTCTAATAGATTCTATTTTACCAAATAAAAACAATACACAACAACAACTCTTTAATTGTGAAGATTTGTTTCACTTGATGGATTTCTGTTTAAGTGTTCACTGGCCTCTTCATCTTGGTTATTATATATAAATGAAAAAGCTTTTGGTTATCAAAATATAAATTTATTCATAATTTGGTGACCTGAAGGTTTTTCATTTATTTATTTATATTTTGCTCTGTATATATGTATGTGTGTGTGTATATATATATATATATATATATATATATACATTGGGCACTCATATTATTTAACATAAGGATGTATCCAAATACCAAAATCTTTTGATATTAATCACGTGTGTGTGTATGTATATATATATATATATATATATATATATATATACATACATACCTCAACCCCTCCGCACAGTAGGATATAACACAAGGTCAATTTCTTGAGTAGAGTTTAACAGACTTTAATTCAGAGTTTTCCTTCTCCTAGACTGGTTACCTAACCATGGTTAAAGAACCCAGTCTGTCATACTATTTACTCATAGCTGGAGGGAGAATAGTTAAGTGCATACCTCTCTCAAGGTTATTAGTGCTATGTGAAATGCAAACATCCTTATCCAGGATTTGAACTCTGGTCACCAAGACCATTTTCTCCAATGATAACCTTTACACCACAAGAAACTCCATTGGTTGTTATAGCCACAATGTTTTTGCTGTTGTACTGTCTAGTCTTCTAAAGTTATGTCAAGTAAGCTGGGGGATATGACAGCAGAAATGTTGTTACTATAACAACCAAGTTCAGAACATCAGTTTGAATAAATCTATGTATAATAATAATAATTATTAATCTCATTTAAATATTTATGTTTGTTAGGAACATACTTCTTGTTTACATCCTACCTGTGGTGAATGGGTTGGGTAAATACCCACTCCAAGAAGCTATACTATTAGATGGAATTTAAAAAAAATATATAGTTTTGCAAACTCAGCACATGAGTAGCACAGCTTGAATCTGTGTGGTAAAGTGGGAAGCTGATGGTAGGTGTGGTGCTCCACCCAGACACAAAAACAATCTCTCTGGTCTAGCACTAGTGTAAAGGGAATAGACTCCCTTGCTGTCCGGGTGATACTGACAATTGGCCACTATGCTTACTTTACCCTTTTTTTTAAACTTATATTTTATTTGATCCAACTCTGAGGGAATCTGGCAGTTGAATTTTGGAGTTTGAACCAGCTAAATGAATAAATTTCAGAAGCTCTTTCAATATATTTTGTTCTTGTCAAAGTGACTAATCTTAGTCAGATGAACAATATGTAAATAAAAGCTAATAAATTCAATAACAAAGATTAAACATTCAATCATTCACTTCTAGTTCAATTTGTTAATTTGTAAGTACATATATAAATATAAAAATAATTATTCTTAAGGGAATTGTTTGTATTTTGACACTGATCGATATGTTTATAAAAACATTGACTATATAAATTCATTATTCAAATTGTTCTTTTACCAATATATGCTACTAGCTTAAAAACCACCCTATTGGGTGGCAATTAATCTAGCTCCTATGGAGGGCTCTTGATTGGGTGTTTGGTCCAACAATGAAACTTCATGCATTGAGTACATATTAAATTTATTTAAACTTGAACAATATTTTCAAACAACAGTTTTCATCAAAACAATGATATAATTTGTCTATTTGGAACTCATTGCAAAGCTACATAATAAAAAACATATTTGAGACCAGCACAAATAGTTATGCGATAGGCAACTATAAACTACAGATGAACTCAAAATAGATCGCCACATTTAGATATTGCATTAAAAATCAAATTTGGGAATCCAAAATTTCAGAATTGTGAGTCTGGATTCATCCAGGAATGTTTTTAATTTGTTTACAGAGTTTACTTGATTCCAAAATGGTATATGTTGAACTATGGCTTGTAGGAGTAATTTTGGAAAAAATGTCACACACTAACATTCATATTTATTATTAGAGATTTACTGCATTTATTTTCATGACTAATTTAGTTAAAATATATTTTTCCTAATAAAAAAAAGTAATTATCAGCATTCAATTTATTTACACTAAAATCTTTTGCATGGAAAATGTTTTGGAAATTTCTCTAATTATCCTCAGACATAACACTTTTTGGTGACTGGAAATTTGATAGAAACAATGTGTAAGCATATGGAGAACTTATGTTAAAACCTCTAGAGTGTTTTTAAACTTATTTACTCTTGTACAGAGTGATTAAAAAAAAAAAAGTTAACACCCATATGGGAGTACCTTTATGATATAATTTCAAACAGTCTCCACATGTTCACCATCCCTGTCAACACATTCTTGGGATTTCCCACAGGTGATTAAAAAGATTTGTTAATATTTTTATGGGAGTATCTTTATTAGAAAAATAGAACTGATATTATGGAGACAACCTGGGGAAGATTCAAATAATGTGTTGACAGGTAGGGTGAGCAGGTGGAGACTTTAAAATCATAATATAAAGGTTTGGTTTCTTTGTTTAATGGCATATTGACTGTCATGAGTTATTTAATGCCAAAACCATCTTTGTAGAAGAACAGTCATGGTACTATTTAACCCATAGCTGAGGGAATGAGGGGGTTCATATCTTTCTTAAGGGTATTACTGAAAGTGAATATAATAGCTTGACTGGAATTTGAACTCGCTTACTGTGATGTCACAGTCTAGCACGTTAGCTACTATGCCATGGGGACTCCCCTCTAATATCATAAAGGAATTCCTATAGAAATGTTAACATTTTTTGAAACTCCCTATATATCACCAAATTTCAGTTTGTGACTTTCAGTGAGAAAAGATTTTCTTACTAATATTGTGTAAAATCTAATATGTAACATTAAACTGAACCATAATCAAGATGCATTGAATATGAGTCCATGTGTTTCATTATACAATTGTGGAAAGTGATGAAAACTTTTTTTTATAAAGGCCTCATCATGGTGAGGACATAAAAAAAAACTGAGATAATCCATCAAGATGATGACGACCTGTGTATTATTAAAATCTAGCCATTCAATTTCATGTGAAATTTTCACTATCACACTTGTTTTGGTTTTATGTATTTTCTGTTCTGTTGGTGTGGCTTCAAATAATCCAACAGCATCCTCTACAGAAGAGTATTGTGGGTATACCACAAAACTGTATCCAGTGGTGAGGCTCCAGTTCTGCAGCTCTGTGGAGTATGGAGTCATCCCTGCATTGCTATTACTCTTAAGTCCACTCTGACTTGGAATGGTAGTACCTGTTATGTCTGTTTGAAAATTATTGGTATTAGATAGTAATATCTGAAACCATATAACTGTGCAAATTATATATATGTGTGTGTGTGTGTGTGTATAGATAAAAGGATATGAAAACAACACAATATGCTGTTAAAGTGAAAAAATTTTATATCATATTCATAGCTAATATTGAATAATATTTTGATTTATAAAAATCATCTTCATAGCTTGTTTTTTTACCCCGGACTCATCGAGAGAGGAGACGAAAATAATATGAATTCAAAACTAAAAAAGAATAGATACTTGAAACTATAATTATTAGTATTACAAATTGTTACATGATGCTATAATTGTTTACAAATGATTATCATCATTAGTTATTTTAAACCAAATAATTGCTAGCAAAAAAAATTCTGAATTTGGCATTAAATATCCTGATAATGATTGATATGCTGTTAAAAACAAAAATAAAACCTTTTTATTTATGTTAATTGACAAGGGCTTTTAAAAAAAAATAGTATTTAATGAAATTAAAGCAAAAATTGATTCTTGTTTTAATTATTACTGTTTTTTATATGAAATCTTATATGAAATAGAAATTTATATTGAATCGTTAATGAATTATATTTTATAGGATCATATTAATGATTGAGAGGTAAAACCTGGTGCAGAATTTGTGAAGTCCTTTTTTTGTTAATAAAAACTTTAGAAAAATGATTGTTTACAAATATCAGGTAATTTGATCTCAATTTGGAAAAGCACAGAAATATATTATATAAAATAAATGATTAAAAAAAATGAAAAAAATCGAATGGATACTAACAAGCTTTTTGTTTGTAGTTTTTTGTTTTGTTTTTTTCGTTTGTTTTTTTTTTTTTTTAAATTTTTCGGTATCTTTTACTTTGTTTATCAGTTTATTTATATCTAAAATTATTAAAACCTTTTCTTAATATTTTCATTTTCGCGATTGGGAGAATGCTTGTTAACAATCTCAAAGAACAACATTGTTCCTTAAAGTCCTATACCACATCATTCCACCTGACTAGAAATCTCATTTGTTTTCCTAATCCACCCCAAATGATAGCTTTTGTTTAAATGTAATATTAAACATATTTATAAGTCTTTGATTTAAGGGGAAATAACAGGTAACTTTAGATGCAAAGATCATTTTTAGCCATTTTTTAAATATATCCTTATAGGAATGCTCTGGACTTAAAAAAATTCTCAACAGGATGTTAAGAGAAGATATTGAGAGGACTTTAATACAAGGGAAATAATGCGGTTATGTCAAAGGGCGATTACCTCCCTTACATTTTCTAATACAAATTAATGAAATAAAGAGAACAACTAAATGTATTTATACGGTTTGTTAGAATGGGTTTATACAGTTTTATAATTTCCATTAATCTTAGTGGATGAAAAGTATTCAATCAAATTTTAATCTACATATTTTTTAAGGTTGGGTAATCTTTTATTCATATTATAATGTTAAAAGTAAATCTCGTTTTTTTTTTTTTTGTTTTTTAAAATTTTTTATATTATGACTTTTTTTTTTTTTTAATTAAAAAACAAAACATTTTCTTATAATCACTCGAAATTTTTTTTCCTCTACTACAATCAATCTCCAGGAGATTACCAAACACATTTCCAGCCTATATTGATTTTCGAAATAATTCCAACGACACTTGTCAGGTTCTTTGGATGCACCTAAGAAACAAAAACATCTACCTATTATTTGTTTTGTGTTTTTTTTAAAAAACAGAATTCAGTTTAATTGCTTTAAATTCTTTGTTCCAATTCCAGTTTTATATTTATGTCAATATATTCATTTAGTTGTAAATAGATGCACACAAAGAAAGAAAGAAAGAAAGAAAGAAATATTTACTCTACCGGTAGGATTTGTCACAAGTATGGGGCATCCAGCGAGGATTGAACTCGCTTTTGCAGTAGTAACAGATTTGTGAGACTAACTTGCTAACCATTACACCATGATGGGACACCTGCAGATGCACACAAAGAATATTTGGGTTTTGTAGATTCAATAGTGCTTTTAGCATGTAGAAAGTTTTTGGCTTCCTTTCTTCAGTATCAGGCTGGTGAGGTTCAGTGCTAAAAATTTATTTCAAAGAAGAAAACTTGAAAACTTCACTAGTTCTAATTATGTTTGATATTTATTTAATTACTTTTTAAAGTATCAGGAGGCACACTTACCGTAACGGTTATCATCGTAGGAAGTGGAATTGGCAATCCAAGTTCAAACCCAGGACAAGTTGGTTTGCATTTCACTTCACACCAACACACTTGGGGCATGAATCCATATGACCCCCACAGCTATGGATAAATAGTAGGGTAGACTGGGTTCTTTAGCCTTGGTAAAGCAACCAATGAAGGAGAGAGAAAACTCTGAATTCAAACCAGCTGTTCTCTACTTAAAAAAAAAAAATACCTTGTGTGTTGCATCTTGCTTCTGGCAGAGGGGTTGAGTAAATGCATACTTTTGAAAGAAGTAGGTGTTTATAATTGCATCATTACTGTTGTAATAGTTTGTAAATTGAGGGGCTATTATATATATATATATATATATATATATATATATATATATATATCAGCAAGTGGCAGATACCTTATCAAGAAACACCACCCTCTGTATTGTAGGGTGGGGTGATCTATAAACACTGCTACTGGTGATTGTGTAACAGAGAAAATAAGAAGCTTATATTTTATATATACAAAATTATCCTCATAGGAATGTATTTTCTTGAATATTATGAACCATCCTCTGTGTTTTCTTATCTGTTGACACCACAATACTGTATTAGTCTATGAGTAATGACCTTAAATCCCTAGCTCTATTTTTGCTGTGACTCATGTGAAAAGTCTAGCCATTTCTCAGAAATATTTCTTAACAATTACAATGTCATTTGTTTCTCTCAGCATATTACCTCATCAGCTTCTATCTACTACAGATACCTATAACTTTAACTGCTTTGCAGTGCAGGAAACTACATCCAGGCTAGCAGTTGATTTGAAGAGGGGTAGAGAAAACAAAGGTGCTTATTGTAAAACTTTTAACTACAATGCTTGTTGAATGTTTTGGTATATTAAGAAACTTTACTGGGCTGCTGAAAGTTGTTTTCTTATTTATTTATTTTTAACATTTTTTTATAAAGTCATCAATGATCATTCTGATTTCTTCTCTTGGCAGGTGAGGCAAAAAATTAACCAATCATATGCAGTCATGCAGAAACAAGTCAGAAAATTACCTGATGCTCCATACCTTGATGGAACACTTTCAGATGTCGATACAGGTGAGGTTTTTTTTTTTTTTTTTTTTGCAAATATTTAAAAAAATTTAGAACAGTGGTGTTCTTCATTTTACTGTAAAAGAAAAAAAAAAAAGTAACACCTTTAAATACAAAAATAAATTTTGATAACTTGAAGAATTTATTTTAATTTTAATCCTTATGTTTTAAAGTGTGTGTATGTAAGCATACACACACACACACACGTGTGTGTGTAATGATGATGATGATAATAATAGAGGAAAAGTTATGGGTCTACCATGGTTTTAATCAAAATGATTTCATCAGGACCCTACCTACACTAAGTCAATATAATTCCTTAGTTAAACTGAAATGAATTTCTATATTAAATTTGAGCACTTGGAATATTTACTGATGCCACTGCGATGGAAAGGTTAAAGTGGCAATTGGATACTCATATATATATATATATATAATGTGAAGAAAGGTAGACAAACACGGGTTGTTGCAGAAAATGGATGTTTATATATATATATATATATATATATATATATATATAATGTGAAGAAAGGTAGACAAACACGGGATGTTGTAGAAAATGGATGTTTTTATATATATATATATATATATATATATATATATATATATATAAATAATGTTGTTCTGGTTCCAACGGGAGAAAATTCAATATTTTATAAAAAAGGAAGGTCCGCAAAATGTATTTTGTTCTCAGAAAAAATTTTTTAATTCATTTTGTTTTACATATGCAACACGTGTTACAGATCTTCTGGTATCTTCTTCAGGCTTTGATTGATAATATGAAATATATATATATATATATATATATATATATATATGATAATATGAAATATATATATACATATACCTTTCACTGGCTCTATCCTTTGGGAGGTGGATTTTGCCTCTTGTAAGCTGGATGCTGCTTCTGATAAATACAACATATATAATACAAAATGCCCCCCCCCCCCCCTTTTAAAAAAAATATAACTTGATTAGGTTTTAATTCTTTTTAACCTGCTCTGAATGCAACTGTCTAATATTTTCTTAATCACTTTTTAACACCTATTGTTTTCAATGTGCAGTGTTTTGCTATAAGCAAGCAATGTGTGAATTCAATTTCTTTCATCCCACATTTTTATTATGAACTTGTTCAATTTCAGTTGCTTTGCGTCTGTGATAATGTTTTTTTTTTTTTTTTAATTACTATTTAATAGTATAGTAGTATAGCTCTCCCATGGCGCTGGAAATATAAGTTCCCAGCCATTCAGTTACATATATGAACTATTAGTCTGCTTACTCAGGGGATTTGTTTATAGTGATGAAGATTTTTGTAGGACCATTCTTTTTGGATAAACTGATAACAGAAGAATGGAACACCATTGTACCAGATATTTCTCAGGTTTTTGAATTCAGTTTTTCCTTCTCTTAGACTGGCTGCTAAAGAGCCCAGTCTTTCCTACTATTTACTCATAGCTTGGGTGAGGGAGATAAGAGTTTGTGCCTTTTCCAAGGACATTAGCTCAAAAGGAAATGTAAATGGCCATATCCAGGATTTGAAATCTCCTTGACAAGTCCATTTATTTATCATGATGGCTATTATGCCATGTGCACTATATATTATAATACACCAGTTTATTTACTTGAAAACTGGTGTGAACAAATGAAACTACACATTTTGATGAATAAAATTGTACAACATTTTAGCCTAAATACCAGACTCAGGGGTGAGAAACTAACAGTTACCAAGTACCATTGACTTTATGCCTATGCTACCCTAAATTGTATAGGGATGTGTGCATTGTGTACTGGTTAGCGTCATAAGGAAACAGGCTCAATGAGCTGAGATCAAATCCTGAATAAAGGAATTTGTGTTTCATTTTACCCTTGGAAAAAGCATTAATCCAACTGTCCTCCCCCCAGCTATGGGTGAAATAGTAGGGCAGACTGGAGTCTCTAAACTTGCTAAGGCAATTGGTCTAGGAGAAGGAAAAACACTGAATTCAAAACATGAGGAATGTGGACACATTCTTCTGTTATCAGCTCATCCCAAAAGTGTGGGTGTACCTACACCAATGTTTACCATTATAAACAAAAGTAACAAGTATGGGTGGTAATATGGACCATTGGTTATGTTGTAATGGTATATATATATAGAGAGAGAGTCAGTATCTACATAAAATGAGCATGCACTGGGTTTAATGTAGCACACTTATAATATAAGCTATAAAGTTATGTTAGTGTAAGGACCGATGATCGATTGGTGAGTGTGTGTGTGATTGAGATCCGAGTTTTGATCCCCACAATTTAAATGTATAAGATTACAGAAATAAAGTTTCCGTAGAAAACAAAAGAAGACAAAATTGATAAAGGAAACAAACTTTATATACATTAATTTACAATTGGTATATTCAATTGTTCTTTTAGCGATGTTGCTGACTGTATGTGTCTGTACATAGTTGTGTGTGACAAGTGTGACAAGTGTTGTTTATATTTGTGCAATTGGTTGTGTCAACATTGTAGCAGTTTTTTAAAACAATGTCTGTGATTGAAACTTGTGTTGTATTGAGTAGGAGAGAGAGAGAGAAAATATGAAATGAAAAAATCGATGGACCTGTGGAGTCATATTTTATATTTTCAGACAGCGTCTTCATCCCATTGTGTCGAGTTGGGAAGAGCGTCCGTTCCCACTGTCGAGTTAAGAGCATCAGCTCCAACTCTGTCGAGTCGGGAAGAGCGTAAGCTCCCACTGAAGTTTTTCAGCTCTATGGGCCTTTTTATAATTTTAATTATTCATCAAAAATCAGCTAATCTTTGTGGATTCCATTGAAAATCGGCAGTTTTCTAATGACATAGATATTGCCATCGGAATATTCAAATATCAGCTGATTCTGTTACTTGTGGCATTCCAATGACCGTTCAGTTTTCTATTGATATAAATATTATCATTGGAATTTTCAACTATTATTTCTCGTTTGTAAACAATCCTTTGTCCTTAGATTATCTACATTGTAAACAATTATCTATTGTTTCTAAAATATTTCCAAACTAATATTATTTCGATTATCTTTTGTTTACCTAATTCTAAACTCATGACATACAATTTTAAAACTAGTTATTTAAGAAAACTTAATTATTTTAATTCATTCAATTCCACATGCCGTAAAAATATAGGGGCCAATCCGTATATTAGTAATCATTATCCATCTATACATATACAAAGGGTAGTTGGTGTGTATGTATGTCCAGATGAAACTACAAAAATAAAACAAAGTAAAAATATATAAACATTGAATATCACCAGTTGTTGCTTTTTGTGCAAAAATTATGAAGATTTTATTTATATTCAAAGATATTTAAAAATTAAGGTATACGTAGAAATAGCATTGAATTTCTACTTAAAAATGTCCAGCATTTGTAAATCTCAAAAGTTAACAAATCAATACACCAGGGTATTTTGCCCCACTCTCTACTCAGGTGATGCTGGGTAGCCGCTTCCAGTTTGTTTTGTTTTTTAAGTAGAAAAATGAAAGTAATTCCAGCTACATGCTACAGATTACTGTATGCTGCCACTTATTGCTTGTATTTTAAAGTGTACCAGAGCATTTAGGATATATACCGCCAGTCAATTTTCAGTGCTCTTCAGTTTAGGTGGTACAGTCCACTTGTAGGTGATTTAATCTTTTTAAGTGGGTGGCAGAATAAATAGAGCCTATTAAAGACCTGCAAAATTAAAGATCTCAAATAACTGTAAGTATAAAAGTCCATTAAGTGCATCTGTAATATTACCGATGCAATTTATATGGCACATTTTAGAACCAGTACCAACCTCCCAAAGGGCCTGCACTGAATAATATAAATTACAAGATAATTTGCTATTTTTTATGAAGTGTAATTTTCTGCATATCAAGTTGCTCATATTGCTATTATTTTTGATATCTTAAGTTTCACTTGATTTCTTTTTGAAATGAAGTTGAAAAAAAAAATGGCCAGTTTAGCTCAGTCAGTAGAGCATTTACCTAGGAAGTGCAAGGTTCCGGTTTTAATACCAGCTGTCGGTAACTCAGCACATGAGTAGCATAGCTTGGGTAATCTGATCTGTGCGATAAAGTAGTGAGTTGACGTGTGGTGCTCAACCTCAGCAAAAAATCTCCCTGGTATAGCGCTAAGGAAAAAGGGGATAAACTTCCTCCGTGTCTGGCTGATGCTGACTATAGGCCATTCACCAACTTTACTTTTAATTATATATGAATGTATTTACCAACCCTCCACATGAGCAGGATGTTACACAAGGTCAATTTTCTAAGAAGTGTAACTGGTTTGAATTCATTTTTCCTTCTCCTAGACTGGTTGTCATACCAAGGTTATAGAGCCCAGTCTGCCCTACTTATTTACCCATACCTGGAGGGAGAATAGATGTATACCTTTCCCAAAAGTATTTGCGCCATGTGAAATGCAAACAGCTTTGACCAAGATTTGAACCTGTGTTGCCGTGTTTATTTCCTATGACAATAACCATTACACTACACACCTCCAAAAGTATGTGTGTGTGTGTGTGTGTGTGTGTGTGTGTGTATATATATATATATATATATATATATATATATATATATATATATACCAACCCTCCACACAAGCAGGATGGGACACAATGTCAATTTTCCAAGCAGTGTAACAGATTTGAATTCAGTGTTTTCCTTCTAAATTGGTTGTCTAATCAAAGTTAAAGAGCCCAGTCCACCCCACTATTAACCCATAGCTGGAGGGAGAATAGTTGGATGAATACCTTTCCCAAGGGTATTAGTGCCATGTGAAATGCAAACAGCTTTGTCCAGGATTTGAACTCAGGTTTTTAAAGTTGAACCCTTTTCATACAGAATACTGTATATACTTGTTTAAAGGTTGAAATTTTAAGACTTATTTTTTTAGGGCAACTATACATGAATGATAATTTTTCAGGTTAAAATTCAAACAGAATGGGAAGGAGTCAGAGCAATCTCTTGGGTTTAAACGTTATTATATAATCGTAAATGATTCCATAGGAAAAAGATAAAAATGGTTAGACATTTGCTAATGGAGCTACTATTACCACTTGCCTAAGTTCACTGGCACCACACAGGTGACACTTTGAAATGTGGGGGCTATTTCTGCCGCAACCTGTATTGTGGTTGAGAGGGAAAAATAAATATTTAATAAGATTTTTTGTTTCTTTTTTTTTTTTTTTTTTTTCATGGGAAAAGGAAAGCAAAGAATGAAGTTTGTTTTATACTGTTAACTTACCTATTTACTTTTTATGCTATCTATACTTTAAAAAAAAATTTTTTTTTAAATCTACTAAAAAACCTGATATTTTAGTAAACTAACTACTAAATATGTAGTGCTTATATTTTTAGTATATTTTTATTTATGTGGTAATAAAGTTTTCTTCCCAGTTGCACAGTGAGAATAAAGATAAAAAAATTCTTCCTTTTTATATCTTTATAAAAATGATGGGGGAATTCCCCGCAGCGTAGTGGCTAACGTATTGGGCTGTATCATCATAGTAAGCAAGTTCGAACTTTAGTTATGCTATTATATTCATTTTCAGACTAATACACTTGGGAAAGGTATGAACCCCCTCATCCCATACAGCTATGGGTTAGATAGTACTGCTAATGTTCTTTTATAATGATGGCTTCAGCAATAGATAACCTATGCAGGTTGATATGCCATTAAACAAAGAAACCAAAGTATTAATCACTTAGTAAAGATTTCAGATTAAAATTCAGCTAATAATTGTATGTCAAGCTACAAATTTTTATTTACAAGTAGATTTTTTGGATTATTTGGATTATTCAGAATATTGTCCTTATTTTTATTGTTATATGCACAGTGTTTAGGCCGATGTGTCCTCTGGTCTCCTTCAGGTGTTGAGGGCACGTCATCCGAAACGTGTATATAACAATAAAGATAAGAACAATAGTCTGAATAATCCAAATAATTAAGCCTCATCTCAAAAATTCAGAAAAATAGATTGTTTTTGTAAAAAAAATTTAAAAAAATTTTAAATTAAAAAAAATTATAAATATATATTTAAATTAATCTTAAATTAATTATTGAACTCTTTAGAATTACAATTTTGATTATGACTAAACAACACCAAATCAATTTTTTTTCTTCTTTTTTTTGACTTGACTGAATATTTTGTGATAGTAAATTATATACTAATCAGGTGTTTAAGAGTTTGCAACCCGTGTCCACTGCTTTTTTATGTTTTATACAAATCATCTAATTATGTTAGAATTTTTAAATAAGAAAATTTCAACAATGATAATTAATATTGACACTTCGCTCATTTATGTAACTTTTCAAATAGTGTGTCAAGATAAAAATAGCAATTTTCTTCAATGTTATTTATTGTAAAAATATTGATGTTAGTAATTTGAACTTAAAGCACCCATTAATTAGTTTCAGAAAATTGTAAAAATATTTTTTTTTTTTCTCTTTTTATCAAAGCTATAAGCTCAAATTTTACAATCAAAAAGTCACCATCAGTTCAAAGATAAAAGAATGAGATCCAAAAATTCAACCAGTTTGAATAGCTATTAACGTGTTTTTATGTTATCTTTTGGAAATATACAGAACTGGCTATAACATAGACAAAAACCAGTGAGTTTTTAATCAGTTTATATAATTCCAAGATATTTACAAATTAGCTAACAATTACAGAAGAATTATTGTGTATTTCATTCATAGTTTAATATATTGCAATGCAAAAATATAGGGTGTTTAAAATTTTTTTAAATATAATTTGAGATGTACAGGGTGTTTCAGAAAAATTGATATAATTTTGTAATCTAATAACTTGACCAATTCTCATTCAAATGATCTCAAATTTTAACAGCATGTGTAGAAACAACTCAAAATTCAATGTTTAATGTTTAAACGTCTTTTCTTTTCCAGTGAATGGCATTTCTATACCTCAAAAGAAAAAAAAACAACAGTATTTTGAGGTGTTCTTAAACATGCTGTTAAAATTTGAGATTATTTGAATGAGAATAGGTCAAGATTATGAAATGATATCAATTTTTCTGAAACACCTTGTACATCTCAAAATGATATAAATTTTTCTGAAACACCCTGTACATCTCAAAATATCACTTTTTCTGAAACACCCTGTACATTTCAAAATGATATCACTTTTTCTGAAACACCCTATATTTTTAGATGTTATCAACATTTTATAGAATTCTCCACAAGAAATTCAACATTTTTCTTTTTAAAGAATATTCTAACAAGATATTTTCAGTATTATATATTGTAAAACATAAGTAAAATTTGAATAGCTATGTTAAATGTTCAGCTCTTCTGTTCCTAAATGGAAGTAGTTTTATTTATTGCTATAATTATAAGAAAATGTTTTTCAATTGTTCTTATCTATTCTAAAATTCTTCACATGAAATTTGCCATATTTGTCATCAGGTGCAATTCCTGAAGCTGTTGAATCTAATGAAAAATTCTGTAGTAATGGTTAAGTACTTCAAAAAGAAAAAGGGTGCCAAAAATGTTTTTAACAAGTACTTATCATAAGGACTGATTAAGATGCTGTCAAAGTAATTAGAAAAAAAAAAAAAAAAGATTAAGAAAATAATCTAAAAACAAAAGACATTGAAGGAGTATAAGTATTTTAATTATTCTTTTTATTTGGCATGTCATTGAAATGCTGACAATGAAAAATTGCTTTAGACTAGAAGTTCCCAAAGTGGGCAGTACCGCCCTCCTTGGGGCGGTGGAAAGATCTAGGATGGTGGTGAGGTAAAAAGGGGTGGTGGAGAGGGTGGCATTAGGAGCAATTAATAAATTACTTTTTCTTTTTTTTTTTTTTACAAAATCTAAATGACAAAATATGTCATAGATATTAAGGTAAAGGAACATGTATGTAGTTTATACAGAATAAAACTGACATAATTATAAACAAATGCATAGTTTTGTTATGAAGTCCGAAATCAGTCAAAAGTTTGAATGTTTGCTTGATGCCTGTACTCATCACGTACAGTGGCGCACCACATGCCGCTCATCCAGGCTGGAGAGCAGAGTCAGCAGACAACTGCAAGGGTCAAAGCTCAGTTCAGATTTATTTGCTCTGCATGTTAATTTCAATTTTGTAGGGCCCCCAATTTTCTGTTTAAAAATTTCATTTTTTCCATTTTCATAATATGTTCACATGTGTGTATAAGGGGGCCACTAGGAATCCAAGGGAGTGCTAGCCTGAAAAAGTTTGGGAACTACTGCTTTAGACAAGGTTATTTTTTGTCTTATGTACATTTTTTGGACTGTTGTTCTCATCTTTATTATTATAAACTGAATGTTTTGGCTGATGTTCAGCCTTCTTCAAGTGTTTCTTGTTGTACTCTGAAGACTTCATGGAACTTCGAACTGAAATCTTTATTCAATCCATTGGGGTAGATTGTTCTCATTCCATTAATCATGAAGAAAGCCGGAGGGCACATCGGCTGTAATGTTGTGTATATAACAATAAAGATGAGGAAAACAGTAAAAAAAATCTAAATAATACAAATTATCAAGCTTCATCTAAAAAATTCAGGCAAAAGTTATTTTTGATAAAAATTCAACACTATCATGAAAATGTAACCTTTTGTGCTGACAGTCAATTTTTTAAAAGCGGAGTACAGCTGGTTTGAATTCAGAGTTCTTTTTTCTCTCCTAGACTGGTTGCCTAACTAAGGCTAAATAGCCTAGTCTGTCCTACTATTCACCATGTCCATTTCCTATAATGATAACCATTATGCCACGCATGAAAGGTAGTTATGAGAATTATTTATCTAACTCGCTTATTTCTTTTTTTCTATTACTCATCATGGTATGCTTGTATTAAAACATTTTTGTCAAGTCATCTGGTGATAGATCATCATCATCATCAGGTCGCGTTGACAGCACGGATTCCTATGACTCATGCCACCCATCCTTATCAGTCATTGCTCTTAGGTAGGTCTGTCACATGGCATCCAGAATCCATACAGAGCTGATTGATGTAGGTTTTTGCTGGTCGGCCTACACTGGTGTGTCTACAGGAGAATGTCACTTATGAGTTTGTCCTTGCTTCTCCAGCAGTGTCCAGCATGTCTTGTTCATCTTACTTGTATAGTGCAGAGAATAGAGCATATCTTTCACAAGAACATTACTGTGAAAGGAACATGTTACTTTGACGAGGATTTGAACTCTGTTAACTGGTTTTATTTTTCATGCTCTTAGATGTTAAACTACTTCACACACCCTTTATAATAAACGCACACACCGCTTTAAGTTATCTTTAGTAATCCTTCAATTGTTTCTCAAGATTCAGTTTCAGTGTTTACAATAATTAAAGCACAAATGGTTCTAGTCCTGGGAATGACGTTAAACTCTATCTGATGGTTAGTTTCCAGTTTTGGAGGTTTGGGGAATGTGGAGCACCTCTTCATCACCATTGCTCCCTGGTCCACTCTGACCCGGAGTGGTAGTACCTGTTAGGGTCCCATCTATGGGTTAAATAGAAAAATGTATTTATAAAAGAATTGTATTATCCATTAAGAATTGATTTATTTCAAAACTTTATTGGCATTAAATGACCCACTGAGGTTGATATGCCGTAAAACAAACCAAACGAAACTAAAAAACAAATGGTTCTAGTTTGATTTGTTGAGCCAAAAATGGGATTATATTAAACAAGAGCAACAAACAATAACCTTAACCCCTCCCCTCACTTTAATCCTGCCCCCCCCCTGTTTTAATTTAGCTATATACATGTACTTATATTCTAAGTGGAATAAACACAACTGGAAACTACATTAAGTCTCTTATCAAGAAAACTTGATATAAGCAAATATTTTATTTTAAATCATATAGGCAAACTAGGGCAGCCTGTTTGTTCGTTTCTTGCTTCTGTATGTATGTATGTATATATCTATAGATAGGAAGTGTGTGTGTGTGAGTAAAAATATATTATACCTCAAGAGCAGTTTTGATATTGGGTCAGTTTAAAATGAAGGTTCGGTGCTATTCACAGAATTGTGTCCCGGCCTTCTGCCTTAAAAACGCTAGGCGATGATAGCTGAAATAATAACCCGCTCTACGAATGAATTGCCTGCTTAAAAAAAGCCCCAGTGTTTAAGGCTTTTTTCCTGAAAAATTAATGCGATGTTTTACCCCTTCCAGTCTTTTTTTGACAAGTAAATGTAAATATTTTAACCCTCCCCTCTTTTAAATATTTTTTTTGTGGGGAGGGGCTAATTATTTACATTTACTTGTCGATAAAAATATGGCTTACTTTTAATGCCTTCAAACCACTAAAAAAAAAAAAAAAAATATATTAATTTGTCGAAAAAAACGCCTTCAATCCAAAATCTGAATATTCTTTTATATTCTAATTTAAAAAAAAGTCAGTTTTTAATTTAAAAAAAAACCAACTTTTTTACAATAGGCACTGCTTCAGCTAGGGACTTCATTTGTAGAGCAGGTTGTTTTTTCAGCTATCACCGCCTAGCGTTTTTTAAGGCAGGAGGCCGGGATGCAATTCTGCGAATAACACTGAAGGTTCATGGGTATATGAGTGGGCAAGGGCAAAAATTGTGCAGTCACTGCAACCAGTGTCATATAGGTGTTGGACTGTCCTAACTAGATTCTACACTTTAATCATAGTCTAAAGGCCAGAGGAAAATTAGTTTCCTCTGTGTGTGTGTGTAAATAATCAGCATGGTTTTTGGTTAAGGTGTCATGGCTCAGCTTACTTTTGGGACAAATAGTTTCAATTTTAAGATATATCTTAAATCTGTGGTGAGTAGATTCATGAACAAAATATATTGGGAATTGTTAAGTTGTTAGTTTAGTTGCACTCATTGGCAATAAATATATCTGGTGAAATTGTCTTGGATATTCATTGATTTTATTCTTTTGATTATTAGGTGGCAAGAGGTTTAATGTTTAGGTAGCTGGTTATTCTTGGTGCGTGTTCCTAGGGTTTGCTTTTAATCCCATGATATTTGGTGGTCGTGCTGAAAAGGATTTCCAGGAAAGAAAAGGAAGAGACAAAGACAAGTAAGACTTGCAAGGAAATATTTTCCTGGCCAGTGTCTCGTCCCAGTTAAGGCCTAAGTTCGAATGGCCAAGAGATTATCTTGGGGGTTGGAAGTGGGTCCTTTTTCTGCACAAGCTTGGAGTGTTCTTCCAGTCTGAAGGCTCATGGGAGTTTATCTTTTTTTATTTTAATCCCCACATGATCTCCTATAAGATAATTTCTTTTTTTCAAGAAACTAATTTTAATTGATGTAATTTCTATTCATTTACATCCCCCCCCCCCCAACTGATCTTTATTTTAAAGAATCAGCTAAAGCAAAGGTTATCCTTTTATAAAAAGAGAATGAGCAAAACATACTTAGCATTTCCAGATTTATTTGTCGGAGGCACAAACATGCATCATTGAATTTCTGTATATTTGGATTTTTATCCTGTAAAATGTATTACCTGTTTAAATATTTATTAGATGAATAATCATTAATGTAATTATTGCTGTCTCTACATTTACAGTTTCTACATTAAACATAAAGTAAAGCTTTGATATTATAATAAACTGATTGCTCAGATCTTGTCATAGGCAAAATGGTTCACTTTATAGAAATCTATACTAAAAGTCTTTGTGTGTGTGTGTGTGTGTTTGTGTTTGTGTGTCCCCTAGGTATGACACTAAACTGTATCAGGTGGTGAAGCTCCAGGCTTCATGACCATTGTTCCCAGGTCCATCCTGACTTGTAGTGGTGTTGAGTATTATTGAGACAAAATCTCGCAGGTAAGAATTTAAGGTGATATGTAAATAAGTGGCTATATTTTATTTATAGATAAATCTCTCGCAAAACTTTATAGATTAGATAATTATAGATACAAACCAAAATAAAAATAACTATGTAAAAATGTATATAACTAAACATGCATTTATTGAAAGATTCGTTAAAAATCGCCTAGACCATCGGATGTTACAATGACAACTTCATAGTGTATATAAACTAATGTCCTTCTTCAAATTTTATGCATAAACTATATTGATTATAAATTAGGTTCTCATTGATAAATGCTTTAGATTATTGTGGAATCTGACGTAAGCCGTGACGTAGTTTCGGCTTCAGACAGAAATGCAATCTATCTCCTTTATATATAGATTTGATAGGAACACTTGATACCATATAACTATATGCAAACTAATGATTATTATAAACAAATAATAAAAAAGTGCAATTTTACAAAAAATGATTGCAATTGAATGTTAAAAATTGTTATGATTATTATCAAATGAACTAAATTTCAGCATTAAATAACCCATAAGAAGTTTATATGCAGTCAAACAAATAAACCATCTTGTGTGTGTGTGTGTGTGTATATATATATATATATATATATATATATATATATATATATATATATATATAACCACAATCCAGAAAAAAACTGTGCACCCTACTGAGATTTTTCTCCAAGCAATATGCTTAAGATACTCTAACTTCAAATATAAAGCAATTTCCAGTCCACTTTTTATTTGAACAATAATTTTGTGAGGTCTGCATTTGTTCTGTGTGTCCATTTTAATCATCCAAATTCTCAGTATAATCGAGATAATTATTAAATGCTAATTAGAATTCCTCACTCCTTCCTAAACAGAAGCACCAATATCATCATGAATCTCTGTTACAATGGGGACCCAACAGGTTGTCTCATTAACATAAGTGTATCTGAAACTGGCTCGTACCTCAAATTTTAGCTCTAAACACAACGTAAAAAATCAACTGAATAACGGCTCATAACTTGGAAAAGTCATAAGTTAGGGTACTCTTAAATCATGGTACCACTGTAATTGATAAAAAAAAAAAACTGATTTAAGCATTAAATAACCCAACAAGGGTTGACATGACATAAAACCAACCAACCATTTTGAATTTTTAGCTGATTGCCCATTTAGCTTTATTTTCATAAAGACTGAGAAAAAGTTAGATGGGAATGACACAAGGATGCTGCATGCCGTCTTAAACAAATCTTAGAAGCAACACCCTACAAGAAAACAGCTGTACAGCCACTTGCCTCCTATCACACAAACCATCCAAGTAAGATGAACAAGACATGCGGGACATTGCTGGAGGAACAAAGATGAACTTATAAGTAACATTTTCCTATGGACACCTAGGCATGGACAAACCATTATCGGCCAACCAGCAAAAACCTACTGTGTGGATTCTGGATGCCATGCTGAAGACCTACCAGGAGTGATGACCGATATAGATGGTTGGTGAGAGAGCATCATGGGAATCCATGCTGTCAGCATGACCTGATGATGATGTGATGATAAAGACTGAATATTTTATTTTTACATAAAGCACTTTGATAATTATGTCCATTTTCATTTATTCTTTCTGCATATCAGAAATGACAGAACAGTCTTTTTTTTTTCTTTTTTTCTTTTAATTTTTTTTATTAGTCACAAGTTATCTTTTAGCAAAGCATTCATTCTATGGAAGAAAGACAGTGTAATAAACTCCTTCCTGATTTACTGTTTGCAAACAAGGTCATTTAACAATTTTAATCTATGTTGATAAGATGATGCATCATAAGTACTTGGCCATTTGTATCATTGTCCTTACTAAACCTATTTCCTTTGCATGTGTCCTATTAAAAATTAATAAACAGTTGGTGGCCAATGTATGAGAGATGAGTTGGCATTGCTTATTATGAGTTCATTCAAATTGTTCACTTTTTATTGGCCGGTTTAGTTCAGTCGGTAGAGCGTTCAACTAGGAACCACAAGGTTCCTGGTTCGATACTGGCCCTCAAGAACTCAGTGTATGAGTAGCACAGGGATCTGTGTGGCGCTCTGCCTCAGATGCCCAAACAATCTCTTTGGTCTAGTGCTAGTGAAATGAGGATAGACTCCCTCACTGTCTGGCTGATACCGATTTTGGGCCACCCCAATGACTTTACTTTTTTTTTTTTACTTAGGCACCTTGAGTGGCATAATGGTTAGTGAGCTAGGCTAACAGACTATTGTTAGTAAATTAGATTCTCACAGAGTTCCTCATATTTTTGGCCTTAAACTACACTTAACTAAGAAAAGTTTAATAAATAACCTTATCTCCCCACAACAAAAAGGATGATTAGAATATTAATAGATTACTAGCAGGACCTGTGGAATTTCCATGAAACGAAACAAAAATCAAGAAAAAAAAATTCTGTTATTCACAATTTCAATATTACAAATAAAACAAACACGCAACTTTTTTCCAATTCATTTTAATTTTACGTTGGGCATCTAAGCAACACAAGACCATTTGGAATGTTTCATTTTTAAATTGGGCGAAATAAAATAAAAAATGTGCGATTAAGCAACACTAGATAATTTGGATTCATATTTTTGCATTGCATCTTGGATGATTTGGATGGTTTCATTTTTAACCAGAGGGTGTTGCAGGATGATAACAGATGGAAGATTTAGGAACAAGTGTATTAATATATAGTTAATAGATTATAGAATATCAGATCTTTAATTTATTTACATTAGGATTTTTTTTTTTTTTTGTAAAGTTGTGATAAAGCAATCATTGAGCATGTAGAATTAGAATCAGTATTTTATAAGACTAGTATATTAACCAATGTAGTTTGTGTACATACAGATGATCATCTTTAATAATAAATGTGAATATATATTTACCAACCCCTCTGCCCAAGCAGGATGCGACATAAGGTCAATTTCTTAAGTTTAAATTTTTTCGGAGTTTAATAGGTTTGAATTCAGAGTTTTCCTTCTCCTAGACTGGTTACCTAGCTATGGTTAAAGAGCCCAGTCTGCCCTGCTATTTACCAAATACTGGAGGAAGTATTGGATTCATGCCTTTCCCAAGAGTATTAGCACCATGTGAAATGTAAACAGCTTTGTCCAGGAATTGAACTCGGGTCGACAAGTACATTTCCTACAACCCTAACCATTTCACCACACACCTCCATTAAATGCAAATAGTCATTGTGTCACATTTTTTCAACTTTACTCCAACATATCATACCATTTTGGAATCAGTCCGACCCCATGAGCAAATTAAAAACATATCCGGGCCAAATCTGGACCTGCAATCCTGAAATTTTGAATTCATGATTTTTTGCAACAAATTTTTATGTATGATAGCAATTTTTTTATAACTTAGAAATAAATTTGGGAAAAATCAATTAAGAGCCCTCCGCAGGAACTAGCTTAATTACTGCCTGACAGGATATCTTTTAAGCTCGTCTGCTAAGAATATTTATCCCAATTCAATTAAAACTCTCATCTTAATAAATAAGACTCAATTAAAAATAATAACAAGTTAAGTTAATATTATTTGCATCTTTGTATTTGTACTTCTCCCTTTTGCAACATAATTGCCATTTAAGTTAGTGATGTAAAAGTGCTCTCCATTAATTGAATTTTTATTTATGCAAATTTAGATGTGCCTGTTTTATGGTTTAACTGTTTAGTTTATATTAATTCCTAATGGAATAATAAAATAATTTCTGATAGTTTCTATTTGGCATTTATCAATTATATTAACTGTTTTATGCTTCTGTTTAAAACCTCCTTTTCTCTACACTTTTAGCAAGATGAAAGAATACATTCTAGTTAGTTAAGTTTTATACATGGTGAATAAAGGTATGATATTGTTTGCTATAAAATCATTGTTTATGATTTCTATTATTATTATTATTATTATTTTTGTCACAAACTATTGCTGTTGTAAATTAAATAAACCTGGTAATTGTTGATATGTCTCCAAAATTTTCTCTCAAGTCAATATTATAAAAAGGGCACCCTCTCTCTCTGTTTCTCTGTTTCTCTCTCTCTCTCTCTCTCTTTCTCTGTTTCTCTGTCTCTCTCTTTCTCTGTCTCTCTCTCTCTCTCTCTTTCTCTTTCTCTTTCTGTCTGTCTCTCTCTCTCTGTCTCTCTCTCTCTCTCTTTCTCTTTCTCTTTCTCTCTCTCTTTCTCTTTCTCTCTCTTCTCTCTCTCTCTTTCTCTTTCTCTTTCTCTTTCTCTCTCTCTTTCTCTTTCTCTTCTTTCTCTTTCACCCCTCCCCTTTAATATTAACTAAATTTATTATTCTTGTCACAAATTATTGCTGTTGTACATTAAATAACCCATGTATATATATTTACTAATTCCTCTGTACAATCAAGATGACACAAGGTCATCTTTTAAGAGGAGTTTAACAGGTTTGAATTCAGGGTTTTCCGTCTCCTAGGTTGTCATACAAAGATTAAAGAGCACAATTTTCCCTACTCTTTACCCATAACTGGAGGGAGAATAGTTGGATGCATACCTTTCCCAAGAGTATCAACACTGTAAAATTCAAACAGCCTTGTCCAGTATTTGAACTCGTCTCGCAGTGTCCATTTTCTACGATGATAACCATGTAATAAGCCATGTAGATTTTGATATGCTACCAGAATTTTTTCTTAAGCCAATATTATAAAAACGGCATATCTCCCTCTCTCTCAATATTAACTGTTTCAAAGTTTGTTTAAGTTTGTCACAAATTATTGCTGCTATATATTGAGTAAACCATATAGTTGTTGATATGCCACCAAAATTTTCTCTTAAACCAATATAATTAAAAAAACAAAAAAACACTTCCCCTGTATAGGGTGTGATGGGTAAATTGTTGTCTAAATTACACAAAAATGAAAATAGCGTTGACATCTCACTTTATCAGATATATTTACCAAAATTACATGAAAATATCTGTCTACTATAGATTCAATTTATTCAAAGAAATTGCCATTGGCTTCAAACCACCACTTCCAGGCGACTTTGGTATCTTCTGCAAGCCTTTACAATGGTCTCCTTGTTTAAATTGGTAAATGCTGCCATTATCCTTGTCTTCAGTTCATATCTGGTCATGCATGGAGTTTTGTTGGTTTCTTGATCAGCCACACCCCACACATAATAATCAAGGGAATCGCAATCTGGGGAGTTAGTGGTGATGGGGGTCACAGAAATTTTCTCCCAGCTAAGACTTAATTCTCTTGCTTGTGTTACATAGCACAGAGTCCTGTTGCCAGGCATATGGTTATCCAGCAGGCATCCTCTTGATCCAGGGCAGCACTGCCTCCTCCAGGCACTTGA
>CM042141.1:9573565-9693565 GCA_023376005.1 Doryteuthis pealeii | reverse complement strand
GATGACAAGACTTTCGGACAACCCTCTATATGTTGTTCAACACACTTAACACATCATTTCTCATATTTCTTTAACTCTTAAAAAACTAAAAAAAAAAAAAAAACTATAAAAACAGATAATTACATTCTTGGTTGGACTGAGGACTTTTCAGCAGTCCCTCATATCATTAAGTTCTATGACTTTTCTGATTGTATAAGAATCAATCAGTTATGTCAGCATATTACTACATAACTTTAAATAAAATTTATTAACTTATTTTTTCAAAGTTAGGAAATAAATGTTTAAATATTAAATATGAATATTTTTAAAAAACTTTTCTATCATTTTGTAAATTCATAAGTTACAAAAACGGTTGAAATTCTTATTCCCCCCCCCCCCCCCCAAAAAAAAATGAAATAGAAAAAAATAAAAATAGATGAATAAATTTCTGAACATATGAATTAATGGCATTTTGCCATTTTTTTTTTTTTTTCAACAATATATATATATATATATATATATATATTATTGTGTATCTTTATTAGACAAATTGTATATATTTGCTCTTTCTGATTTGTATAGATTGGTTTGGCACTATAATCATTGATTGGTAAGATGGGAATATCCAATATGCTTGCCAACTAAATATTGGAAAAATTCCAAAGAAATAGTGTGATAACAATGATTGATTACCTACCTTATATATATAACCCAACCCCTATACACAAGCAGGATGTGACATAAGGTCAATTCTTTTAAGTGGAGTATTAGATATTTTTGAATCTATTAACATTAGTATGTGATATTGATGGCCAATAGATTAGGGGGTGCGGGGAACAAAATTTAAGTAAATTTATATATTACAAACAAGATTTGACTTTTATGTAAGTTTGTTTTGCCATTCACATGATACTAGTAAACCAATAGTTACAATCTTGCACACAAATAATTAACAAGATATATCTAATTATTAATATTAGATGGGAATACTTAAAACCATATAACTGTGCAAATTATTAGTATTAGATACTTGAAACCATATAATTGTATGTAAACAAATGATTATTATTATTAAATAAGAATGATTACTTTAAACCATATGAATACTTAAAATAACAACTCACTTTGGCATTAAATAATTGTTGTAACCTAATGTTTACTAAATGAGAAATAACCAAAACGGAGGTTGAAAATTAAATGGAATCTTTATAACATTAACAAATTACAATACTTGCCAGCGGCGTGAAGGAAGGTAAACCCCTGCTAGTGGTATCAGTCTCCTCAGTCAGTATAATACTTCTGTATTTATGAGGATTGGGACATACATTATTGTTCATAGGTAGGGTATATAAAAATAACCCAACAAGAGTTGACATGCCATAAAACCATCTTACTAACTGGTTAGAATTATTATTTCTTAAACAAATCAGTAACAAATTGTATTTTTCTAAAATAAACACTTTATAAAAACACAGAGTTACTGATTGTATTTTTACAAGCATTTTACAATACCATGACATGACAAAGCAAGGCAACCCCCTGCCAAAAAAAAAAAAAAAAAAATGCTATTCTATTGTGTTCAACTATTCACAATTGTCAATTGCTTCAAACATCAGCATCAAGTTTCTATTCAAGGTTTCTATTACTCAATTTATTTTCTTAGGTGTTTGTATTATGTGAAATAAGAAAGAAACCTAATTACATCACCTACATAGAATCACCTTAAGATCTAATTAAATATTACTGTTCCTAATTAATACTAATAAGTTTCATTGGTATTTAAGTGCTTATTCAAGCTGTTAGCTTTCATCATATTATTTATAAAACTGATACAACTAATAGAATTTATTTTGGCTTTATGATTACTAAATTATTTATCCGTTGTTAAAAGGCTGATAAATTTTTTATAATCATTAGCATTAGATTATTATAACTATATAGCTTGGCTGTTGGCATTTCATATAGTACTAATACCCTTTGAAAAGTATGCATCCAGCTTTTTTCCCTCCAGCTATGGGTAAGTACTAGGGCAGATTGGGCTCTTTAATCTTGGTATGACAACCAGTTTAGGAGAAGGAAAACTCTGAATTCAAACCTGCTTAAAAATTGACCTTGTGTCACATCCTACTTGTGAATGCCACACACACACACACACACACACACACACACACAGGGTTAAATAGATCAAAATATGAGTTTTAAAAATTTTTGAATACCCAATAGGAATGAATAAAAAAAAAAGTCTTCAGCCTAAAATAACCCAAGAATTGACATGCCGTAAAATCCAATCAACCAACCAACCAAATCGCATCAGTATCACCACTGCTGCAATGCATTACCCACCACCTAACTGTGCTCCCTCCCCTTGCTTGTTAGAATCTTTTCATAAATTATTAGTTGGTTGCAGACAGTCAAAGGAAACACTGAATGATCTTCTGTACTAGTTGTCTGAATTTCTGTGTTGTGTTTTTACATACCATAATAAAGATGAGGACAACAGTCTGAAAAATCAAAATTATACAGATTTTTTATACAGTATTGTATTAGTTAACCAACATGACAGACTTAGTAACTGGTATAAAAAGAAAAATATTCTTTAGATCATTTTTTTTTTTTTACCTTTGTGAAAAGGGGACCAATCATTACATAGTAGCTAAACATCAACTTTTACTAAATCTTATTTAGTATTTACAAGCTCTGCTCTTTCTATTGTACAACTGACAGTTAAAGACTTATTACTATGCATACACTGATATTCAAATGTTACTATTTTGAAATCCAGTGCTACCCACCAACTCCTGCGACACTACCGTTGCCAAACTGCATTGGTACCTTACCTTTTCTTTGGATCACAGTGGCAGTGTGGAGAGGAGGGATTTGCTACATGGGCAACAGCTTATCCTCCATACGAACCCGCCCAGGCTATGTAGTTCAAAGAAGAAAAAAAGAATGAAAAAAAAAAAAAAAAAAAATTGACACTACTCACGTAGACGGAAGGCTGCCAACAACTATACCTTTTCTTTGGATCACAGCGTCAGTGTGGAGAGGGGATTTGCTACATGGGTAACAGCTTATCTTCCATATGAACCCACCCAGGCTATGTAGTTCAAAGGAAAAAAAAAAAAAAAAAAAAAAAAAGATTTAAAAAAAAAAAAAAACTTGACACTACTCACGTAGACTGCCAACAACTATTTTGTTACAAATGTTTTGTTTTTAATTTTTTTTTTTTAACACAATAAATAGGTTAATGTTATACTTTTATCCTTTATAATAGTTTCACTAGTAACTACTTATATAAAATCATCTCAATAAAAACCTGTTTTTAAGTTTTCTGAGCACTTGTTTGGAATTGGAATATGAAGAAATGTACCATTGAAGTATGGTATCACATTCCGTTGTGTATGGAATACTGCGCTAGTTTTAAGTTTAAGTTAATAAAACCAACCCTAAACAATTTCGAATGAGAAAAACCCCACTGAAATTACACTTTAAGAAATTGTCCTATACTTAAAAAGACAAACTGTTTTAATTTTGTTCTGTAATGTTGTCTATTACTTTGACTTCATTCAAGTCCAAAAATACTTTTGGGATAATACACTTGGGAAAGGTATAAACCCTCTATCCCGCCTCCCAACAATGAGTTAAATAGTACCACTATTTTCTTCTACAAGGATGGATTTGGTATTAAATAACCCATGAAAGGTTGATATGCCATAAAGAACAAAGAAACCAAAATATGTTTCCATATTGCATGAAATGACCTAACACAATTGTAAACAAGTACTGTTTATGTTTAACCCTTTCATTGCTGCATTTGTCAATTTTTGGTACCTCCTAACACTTCATTTTTCAGCAAGAAATATTACTTTAAAACCTTTAAATGATCATAAAATGTTATTAAGCAGGAGCTAGAGAGTGGGGTTGGGTGATCCTGAATAAAATTAGTCAATTTCCTGCCATGTTTTTTTGGTCCATTTGTTTGTAAGTCATCATAATCAAAAATCAACTTCTTAGTCACTAATTTCCTCATTTCTGATTCTGGCATAATTTCTTACAGAAATGCTCAGTATAAAATAACAGATATTGATTTTTACCTCTGTATGTTTCCATGACAACAAGCTCAACGAAAAATATGGCAGAAATTATTGAATTTAGTGTCAATTTAGTCATCAAATTTTTTTCTTCTTCTGTTTGTGGGCTCAGCAAGAGAAAATATACTTATATAAGTATTTATTGGAATAAGATTTATACTACATAACAACAGTACTTTGTGCTGCTTTTAAAAGATATGATAACTAGTAGTTTGATATTTGATTAAGACAATGACTTTACCTACATATATATATATATATATATATATATATATATATATATATATTATATAACACTAAAAGTGGAGGAATCATATGTAATTTGGGAGAATATTTTATTAATGAATAATATTTTATTTTGTATCATTATATTTTATTTTATATTTTATTCATTAATAAAATATTCTCCCAAATTACATATGATTCCTCCACTTTTAGTGTTATACAAATTCTCTTGTACCAAAAACCTTTTCATATATATATATATATATATAAAAAATGCAATGTGACTAATATGTATGCCACGCAAACTGGCCTGACCACAGGGTTATGAGAAATTCTGTTGTTATTCTAATGAGATATTACTTGATAGCAAACATCATCTCACAATAAGTATGGCCAGGCTGCTAATAAATTACAAATAGTTTTGTTTCGGACCAAAGATTAATAGTAATACAACACATACAAAAATCAGACAAATATTATTTTAATATATATTTGAATTTTATATTTGTTGTATTATAAATCTTTGGTCAAGATTTTGCCAACTATATTAAAATTACAATTTTAGAGATTTATTTGTTTACTTCTTTTCTTTCTTTTAATACTTCTATGATATTTTATAATTTATATATATATATTTATCTCTTAAGGAGGAGGAACTCGGATCCCATCCTGGGCCCTGGAGAGATCCACTTTGATTTTAGGTTCAGTGCAGAGATACTACACTCTGATCCTAGACAGTAGTTTTGATCCATACATAATGGATATTATGCTAATTTATATTTTAAAAAAAAGGGGGGGGGTACAGTATCGCCCATAAATAAATACATCTGCAATAATTTCTTATAAAAAGTTTTCTTCTAAACTAAGGATATCAGTATTATTTGGATTATTCAGACTATTGTTCTCATCTTTATTGTTATCTACACAACGTTTTGGCCGATGTGCCATCCAGCCTTCTTCAAGTATTTCTTGTTGGACTCGGGGAACCTTCTCAGGAGCTCCTGAGTTTGACAAGAAGGTTCCCGAGTTCAAAGAGAAGGTTTCCGAGTATGACAAGAAATACCTGAAGAAGACCAGAGGGCACATCCACTGAAACATTGTGTAGATAACAATATAGATGAGGACAATAGACCAGGTAATACAAATGATCAAGCCTCGTCTGAAAAATTCAGAGAAATAAAGATATCGGGATTTTATTATTTATACAATCAAAACAGATATTAGGCATTATTTATTACCAAACTCTATTGTATTGGAACTCTATGATCAAAAATATGAAGCAGTACAAAAATAAATACATGCCTTGTATATATTTATGTAATTTTTATTTTTGGTTACACAGTTTCAATGCTATTGAGTTTGGTAATAGATTATCTATTGTGTAACTGATAATATCTGTTTTGATTATGTAATGTTCCACTAGAAATAATAAAAATCCTGGTATCTTCAGTTTAGAAGAAAAATTAACTGCTTATAATTTAGTTTTATGGGTGTACTTATTTATAGAGGAAACTGTAAGTCAGATTTACTTGCAATGTCAAAGCATATTCTCTTAACATCCTATACAGCCTCATTCCACCTGGCCAGAGGGCACATTCATTTTCCTAATCCACCTCAAATAATAGCCTTTGTTTAAATTTAATATTAAACATATATAGAAGTCTTTGATTTAAGGGAAACTTTAAATGAAAAGGACACTTTTAGCCATTTTTTTAATATATCCTTATAGGAATGGGGCTCTGGACTTAGAAAATTCTTAACAGGATGTTTCTACTGATAAATTTTTAGCTCTTTATAAAAATTATGATTAAGACATTAACCTCAGTTGTTGAGTATCAATGAGTCTTCATATAAAAACAAATAATACATAAGATTATATATATGAAAACACAAATGAATCAAATTTCTTGGTTCACAAAGGTAGGTATTTGCCAAGCCCATTTGACAAGCGTGGGATGTGACACAAGGTCACAAGGTAGGTATTTATTCAACCCATGGTGATCTGTATAAGGATCGCTTTGTAAACTTCCCAAACTAGTTCCTATAAAACAAGGAACACAACTGTGTATTAGATTGATACAAAACTCAAATATTTGTACAATGTTTGTAATTTGTAACCTTCTACTTCCAGCTGATGGTGACAGTTTGGTTGACGAGTCAGAAATAAAGAAAAGGTTGGACTATTGCAGTAGTGTTAAATCAAGAACTGTAAGTAAACACAAACATTATCATCTATTGTTTATTTATTTACATGTCTTTATCTTATCCGCACAATTTATTTTTGCTAAGAAATCATGTTTGTCTGTTTAGCACCTACCTATTGCTTTTCAAAGCTATTTTTGGGATTTTTTTTCCATTTTTTCTAATTATGTTTATTAAATTTACTAGCAACAAAAAAACGCCCTCTGGGCGGTGTAAAAATTGATTTTTGAAAGATATTGCCTGATTAGAGGGTTAAAAATTCAATGTCAGAGGGTTTATATCATAAGTAAGCAAAATCATCAAATTCACTAAAAGATTTTAAAAAATAAAACAATTTGAAATGGAAATAAATAAAATGTTGCGTGCATCTATTAATTAATTATTTTGTATATTTTGCACATAAATTTTACAAAAAATCGAAGATACTTATTTATTTATAAACATTTTAGTTAACTTCTTGTTTTACAGAAGGGGGGGGGGCAAAAGTAAAAAAAAAAAAAAACAATTTCTAAAATTGCCTACTCAAATTTTGAGTGTATATAACTGTTTTTTTTTTTTGTTTTTTTTTTTTAAATTCTATGTATTAACAATTTTGACTATAAATTAAATACTCATAAATAAACTTGCACAATCATTGAGAATATTGTGACATAAGCTGTGACATAGTTTTGGTTACAGACAGAAATACACATAATCTCCATTATTAATAGATTTGCAAAGAAACCATGTTTGTCAGCTTAGCTCCTACTTAATGCTTTTCAAAGCTATTTTTGGTACAGTTTTTTTTTTTTTTTTTTTTTTTTTTTTTCATATATTTATGATTAGATAATTTCTGATTTACAAAAATCTTAAAGTGACATTTTTCTAATTATATGTTTATTAAATTCATTATATATTTTGTAAAATTACACTACATAATATTAAGAAGAAAAAGAAAAGAAAATATCTAAAATGTTTCCAGATATTTTGTGATGTTTTTAATTTATCATTCATCCTTACCTGAATTTGTTTTCAATATACTTACAAATTTTATGAGATTTTTTTATTGGGATTTTGAGATTAGTTCACAGTGCTAATAACAAATTTTAGATGGATGTGGTCCTTGTGGCAATATGGCTAATTTAAAGTTACACCTGAGCCTATGCAGAAATAAAAAGCAAATCACTTGATGTACCATAAAACAAAACAATCAAACATACCTAGGTAGTAATATCACTTCTACAGAAACTGTTGTCAATATGCATATAGGAAAGGCATGGACTGTTATTGACAGATTATCAGTCATATGAAAATCTAATCTCTCTGATAAAGTGAGAGTTCTTCTAAACTATAGCCATGTCAGTGCTATTGTATGACTGCACTACTTGGACTCTAATGAAATGCTTAGAGAAAAAGCTACACAATGATGCTTTGTGCTGTCTTGAACAAATATTGGAAACCCCACCCTGCAAAAAAGCAGCTGTACAGCCACTTACCTCCTATCACACAAACCACCCAAGTAAGATGAACAAGACATGCTGGAGAAGCAAGGACAAACTCATAAGTGACATCTTCCTGTAGACAACTACACATGGACACACCAGTGTAGGCCAACCAGCAAAAATCTACATCAATGAGCTCTATGCGGATTCCAAATGGCATGCAGAAGACCTGCCAGTGGTGATGAGCCATAGGGGTGGATAGCAAGAGAGAGCCATGGGAATCAGTATTGTCAGTGTGATTAGATGACGACTGTTTTTCTACAAGGATGGCTTTGGTATTAAATAACCCATAAAGATTGATATGCCATAAAACACAGAAACCAAATCATAGTTCTTCTACTAGGACGACTTTGGTATTAAATAACCCATAAAGATTGATATGCCATTAAACAAAGAAACCAAATCATAGTTCTTCTACAAGGATGACTTTGGTATTAAATGACCCATAAAGATTGATATGCCATTAAACAAAGAAACCAAATTTTCTACTGAACATGTTTCTTAACTTGTTTAATTAACTGAACATTGAGATATTTAAAAAAAAAAAATTAATCTCTCAACTCATCAGTTGGTCCACCCGCAATAACTTAGCAACAGTTTCATTTACTGTTTATATCATATAAGACCATTGTTAGGGGTAAGATTATTAAATTCTGTTTCTTTTCAACACTATAAACAGAATTAACATCAACATTCAATTCTAGATAATAGATGGATTGTAAATGTGTACCACTGACCTTATCTAAACTAGCATTTCTCTAGCTGTGCTAATAATATGAGGGTCAGCTGAAAAGTTCATAGGCTAACCAAGATACTCTCATATAATGTGACCAAATTCAAACCAGCTTTTATTAAATCTAAAAGCAGAAATACTTTACCTATAAGTAAAAGTAGTAAGGTCTGTGGAGTGGCCTATTGTAGGTATCAGCCAGACAGCATGGGAATCTATCTCCTTTTTGCTTGTGCTAGACCAGGGAGATTATTTTGCTGAGGTGGAGCACCACACCTGTCATCAGCTCCCAGATGCTTTACCACACAGATGAGATTATCCAAGCTGTGCTACTCATGCATTGATTTGGCCTGGGACTGGCATTGAACCCAGAATATATTGGGTTATAATAAAGTTGATAAGCTTTCAAGTGTATATGTATTTATTGAGTCTCATTTTTTTTTTTTTACAGAGTGAACGCATCATGAAATCCTTGCGGGTCCTAGATAAAATTTACCCCCAATTGTTTGAATATATTCTCAGTGTGGGTCTTCGACTGAATGTGGAACTGAAGATATATGAGCCATACATTATATACAAATTTCCTGAAATCGTAAGTTTTATGTTTCTTGAATATTTTTTTGTTTTTGAGTCTGTAGATTTGGGATATGAGTCCTTTGATTGTTAATTCTAAAAAAAATAAACAAATAAACAAACAAACAAACAAAAAAAAAAAAAGCAAATACAGACTTTTTTTTTTTTTTTTTTGTACATATTTTTAACTTGGAAATAATTTCCATTTTTAATTAAATTGTATTAAACACCTGCTATTAGTCTTGAAAACATGCTTCACAATGCATAATAGTTGCATGTAATGTTTTCTTTGTTTTTTTAGAAAAATCCATGTTAACAATGGTTTTTATGGACTTAGTGTGTTACTAATATTTTCATCTTATACTTTTTTCATTGCTATTCTTCATTTTTACATTTTCAATTCTTCATTTTGATTTCTTAAAATCTTTTATTTTCTTCGCTCCTTTTCCTATTTCCCCTCTCTTTTTCCTATTTCCCCTCTCTTTTTCCTATTATTATGGTCAAGTCATGCAGAAATAACAGTTCCCACTAGATCACCAAAGTTAAGTAGTGATTAGCCTGTTCAATACTGAATTGGGTGACCACTTAAGCAACAGTAGGTACTGTAAGCAACCTGAGTCCTTTGTTTATCAAAATGACTTGATTCGGCATTAAATGACCCGAAAGTGTTGATATGCCGTAAAACAAAATAACCCACCAACCAACCAACAAACCATCCTCCTCTTTTTGCTTTTCTCGCCTTTTTCTGTTTTCTATAAAAAAAATAAATAAAAGATAAATTACTTTTTCTCATTTTAAAGTTTTCAAAAAAAATGTGACTAATTTTTAAACATTTGGTTTCAATTTTTTCTCCCACTTTTTTTTTTTTTTTCATTTCTCACTTAATCCAACAATGTCAACTTCTTTTTTTTTTTTTTTAATTTTTAAAATTTTTAATTTTGGTTTAATTACTAACAAAAAAAATGAAGATTGTTTTAAAAAAAAAAACTAATTCCCAAACATTCACATTTTCAACAAGGTATTCACTTTCAGTTTCTTTTTTTCCTTTTAACACTTACCATGTCAATCTTCAAACTAATCTTGCAATTTGCCTTCTTTCTATTGCATCGTTTTGTGTGTGTAGCGTAACTACAAGCTGGACACTGCTGGTCACCTGCTGCTCTGCTCAGCAGTGGTAAGTAAAGGATAATAGTTTTGTGCGCAGATTGAAAAAAATTCAACCTTTTTATTAATCTTTGTTGAAAATGCATTGACAATGTTTATATTTTTGGTTCTTGAATACTTGTTATAATAAAGGAGATATATATAAGCACTGCATATAACTTACATTGATTGAGTCAACTTTGATATAACCCCCCACCACCATCCCATCAGCCTTTTCCCCAGTTCACTGTAGGACTCATGCCTTCCTTTATATCTGTAAGAATGATAAGCCTTGTCCTATCATTCTAGCCCATTGGTAAAGTCGACAGTGGCCTATTAACAGTATCAGCTATACAGTAAGGGAGTTTATCCCCTTTTCAATAGCGCTAGACCAAGGAGATTATTATAGTGTCTAAGGTGGAGTGACACACCAGCCATAAGCTCCTCACTTTACCACACAGATCCCTGTGCTACTCATATGCTGAGTTGTCGAGGGCCGTTATCGAACCAGGAACTTTGTGATTCCTTGGCAGACACTCTACCGACTGAGCTAGGGGGCTTGAATTTAGTTTTCATTCTAGACCGACTGTTTACCAGAACTCAGTCTGCCCTACTATTTATCTATAGCTACGATGGGAAGAGATAGGTTCATGCCTTTCTGAAGAGCAATAACATGAATTGAAACACAAACAGCCTTGTCTAAAATTAGAACTTGTTTCCTTGGTCCCATTTTCATCTCTCATAACCAATTACATCATCCATACCTCCATACTATCTTTGAATAGTATAGAGGTGTGGGTGATTTACTATTTACTAAGCATAACTTAGTTGTGGCACAAGGCCAGAAGTATGGGGCACCCAGTGAGAATCAAATTCACTAACAAGGATCTGCTAATCTAGCTTGCTAACCATTACACAATGTGAGTTACCCAAGAGTTGTGGGTGATATAATGGCTATCAGCTCAAAAAATGAAATCAGCAATCTAGGTTCAAGTAGCAGCCAAGGCTGTTTGTATTTATTTTACACTAATGCCTTTGGAAAGTCATGGATTTATTACATTTCTCCCTACAATAAGTAAAATAGTAAGGCAGACTTGGCTCTTTGGTCTTGCTGGGGGAACATGTTGAGGAGAAAAATTCTGAATTTAAAAATGAATAAAAATTTCAATAGGTTTAGCAAGTTGGTAGTGGACAACAATTCCTTGAAAAAAAGAAAAACTGCAGATTATCAGCTTCATATCCTTTTAACACCTTTCCAGTAAAAATTGCTTGACAAGAAAGAAAGAAAAGAAATAATTCAAGGATAGTGATAAAAATTTTACTCTTGATATTACAGGGATTTCAGTAACATGATCTATATGAATATTTATTAAATTGCAGGAAAAAAAAAATGTTATTGATAAAAGATATTACAAAACTGTCTAATTAGATAATAATACACAGTATTGCAAAATAATATGTATAATAGTTTGCAATACTGTACATTATCTAATTAGACAGTTGTGTAATATCTTTTATCAATAACATTTTTTTTTCTGCAATTTAATGAATATTCATTAGGATCATGTTACTGAAATCAATGTAATATCAAGAATAAAATAAATATTATACATAGGAAGTTTGCATTATGTAATGGTTATTGTAGGACTATGAGCTGAGTTCAAATCCAGGACAAGGCGGTTTGCATTTCACTTTGCAATAATGCCCTTGGGAAAGGTATGAATCCATCTCTTCTCTCCCCTCCCAGTTATGAATAAATAGTCATGTAGATATGCTTGATGGGCCTTATGCTATCATGCTGGCCCATGATATGTTGGTAGGGAATATTAATTGAGTTTTCCTTTTAGACCAACTGTTTACCAAAGCTAGAACACAGACTGCCCTATTATTTACCTATAGCTGGGGTGGAAAGAGATAGATACATGCTTTTCCCAAGGGCATTAGCATGAAGGGAAATGCAAACAGCCTTGTCTGGAATTTGAAGTTGATTCCATTTGACAAGGCAACTGGTCTAGAAGAAGGAAAACTCTGAATTCAAACCAGTTGTACTCTGATTTTTAAAAAATTGACCTTATGTCACATCCTGCCTGTGGGGTTGGTTAAATAAATACATAGTTGTAAATCTGAAAATTTTTTTTATCATTAACAGTGATGCTGATAGCTTTTTAATTTACTGCGTCCTGAGATGCACATATTTGCATTGAATAAGTCCCTGGAAAAATTTATGGGTCCCAAATAAAGTTTCTTAATAAATTGAAGGGTTTTTATTTATGATCTGGGGAAACAACTAAAGCCGTCTAACCCCTACCTTGTAATTTATCCTGTGTAATTCATTTCTAAGAAACTATTGAAATGTATTTACAGTTAACTTAAAATGGTGAGGGAAGAAAAACACTGGGGCACAGGGATATGATTTTACTGCGTCCTTTTAGATTTTTGTGCATCAGGAATGCAGGATGTGTATCTGTCCATTCTCTGCATTACATAAAATTAACAGAGTATACCAGTTTCGTTGGCTTACTGTCAAACCATGTTTAAAGCACAGGTTAGATCTCTAAGGTTAAGCAGAGATGAACCTACTCTGTACTTTGATGGGTGACCACTTAGGAACAGCTGATACCATTAGCAATCTGGTGTCTGTATGCCTGACTAAACAAAACTTTATAATTCCAAGTTACTAATTCTGTTCAAACCTTTGGATCCAGGTTTAATTCTAATATCCACAGAGATAAAAATTAAAATGATGAAAGTCTGTGCTTATAACTCCTTTTTATAATGAAGATGATTGTCCTTATTTTGTTCATGAGCATTTGAGCTTTGTGAGCTTGCTTTTTTATTTAATTTGTTTCAAAGTCAGTTAAACGTCAATTATTGCTAATGTTGTATGCTTTTTTTTTTATCTGTATACTTTGTCTGCAAAAAGGTGATGATAATTCTCAATCCATTTACTAACATTTACTTAAAAAAGAAAATACTCATTTAAAATAGTCCTCCTGATGAAGAGCTTTGAAAACAACTTTACTACAATATGCTTTCAAGGGATATCCAATGAGAAAAAAAAAAACTTACTATCAATGGTTTGTGAGTTGATCACTGTTACTCTGTCAAATAAATACAGAAGTACCTTCACTTAGAAGTTTAATTTATTCCGTATCTCAATTTCCTTGTATACCAAATCAATTTTACCTGTTAGAATAAACTGAAAGGCCATTAATCTGTTTGCCCCCCCCCCTAATTTTTTTGTTACATTTTTTAAATAATAAAAAAAATACCACTTTATAGTATAAAAACATAACATAATAGAATGTAATGAATTATGTGCTGTAATATGTTTTAATGTTGTTTTTTTTTGGGGGGGGTAATTATATTTTTCTATAGTATAATAAATTTGGAAACTTAAATGTTTTTAGTTAGCTTATTTGGAAACTTAAATGTTTTTAGTAAGCTTGTTCATACCTCAAATTTTAACTCGCAGCACAAAGCAAAACATTGCCTGAGTGACAGCTCGTAACTTGGAAAACTCTTAAGTTGATTCCACTGTTTATAAATATCTACATGCAGATTTTTTTAGTATGAAAACTTAAAACTACTTTTAATTACTATCAAGTGCTAAAAGTACTTCTATATTTTGGTCAATTTTTAAGCAGATTCTATACCAATCAAATTTAGTAGCCTTGGGCCAAAGCATATACCATTCCTTGTGATTTTTTTTTAAAACTTCATAGAAATTATAAGAATTATTGTATTATCATTGGGAAGTTCTTAAGAATGCTAATCAATACTTTGTAGTGTGAAAATATCATTTTTCACATATCTTTTCAATGGTTAAGAAAGTAATGTCATTTTCTTGATTATTGTTATAGGTGATATACCCTATAGACTAATGGAATGCGCCGACTGTTACTATAAGTAACAGGGACAATTATGGCTTGAAGAGTAAGCCAATGCGAGTTAGCTAATAACTCTATTGTCGGACGTATTTCCCACTTCTCTGTACTGTAATTGTCTACTCTTTTGTTAATACATTTTCCTACATTTGTTACCCGTCGTTTTGTTCTTATTTGACCCCTTAAAACCTTACAACAATTATAATATTTGATTACTTTTCTATTCCACTTGTCTCTTCTCAAAGTAGGGTGAGTCCCCATGCGATAGTGGCTAACATGCTGGACTGCGATATCGTATTAAGTGATTTCAAATTCCAGTTGCACTATTATGTTCACTATTGGACTAATACCCTTAGGAAAGGTATGAACCCTTTATCCCTTCCAGTTTTGGTTAAATAGTACCACTACTGTTTTTCTACAAGGATGACTTTGGCATTAAATTACCCATGAAGGTTGATATGCCATTAAACAAAGAATCAAACCAAATCTAAAAGTAATAGACTTGATGGTAGAGCTGAATTCTCTAAAACTATTATGATTGCCATTATTTTCCTTACTTTTAAATTTGAAAGATGGAAATGTGACTTGTAAAATCTATTCTAGTTTCACTTTCACATCTCATTGTTTAAATCCAGAAAATATAATATAGTTGTCTTTTTATCTGGTAGTTGTTATTCCTCGATGGGGGTAGGTGGTGGTTGTGCTTAGTTTGCAATACAAAGCCAGTATTTCTCCCTCTGAACTCTGCTGTAAATTCTTAGGACATTAGAAAAATGTAATATGAAACACCACGCTGCTAAGATATATAATGCCCTTCTTCTTAATCGTATCCAACCTGAAATAGAGAAAATTCTTAGCAAAAACCAAAACGGATTTTGCAGAAATCAATCTCAGATCCTTACTATTCGTTGAATCCTAGAAGGAGTTTGAGCAAAAAAATCTTTAAGCAACACTACTGTTTGTGGATTTCTCCAAGGCATTTGACTCCATACACAGATGAAAAATGGAGCAAATACTACAATCATATGGCCTCCCTAAAGAAACAGTTACTACAATAATGATGCACTAAATCAATGGTACACTAACCTGATAGCAACACAGATTTCTTATGTTCTCAATATCTTTATGGTAAAAATTAAAACTGTAAGCATTATTTTTCCTAGAGATTAATATTCTTTTCAAAGCATCACTCAAAATCCTGTTTTTGAAAAGTGGAATTTAATGTCAGTCTCATGATACTATGTATCTGTATCTTGGTGCTGGCCTAACCAAAATTATATGGATGACCAGTACTTGCCCATGCAGCAAAATTCTCCTCCACCGATGTTGTCCAAGGGAAGGGCAAAGTTGTATACAACTTGGCATCAGGATCGGCACAAAATTTGTCAGAATGAGGCTGAAGACAATGTTGGATTGTCTTGGGGTCTCTTAATTCTGGTTTTGAATTCAATGTTTTCTTTTGCCTACCAAGACTAGAGAACCCAGTAAAAAAGAAAACATGTTTGGTTCAGTGCTTTCTAATTTGTTTATAAAATGTTATTTACCTAGCTGTTAATATCTTAATATTGTTTCTTTATAAAAATAGGTTGAAAAAGTATTGTCAAGGCTCTTATGATTTTTAGTGAGTAAATTATGTATGTTTAGGAATACAGAGGAGATATGATTTAACAGCTGCATAATATAATCTATTTTTTGTGCCAGGACAGGGATAATTAAATGTTTTTCTATGCTAAACAAACAGGAAATTATCTTTTATTTTTTGTTATATTACTTATTGATTACATATATTTTGGAATAATTTCTCCATTGTAGTTTACATTCTGGAATAAAGCAGCAATAAATCTATATAAATCTGCCTTAGATTAGAACTGATAGTGCGATATAACAACATTATATGAGGAGGGGAGTCCCTGTAGGATAGTGGCTAACATGCTGGACTGGAACATTGTAGTAAGTGAGTTTGAACTCCAGTTGCACTATTACATTCAGTTTAAGATTGATATACTTGGGAAAGGTATGAACTCCTTCAAACCCCAGCTATGGGTTAAATAGTACCACTACTGTTAGAAGAACAGTAGTGGATGGCTTTGGTATTGAATAACCTATGAAGGTTGATATGCCATTAAAGAAAGAAACCAAATCAAGCTAACATTACATGAATTAATAATAATTTATTTTCATATCATATAACAGTGATGGACTTGTTTCATAAATATTAATCTATTTTCAGAAAGAAAAAGAAATCCTGCTGAAGTTAAATTTTATATATGAATCTATTAAATTTATATATTTCTTTTTAAATATGAAAATAAGTTTTTACATGAATACTAGATGTATCCAAAAAGAAAGGGGACTTTTTTTTTTTTTTTTTTTTTTAAAGAAAGAGGTGGGTCCCTGTGGCATAATAGATAACTGCAACATCATAGTAATCAAGTTCAAATTCCAATCACACTATTATGTACACTTTTGGAGTAATATATCCTTGGGAAAGGTATGAATCATCTCATTTCCCCCCCCCCCAGCTATTGGTTAAATAGTAACACTACTGTTCTTCTACAAGGATGGCTTTGGCATTAAATTACCCTTGAAAGCTGATATGTCATTAAACAAAGAAAACAAACCAAAGTTATTGCTTTACTTATTGAAACTTGACTCTTTCAAAATAATCCCTTCTCAGCTGTTAATGCACCATTCTCAGCATTTTTTTAGTTCTGAAATGCAATTCAGAGATAGTGTATTGATTTCATTTAAAATGTATTTTTATCTCTATTGTCTGAAACTGACACCCTTTCAGGGTGAATTTTCAGCTTTGTCTTCAAGGGCTAAATCTGGAGAGTATGGTTACTGTGGGGGTGCAAAATGATCAGGACAGGGATAGAGTTGATCCAGATTTTGAATCATCTTTAGTGGATCTTCTTTCCAGCATGAAACATTGGTACCACTCCCAAACTTGTGTTTGGGGGTCAAACAATTTTCCTCCATAGGCCTGTTGCAATATTATAAATGTCTCTTTAAAAGTTTTTTCATAATTTGAGACAGAACTTCACACAAAGGTCCTTCATTGTTCAATTTGGACAAAACAACAAAAAAAATAAACACACTCTACATATGTCCACTCTAGCATGTGTAGCATCAATACTAACCAACATGGCATGATGCAGTTTTCTTTATATATATATAATAATAATAATAATAATAAAGTTATCCACAGACACGTGTTTCGAGGTTTCACCTCTCATCAGTGTGGCTACACTTTAACAGCTACCTCTAACCGGGATTGAGACCTGAATGAATTTTTTGTCTGCCAAGTCTCTTACCATGCGGCCATTAGCAGCTGTCAAATATAGGAGAATATTTAACTGATACATTTCTAAATGGAAATGAATTCACTATAGTCCTCTAACTTTGTAAACAAAGTGAGGGTTAGCTACACACCTTGATTCAAATGGTATTAAGTTTGGATAAGTGTCCACTCATAGGAAATCAGCTTTTTTTCATTTTCTGATATTTCTTTATCTTTTGATTTAACATATTTATTGCTACCTTGGATATTTGAAACCTTACATAAATCTATCTATGTCTTTGTAAGATTTACTGTTAGAAATTGAAATATAAGACTACATATTCTTTATTTAGGTAAATAAAATGTTTTTTCATTGGTATTATTTGAAACATTTTTGCATCATGATTGCTTTTTTGTGTTTTAACCAAAAAACAGCTTTATGAATCAAGGTAAAAAAAAAAAAAATAGCTGCTTTGCCCTACTTATTTATATCATATGTTTGAGTTTTACTTCACAGTAATGCCTTCGAGAAATCCATGAATCCATCTGTTCTCCCCCTAGCTATGGGTAAATAGTAGGGCAGACTGGAGTTTTTTTAAGCCTTGGTAAGGCAACCAGTCTAGCAAAAGAACTCTGAATTAAAAAAAAAAAAATTGAACTTGTCCCACCCTGCTCATGATGGAGGGGTTGAGTAAATACATATATAGTTGCAGTTAGATAGAAAGTGATCACAGAATTCTGGTTTCAAAGTTCTTATATAGAAAGTCTTGAAATGTTTCAGTAACAAGTAGTTTTGAGGATGCTATTCAGAATTCATACCTGTTTACTCCGCTTAAAAATTGACCATGTGTCATATGCTGCCCATGGCGGAAGAGTTGGTTAAATACATACCTATTGAAATTGTCTTAAGTAAAACTGCTGTATAGAGACATGCAACAGTCAATACACAATGTATATTAAAAGAGTTATCCTGATTTTGATAGATCATATGTTTTATATTTCCACCATTGGACTCTTATGTAAAAATTATTCTTTAAATCAGGTTTAGGCAAGTAGGTTCATATCATTTAATACTTAATTACTACAACTGTTTATGAATTTTTCTTTAATTATTTTAATTTAAAAAAAAATCTCTTGTAATTGTTATATTAAAAAAAAAATGCTTCTTTTCTTTACTGTTGGTTGAATATTTTTCAGATCTGACTTTCCATATTTGTTTTACATTTACTTATCCAACACCATAGGAACCACATGCACACTCGTACCCTCCAGTTTTGCATGAATTTTTATTACCAGACACTTCTGCCTAATTTGCATGTTGGTCATTTAATTAACCTTCTAATGATCACAAAAGTCTCGTCCCTTTTGCTTTTTTTTTTTTTTTTCAATTTATTTTTTTTACTATAATGTAGCTTTATATAGCTTTTTTTCTCTTTTTAAATTTTTCTTTTTTATATAGCTTTAAAATTTCAATAAACCTTGCATGAGATAAATGTATCTGAGGAAAGAAAAAACTATGCAGATGTATTTATTTATCAAAAGAGAAGAGGGGAAAAAGTTAATTGTGTAACCAGTGAGGAATTCCACATTGAATATAAAAGATGTTTATTAACTCATATTGAAAAGCTGGGACATTGGACTCTCTAATCAATTTTCCAAAGTGTGCTTTTCTTTGATTAAAACTTTTTATATTTGTTTGAACATCAGAAATGCAATTAATGCTGCTAAAATTCAAATTAAAAATAAGTTAAATTTAGATTTACCTCCCAGATGTGCTACTCATGCACTGAATTTTGAATTTGAAAAAAAAAAAAAAAAAAAAAAAAAAATGAATATCTTACAAAAATAAATAAAACCATACGTCTTCAGCATAAAATAACCCTAGGGTTGATATGTCATAAAATCCAACCACCCAACCAAACCTGGACATATGAGTAACTAAACACTCAAAAAAGGGGTTATATTTAGAACCTTTTGTCTTTTATATCTACAGGTTGTTGCTGCTGCTGTTATAATGTATGTGTTAAGACACTAGAATTGTTTTAAAACAATGCATTAACAATAATAAATATTTTTTAAATATGGGGGGGGGGTCCAAATTTTAAAAACTATGTTGAACAGCATAATTTGAATTTTGATTTTATTTAAGTAATTTAAAAAATAAAAGTAAAGAGTTGAGAGAAAGGTGGGGGTAGACTAAATGCTTTTGTTCCTCTCTTTCTTCAGAGTCAAATTGAGGATTAAAGTCAAACAGTAAAGTACAGAATTGAATTGAGAAAACAATATTTTATTTTGTTTGTGAAAAAAAAAAAAAAAAAAACAAAACTATATACTAATAACTCTCAAAACCAAAAGAGTTTCTTTCTGCCTGCAGAGGGACGGCTTGAGAGTTTTTATGTAAACAGCTTTTTAAAAAAAATGCTTTGCATAATGTGAGCATTGTACAAGAAATAAATAAATGGGAAATCATCTTTTAAACAAACTTTAATTTGTTTATCAAATTGTTATTTTGTATTTTTTGTAAGCTTAACTTTGATATACTCCTTCAAAAATCTCAGAGCATCCCATTGTAGAGTAATGGTTAGCATACTAGTCTCACAGGTCCATTAATACTGCATTGCGAGTCCAATCCTTGCTCGATGCCCCATACTTGCGACTTGTCACATTCTATCCATGGCAAACTGGTTGGGTAATAAAGGTGTCCCATCATGGTGTAATGGTTAGCAAGCTAGTCTCACAGTTCCATTACAACTGAATTGCAAGTTGAATCCTCGCTGGATGCCCCATTCTTGCAACCTTGTGTCATATCCTAACCATGGTGAATAGGTTGGGTAAATATCTACTCCTTTAAAAATCAAACCCACAGCATTTTAGTTGTATTCTGAAAACTTAACTAAATTGAAAAATAAAATTATTTTCTAATAAGAAAAATGTCTATGTCCTGTCATTTGAAATATTTAATATCCTCTGTTATATATATATATATATATATATATATATATATATATATATATATATATATATATATATAGTTTTTGTGGTCTGCTTTCTCAGTTGATATGTGGTTTACATTTGTCACCATTAACTGTTTCTATACAAGTAAATTTTAAGAGTGGAACATTTTCATTGGCTGATGCAAAACTGTCAAAGCTTATATAAACTGTCAAGCAATACAAAGCATGTCATTAAGAAGCAATCAAGGAGAAGAAGGCCTGTGTTCTTTGGATGCAAATCAGGGTTACGAGCAGAGCTTGTCTGAGATTAGAAGACCGAAACCAAGTGATGAAACCAACATATCACTGATGAACTTACTTGAGGCATCGGCAAGATGTATTTCTTGATTTAAGAAGAGAAGGATATCTGAATTTTTTAACTCTATACAATGTGTGTATCTTTGTCTGCATATTCATTAATCAAGGACTTTCAAGAATATGAATTTTCTCGACAAATTCTCTTGTTTCCAATACTCTGAGTATTGAGAAATAATGTTAAAACTTCTGTATGGCTGTATTTTTCCCAAAGGTACCCTGGAATTGTCCAAGTTTTAATAATTTCTCTTTTTTTTTTTTTAACCACTGGACACCTAACATGGTAGCAACCTAGGCTAGCAGACTATTGTTAGTAAATTTAATTCTTACTGAGTGCCCTATATTGCTCGCCTTGTACTATGTCATGCAGAATGAATGACTATTTTACAGATTCACTAAGACATCTTTTTAAAAACTCAAAGTTGGACCACTCTCATGTACGAAAGAATCTGAATCTAGTATTCCCTCATATTTTTTTTAGATTTTTTCACATTCACACAGCTTTTAACACAAATTCTCATGCAATAACTCTAATCTTGCTCACAGCCATTTTGTGAAATTGTTCACATTGCCTCAGCCAATCAACTTTCAGGAGTTTTAATCAAGCACCAACAACTTTACACTCATAAAAACTGGGACCAAAGAAATAAAAATGAATCATTCTATTCCTTCTGAGTAATAAAATGATTTCTTTTCAAGAAAATGTTTTTTATTCAATATATATATATAGGTTTTTATCTAAATTTCTGAGATGAGTTATTATTTACACTATTTACTAGTTTCAAACAATATCCTCATCTTGGTTGTTATATTCACAATGTTTCGGCTATTGTACCCTTTGGCCTTCTTCAGACTTCTTTTGTCAATCATCAGTTCAATGAATTTTGAAACAGACCTTTAGTTCTGTTGTCTACACCTTGAAAGTCATGAGTTTGAAATTCCTTAAATATTATCAATCACAACAAAAGACACTTAAAGAAGGTCAAAGAGTACAGCAGGTGAAATGTTATGTATAAAACAACCAAGCTCAGGACAATAGTCACAAATGGAAATAATGGAAAGAAAAAAAAATCTTCATTTGAAAAAAAAAAAAAAATATATATATATATATATATATATATATATTATATCCTTAAAAATAAGTTCAAGGATCTGTAGACTTCAGTGTACAAAAGACCCATTCATATTTATTTGATTTGTCTACTACTTCATATTCCAGCAAATTTAAAAATCAAGTTTATGATTGTTAGATAAAGCCAATAACTTTCTAATTCTAATTTCTTTTAATAAAATACATATTCACTGCAAATTGAGGGGAGTCCCCTGTGTTGTACTGGCTAAAATGCCGGACTGTGACATCATAGTAATTGAGTTCAAACTCCAGTCATGTTATTATGTTTACTTTCATACTAATACCCTTGGGAAAGGTATGATCCCTCTTATCCCTCCAGTTATGAACAGGTTGAATAGTACCAATACTGTTCTTACACAAGGATGGCTTTGATATTAAATAGCCTATGAAGGTTGATATTCTGTATTGCTAGACTGCGTAACTTAACAGATAGCTTAACCAAGATGGTCTAGAAAACAGTAAACGATTAAATAAGGCAGCAATAAAGGAATAACTGAAGACGATGGAATGAACAAGAATGATAAACATATATATTGATGAACACAAACGAACAAGTTTACAAAATGATACAAAGAGAAAAAGTTCAAAGTTTTCAACAGACTGTATGAAGAGAAGTGGGTAAAAAAAGTGTTGAGTTCTGCAGAGATCGGGGATGCGTCTTTTCTGTTTGACGATTGTTGAAGATACTGACAATTGTTCCAAAAAGCACAGCAAAGGGACCAAATGTTCACGTGATCTAGTCATGTAGAAAGGTGATTTGTGCATGTGTGTAGTCACATGTCTGACCCAATTACACGGGTCACAGAAATAAGTCAGTCACTGAAATAAGTTGAAGAAATAAGTCAGTTGCAGGAAATGGGTTAGAAGAATGGTGTCGGTAAAAAGGGGTCATAGCATGTATGAGAATTAGTAAGAATGTGTGTATGTATACAGTATGAACATGTGTTAATGTAGGTGTGGACGTGGTGGTGTTTGTAATAGAAAATATGTATGTGAGTAGTGGTGGCAGAACAGTTGATATGCCATTAAACAAAGAAACCAAAATTTGAAGAAAAAAAAAAAAGAATTTAGCTGAAAATATCTTTGGCTCATCTGAAATAATTTAGAGATGAGTTTCAAAGAGAATGAATAGAATAGAATTTCCCTAATCCTTGATAATTTCAAAACATTTTCTTGAATTGTAAAAGTAACTTTTCATAAGTTTTGTAAGCACAATTGGATAACAATGATAACCAGAATATTTAATATATCTTTTTTTTAATGTTTACTAACAGCCCAAGTAAATAATGTGAAATTTATCATGCTTCTTTTTTGTACACTTATTGCAGATTAGTTTCTCCAGCAAAAGCATTGGTTTTCTTTTTTGTTTTTTTTGTTAATTTTTTTGTTATATATATATCTATTAACCTTTTTTTATCACAGCACACCATGATTATATTTTTTTGTATGTGTTGTTTGTTAACCCTTTGCATCCTTAGCTCCTTGGCCCTCACATACCCTGTACCTGAGCTAAGAAAATTTACCAAAAAAAAACAAACCCAGCATAAAACATTAAATCTTTGATGCAAGTTGCTTCCATCTTTGCTTTTGATTCCATTAAAAGAAAGGCTGTGAATGGTCACCATATTAAGCTTTTTGTCATTTATGTCTGATATGATATATCCCTCTGAGCTTAAAATATCAGGCTTATGGTGCATGGTAAAATTGCTCTCAGCCCAAGATATCTGGCTTTTTTGTTTTAATGTTGCTCTTTTAATTGCAAAGAGAAACTTTTGTTATATTGTTCTTTGACTTTTGAGTATCTTGAAAAAGATGTCACCATCATATGTTGATTGACCATATGGATATAAGAAAATGCATGAATATATTCAAAATCAGAACTGAACACCACATGGTGTAATGGGTAGCAACCTAGGCTAGCAGAATATTGTTAGTGAATTCAGTTCTCACTGAGTGTCCATACTGCTAGTCTTGTGCTATGCCATATTGAGTGAATGACTATTTTACAGATTCAATAAGATGTCTTTTAAAAAAAAACAATACAGCAACCCATTTCTTCTCCTCCCTCCGTCTAGGAGAAGGAAAATTCTGATTTCAAATCAACTGTATTCCACTTAAATAAATGACCTTGTGTCACATTCTGTCCATGGTGGAGGGGTTTGAGTGAATATACATGCTTATATTTCAAGAAGTTGTTTATTTGAAATCAATATTGTAACTTTGGCTACTGCTAAACAGCAAAATGATAATTTTCAGCAAATATTTGTAATTTAAACTTAACAAAAAAAAATTAATGTCCAGAATATCCTGCTGAGGAAATGTTCACAGTGCAAAAAAGATTATCTAGAAATATAATATTTACAGATAAGAGTAAAGTCATTATCTTCTATTTTTTACTTTTATGTTTAAAAATTGTATCTTCAACTAGCTACAATTACCCATCAGCCATATATCTTTAGTCTTTCTCTCCCTTGTTCACTAAGATGGTAATTTTTGGGACTAAAATGTAGTAAGTAAAGTCGGCAGAGTGGCCTATTGTTGGTATCAGCTGGACAGCAAGGGAGTCTATCCACTTCTTGCTAGAACTAGACCAGGATATTGTTTTGCTAAGGTGGAGCACCACACCTACTGCCAGTTGCCCACTTTATCACACAGATCAGATTACCCAAGCTGTGCTACTCATAATTGTTCAAAAAAAAAAAAAAAAAAGAACCAAAGAAATGGCTGAAATCTAAATGAGGAATAATGTAAATGTTATACTTCTCTATAATGTTTTTGCATATTACTGCAGAAAATTGTTCTGGATTAAATAAATAGTACCACTACTGTTCTTCTAAAAGAATGGCTTTGGCATTAAATAACCCATGCCATTAAACAAAGAAACCAAACCAAACATTTGCTTAGTGGTATAGTTTGATATTATAGACAAATGCCAAAATTTAAAAAAGAAACAATCTTTTACATTAAAATTCTACATGCAAATATGTACAGGGTGATCTGAAAGTCTTGTCACAGCCTATCAAAACATAACTCCTAATTGAGAAAATTGATTTTCCACTAAAAAAAACAAAAAAAAACAGCAATATTTAAGTAATAATAGTGTGTGTGTGTGTGTGTGTGTGTGTGTGTGTGTGTATGTATGCATGTATGTATATATATATATATATATATATATATATATATATATAATTTTATATACTGTCAAATGCCCTAATTTTTTTTCTTTGCTTTTACAGATGTTTGACAAACAAAATATATATTCAGCATGGAAAGAATTTAAGATTATTAAAAGTTTATATTCTTAAATCAGTTTTTATGCTTCTAAACTATCAATATATTGAACAAAACTATAATGATTTAACATTGAAATTCATAATTTAATATATATATATATATATATACACACACACATACTACCAACCAAAAGCTTTGGACCACACTGAATTGTTTCTCTCTAAGTTTATGATAAAAGCTAATTTTGTATATTTGGATAAATGAATTCACCTATTGTGTACATACAAATCCTTATATAAAATTTAAACAAGAAAATGACCCAAAGACACATCTCAAATTATCTAAAATCAAAAGAAGACTAGGGAATTTTTCAAATCATGACTTCTCCTCCTCAGTCTCTAGATCTTTTACCAATTGACCTAGTCTGGGACAAAATTGATCATAAAGTTCGAAGTGAACTGCATGAGAATAATCAAGAGTTATTTACGCATACTTCTTGGAAATCACTTCCATTAACATACTTTTACAAGTTACTAGAAAGGATGCCAAGAATTTGCTCTGCAATAATATATGTTTGTGGTGGATTCTTTGATGAATAGAAAATATGAATTCACTTTAATTGAAATTCTAATTATCTTGTATTTATTTTGATTTAACTCTTAACATCCTATACCGCCTCATTCCACCCAGCCAGAAGTCACATTCATTTTCTTAATCTGCCCCAAATGATAGCCTTTGTTTAGATGTAGTATTAAACATATTTTGAAGTCTTATATTAAAGGGAAATAACTCTGGTAACTTGAAATAAAAAGGCCATTTTTAGACATTTTTTTATAAATCCTTATAGGAATAAGGCTCTGGATTTAGAAAATTCTCAACAGGATGTTAAGAGTTGCATACAAAGAAAGATACATTTTTCTTTTCTTGAAACTTGATTAATTTTTTTAATTTAGCGGGAAAAAATCAATGTGGTTGCAAACTTTTGGTTAGTAGTGTATACATATATATTTTCTTTGTATAACTTAAGAAAGAAAAGATTTAAATTCTTTTGTTAATGTTCTAATGTTTGAGAACATGTTTTGTAATTTTCTTTCATGTTAAACAATGATTAACTGATACTGTGTATATTTCCCAAGTCACCCCAAAACTGTACAAGACAAAAATATTCATTTTTCTTAAGTGTTTTACAAGTTTTGCATAAAATTTATGGTAAAAAAAAATCCAAATTGCTTGGGAAGTTCATTATTTCTGAATGAATATTATATCCCATTTAAAATTAGTAAAAAAAAAAAAAAAAAAAAAAAGGAACAAAAGGCCTCTCAAGTCTGTAATAATGAAGGGTTAGCTTACCTTTTCCCTCTAAAGCTTGTAATCCGTTTTGAAGAAACGTTATTGTCTGTGTACACCACTTAAATAGATTGTGCTGTGCATTTGACTGGTTGTTAGCACCAGCCAATCAGAGGCTCGGTAGAGTTTTACACTCGTCCAAAAACAGTAAAAAGGCCAAACGTCTGTAAGTGTCTAAAGGTCGTGGGTGGATCATAGTTTGATCATCTCTGATAGGGTCAGCCAAGTATGATGTTGAAAGACCCGAAACTTCCCAGTGACCCATGCATACTAAATCACTGACAACACCTACCAGCGTCCCAAGTGTAGGAGCGTATATTTAAAAATAATCAAAATATTATGAATTGTAATAGTATTCCCAGTCTTCTTTTTTCTTTACTGTCCCACATATTACTTTAGACTAGTCATTGGTAGACTACAGTGTTTTCTGAATGGCACACCTAATTTCACAAAGAAAATAACATTTATTTAAATTTTGCAGAAAAGATCTTTTTACCAAAGAGAAAAAAAAATCAACTTTTCCCTATTTCTAAGACAGATGCTTACACATATGGTCTTCTGTAGTAAAAATGGTTGAGGTACCTTGAATGTTTTTAGTAGTGTGATGAGCAATGTTAAATGTGGCCTACTTCTTGAAAAAGGTTGCCCGTGCCTTGCTTTAGACTTTCACAAATAGTTCCTCCTTTTCAATATATTTGGATTACAGTCAAGTCTTGCTGAAAGCACTGGTTCCCACTAGATCAAAGTAAAGCAGTGATGAGCCTGTTCAATACTTAATTGGGTGAACACTTAAGCAACAGCATAAGCAACCTGGGTCCTTTGTTTATCAAAAATGACTTGATTCTGGTTGATATACATTAAAACATTATATTTGGGAACCTTTATTCTAAAACAATATGCAATTGAAGCTCAAAAAGATAACGTGTTTGTTAGACCCAAAATATTTGCCCTAGACATTTTTTTGGAGTCATCGTACGACAGGTAAATTGGAACACAAGTTTATAAGCTTGACTAACTTTAAGAATAATTGCTGCCATGTTCAATCATTATATTTGTAATGAATGAATTCAAATAGTAAATTATTATTACAATGTCAACATTCTTGGCTAAATTGATTCTATCATAACTATATTGATATCTTAATGGAGATGCTTGTGGTGTAATGGTTATCATCGCATAAAATGAACAGGGCAACCGAGTTCAAATCCTGAATGAGGCTGTTTGCATTTCATATAGTGTTAAATTCCCTTGGGAAAGGTATTAATCCAATTATTCACCCATCAACTTTTTTTTTAAATAATTTTATTTTAAAATTTTATTTTTCAGGTTGACAGCAACTTATCCATCCCACATTTCTGCTTTCCAGATGCAGAAGTGTATCAGCCTCAGGAAGGAATGACCAGGTGAGAAACTCGCCACCCACATCTTTTTTTTTCCAGGTGTGCTGACTCTAATAACTGAGGGGAGAGTCCCCATGGTGTAATACTGGACTGCAAAATCGTAATAAATGAGTTTGAATCCCAGTCACACTATTACATTCAGAGTAAATACCCTTGGGAAAAGTCTAAACCCCTAATCCCTCCAGTTATGGGTTAAATAGTACCACTACTGTTCTTTTACAAGTGTGGATTTGACATTAATAACTCATGAAGGTTTATATGCCATTAAACAAAGAAACCAAATCAAATGTAATAACTGAACAAGACTTGTTGCAGTTACTATCTATTATGATATGGATGAGAGTATCCTCATCTGAAGACAAGTCAATATGACACCTTCAGATGATGATGCTGTCATCCATATCATAATATGTAGGGTCTACTTGACTGAAAAATCAAGTGTCACACACACACACTACCCCCCAGGATTGTTTTGAAGAGGGGGAGTTAAGAAAGGCGTCCATGTATTCTGGAATTCATTTTATTTCTGTTTTTCAACCAGCAACCAACTTTACTTTTTTAAAAAATTTTTTTTTTTTAGAAACATGTGGGGGGATATCGGTTAGCAGCAGATGAAACTGGACAAACCATGGATAGGTACTGCCACAATTTATCAAACATTTAAAATATTTATTATTAGGTAACCAAAATGACTAAACTTGATGTTATTTGTATTATTTAGATTTTTTTTTACTGTTGTCCACATTTTTATTGTTATATACTCAGTGTTATGCCCAATGTGTCCTTCGGCCCTTTCAGGTGTTTCTTGTCAAACTTGAGAACCTTCTTATTGAAGTAGGGAACTTTCACAGAACTTTAAACTAAACCGTTTATTTAATCCATTGGGGTAGATTGTTCTCCTTCCATTAACCATGACAGTTATTGTTGTTTATCAGATAATTATAAGGGCCGGGTTAGCTCAGTCGGTAGAGCGTTCGGTTAGAAACCACAAGGTTCCTAGTTTGATACCGATCCTCGCCAACTCAGCATATGAGTAGCACAGGGGTATGTGTGGTAAAGTAAGGAGCTGACGGTAGGTGTGGCGCTCCACCTCAAACGCCAGAATAATCTCCTTTGTCTAGCGCAAGTGAAAAGGGGATAGACTCCCTCACTGATTGGCTGATACCGACTTTAGGCCGGCCTGACGACTTTACTTTATAGGTAAAATAGTTAAACAAAGAATTCTCTAGCCTTGGTAGGAAATCTCTCAAGAACAACAACAACTCTAAAGTCATCACCTGGAATCTCCAAGACAGACATTGTCTTCAACTTCTTTCTAACAACTTATGATTATACTGATGCCAAATTGTATTAGCCTTATCCTTCCCTTGATAATATTGGTGGTATAGAGACAAAAGACTTGCTGTAGGTATAACTGCCTGTCTTCCATACAACTTTAACCAAGCCTGCATCTAGATCTATATTCCATGGGTTCTCTTGTGGGATGTTTTTTTTCTTTAAGTGCTTTTCATAATACATATTTTCAATAGAAATTAAGATCTCTATTTTATTGTTGTTTCTTGTACAAATCGAGGCGTAGATTACAATGCCACAGATGAAAGTGGTCAACTCAAAGAATTGGTGGAGATATGAGGCTATCCAACAGCTCTGACTTAGTACTTTTTGTAGCACATATTTTTGACAAAATAAGATCTCGATTTTATTTTGTTGTTTCTTGTACAGTTTGAAGTGTAGATTACAATGCCAATTTTTCAATGAAGGAAATGGTAAATTCCTAGAATTGGTGGAGATATGAGGTTTGAAAATGCTGCTGACTTTGTGTTTTTTATATTACATAGATAAATTAAGATCTCTATTTTATTGTTGTTTCTGGTACAGTTCAAAATGTACATTACAATGCCACCATTGTAGAGCATGGTCTGCTCATTTCATGAGGCTGCAAAACACGGGATATCCAGTAAGCACTGGATATACAAATTCCAAAGAGACTGTTTTCCTTTTTTGGCACCAAAAAATTAAACTTTCAGCAGAAGTGGAATTGTGAGATATTTTATTTGTTTGTTTTTGTTTTGTCTTTTAATTTTCATATGTTTTATTTTTCATTTTAAACTTTATTAATTTATTAATCCCCAATCTTATGAGACTAATTGATGCCACAACCATTAACAATTAAATGAACAATGCTAATTCATTTAAGGGAAATTTATTTCATATGTTAATCAGTTTTACATGTAATTTTTTTTAGATTCTCTCTCTCTCTCTCTCTCTCTCTCTCTCTCTCTCTCTCTCTCTCTCTCTCTCTATATCAATGATTTATTTAATTTTTGTTTATCTCAAATCTTACCATTTTCCCTTTGTTTTCACAGTGACACTTATTGGTTTGTTCTAACAAATTTTGATGGTGCTAGGGTATATGGTTACTGTCGAAGAATATGGGTAAGTATTCTTTGTTGTTGCAGTTTTAGCTATGAGATAACCAGCAACAGAAGAATTAGACAAAAAACAAAATATCTTTACTGTTATGATTTTGACGGAAATTTAAAAAAGAAAAAGAAATCTACAAACTTTTCATACATTCTTGTTGTGTTTAGAATTGTCAGTTGAATATAACAATAAGATTCTCCTGGCATCATTCATTTATTTCTATTTTTCAACACAGCACTGTCAACTATTATTTCTTGTTACCCTATTGTTGTAGATTTATAACCTATATGAATTTTGATTTTTTTTTTAAAGTAAAAATTAAGACAAATGTAAACACTTGTCAGAATTTAATGGTTCACATTGCTTCATCAAAAAAATAAAAAGATGCTATTAATATTACTAGTGTAAAAAAAAAAATAACCGCAGATATTGGTGCCAAGAGAGATCAAGATAGTTTAAAAGGTTTGATTTGAGCTTCTGCCAAGCAATGGCTCTTTGTAATTCAGATACAACAGCTGGTGTTTTTAATCAGTCTTCTCTGTAACAAAGGGAATGTTAGTTTGAATATCACCAAGAGCCTGGATGCTTGTACCTATCATTATTGTAAGTCACATTGGGAAAGGAAATGATGATATTTGTATGTCCATATAAAAAGGAAAAAAGACAGATGCACCTGCCTTTTGACCTTACTCACCTGATACTACTTTTTTTTTTTTTTTTTTAAACTTAAACCTACCTCCCACTCCTACTGTCACCCACAGGAAATATTCTCAATGTTTCAATTTTGAAAAATTAAAAAGCAAAATTCCATATCTCTCTTGACAACTTGACCCATATTAATTAATTTTTATTTTGCTTTCGATAAAAAGAGCAAAGAATTTTGAAAATTAACTAATTAGTATTTAAGTAATATTATAACTAGATGAAAAGTCATTGTTGGGCTGAAGGACCAATCAAGAGTTCTCTCAGCTTAATTGCTACTTGATATGGTGACTTTTCAGCTAGTTATAAATATTACTAAATACTAATTAGTTAATTTTCAAAAATTCTTTGCTCTTTTTATCGAAAGCATAAAATTAATTAATATGGGTCAAGTTGTCAAGGAGATATGATTTTGCTTTGTAATTTTTCAAAAATTTGAACATTGAGAATAATTTCCTGTGGGTGGACAGTAGGGAGTGGGAGGTAGGTTTAAGTTTTCAAAAAAAAAAAAGAAAAAAGTAGTATCAGGTGAGTAAGGTCAAAAAGGCAGTGCATCTGTCTTTTTTCCCTTTTTATTGGAACCATCAAATATCATCATTTCCTTTCCAAATGTGACTCACAATAATGATAGGTACAAGCATCCAGACCCTTTGGTGATATTCAACTAACATTCGCCTTTGTTACAGAGAAGACTGATTAAAACACCAGCTGTTGTATCTGATTCAAAGAGCCATTGCTTGGCAGAAGCTCAAATCAAAACCTTTTAAACTATCTTGATCTCTCTTGCACCAATATTGGCGGTATTTTTTTTTTTTTACACTAGTAAATATTATAGCATCTTCTTTTTATTTTGAATGAAGCAATGTAACCATTAAATTCTGACAAGGTGTTTTAACATTTTGTCTTAATTTTTACTTTAAAAAAAAATTCAAAAATTCATATAGTTATAAATTACAACAATAGTGGTAAACAAGAAATAATAGTTTGACAGTGCTGTGTTGAAAAATAGAAATAAATGAATGATGCCAGAGAATTTTTTGTATATTCAACCTGACAATTCTAAACACAACAAGAATGTATGAAAGTTTGGTAGATTTCTTTTTCTTTTTAATTTCCGTCAAAATCATTAACAGTAAAGATATTTTGTTTTTTGTCTAAATTCTTCTGTTGCCTGGTTATCTTCACTAGCTAAAACTGCAACAACAAAGAATACTTACCCATATCTTCGACAGTACCATATACCCTAGCACCATCAAAATTTGTTAGAACAACCAATAAGTGTCCACTGTGAAAACAAGGAAAAATGGTAAGATTTGAGATAAACAAAATTAAATAAATCATTGATATAGAGAGAGAGAGAAGAGAGAGAGAGAGAGAGAGAGAGAGAGAGAGAGAGAGAGAGAGAGAGAATCTAAAAAAAATTAACATGTAAAATGATTAACAATATGAAATAAATTTCCCTTTTAAATGAATTAGCATTGTTCATTAATTGTTATGGTTGTGGCATCAAAAATTAGTCTCATAGATTGGGGATAATAAATTAATAAAGGTTTAAAATGAAAATAAAACATATGAAAAATTAAAAGACAAAACAAAAACAAACCAATAAAATATCTCACAATTTTCCACTTCTGCTGAAGAGTTTAAATTTTTTGGTGGCCAAAAGGAAAACAAGTCTCTTTGGAATTTTGTATATCCAGTGCTTACTGGATATCCGTGTTTTGCAGCCTCATGAAATCGAGCAGACGGCATGCTCTACAAGGTGGCATTGTAATGTAATTTTGAACTGTACCAGAAACAACAATAAAAAGAGATCTTAAAATTTATCTAATGTAATAATAAAAAACACAAAAGTCAGCGCATTTTCAAACCTCATATCTCCACCAATTTCTAGGAATTTACCATTTCCTTCATTGAAAAAATTGGCATTGTAATCTACAACTTCAAACTGTACAAAAACAAAAAAATAAAATCGAAATCTTATTTTGTAAAAATTGTGCTACAAAAAGTACTAAGTCAAGAGCTGTTGGATAGCCTCATATCTCCACGCAATCTTTGAGTTGACACTTTCACTGGGCATTGTTCTACGCCTCGATTTGGTACAAGAAACAACAATAAATAGAGTCTTAATTTCTAATTGAAAATATGTATTATGAAAAGCACTTAAAGAAAAAAACCATCCCACAAGAGAACCCATGGAATATAGATCTAGATGCAGGCTTTGGGTTAAAGTTGTATGGAAGACAGGCAGTTATACCTACAGCAAGTCCTTTTGTCTCTATACCACAATATTATCAAGGGAAGGAAAGGCTAAATACAATTTGGCATAAAGTATTATCAATAAGTTGTTAGAAAGAAGTTGAGACAATGTCTGTCTTGGAGATTCCAGGTGAATGACTTTAGAGTGTTGTTGTTCTTGAGAGATTTCCCTACCAAGGCTAGAGAATTCTTGTTTAACTATTTTACCTATAAAGTAAGTCCGTCAGGGCCGGCCTAAATCGTCTCACCAAATCAGTGAGGGAGTCATCCCCTTTTCCACTTGCGCTAGCAAAGGAGATATTCTGGCGTTTGAGGTGGAGCGCCACACCTACCGTCAGCTCTTACTTTACCACACATACCCTGTGCTACTCCATATGCCTGAGTTGGCGAGGAATCGGTATCAAACAGGAAACTGTGTTTCTAACGCGAACGCTCTACCGACTGAGCTTAACCCGCCCTTATAATTATCTGATAACAACAATAACTGTCATGGTTAAATGGAGGAGAACAATCTACCCCAAGGTTAAAATAAACGGTTTAGTTTAAAGTTCTGTGAAAGTTCCCTACTTCAATAAGAAGTTCTCACGTTTGACAAGAAAACACCTGAAAGGGGCCGAAGGAACATTGGGCAATACACAGGGGGGGGGGGGGGGGGGGGGGGGGTGAGTAATATAACAATACATAAAATGTGGACAACAGTAAAAAAAAAATCTAAAATAATACAATAACATCAAGTTTAGTCATTTTGTTACCTAAAATAATATTTTTAAATGTTTGATAAATTGTGGCAAGTACTATCCATGGTTGTCCAGTTTCATCTGCTGCTAACCGATATCCCCCCACATGTTTCTAAAAAAAAAAAAATTTTTTAAAAAGAAAGTTGTTGCTGGTTGAAAAACAGAATAAAATGAATTCCAGAATACATGGACGCCTTTCTTGACTCCCCCTCTTCAAAACATCCTGGGGTAGTGTGTGTGACACTTGAATTTTTTCAGTCAAGTAGACGCCTACATATTATGATATGGTGACAGCATCATCACCTGAAGGTGTCCATAATGACTTGTCTTCGATGAGGATACTCCATCCATATCATAATAGATGGTAACTGCAACAAGTCTTGTTCAGTTATTACATTTGATTGGTTTCTTTGTTTAATGCATAATAAACGCTTCCATGAGTTATTAAATGTCAAATCACACTTGTAAAAGAACAGTAGTGGTACTTTTAACCTATAGNCCAGAGATCCACCTCAGACAGCTAAAAACAACATCTCTTGGGGTCTAGTGCAGTTGAAAAGAGGATAGACTCTCTCTCTGTCAGCTGATACTGAATTTAGGTCACCCCGAGAACTTTTACTTACTTGCATCCCCTAGTGAGTAAAGTTGAAAAATTGAGACATACTGTCATTTGCATTTATTATTATAGTATGTTTAATACAATGACTGAAGATGGAAATAAAATAATATGTTAAAGTGAAAGTGAAAGTTATGGCAATCCAGCATGAAGAAAGTCCAAGACATAAAAAGGAATACTTTTACAAAATGTATTGGTTATTATGGCATAATAGTAAAAATATTATTTTCCGGAGTTTCATTTGTTTGTTTAATAAATTAATCAATTTATTTGGTTGATTGTTATATTAAATACGTATTATATATTTGTGAAATAGATCTGGTAATCTCGTAATAAAACATATTAAAACAATCATATGAAGTTTAGATTTCTAGATTAAACTGTGGATTTTTCTCAATTTCAGTTAATATAATATGGTTACATCTGTTTCTCATTTGAAAATATTGTATTAAAATGTTTTTCAGCATTTTGGACAAGGCTTTTACGGAAGTGATATCATTATCAGCCCCATAGAAGCAATTATATGTATAATTCTGTAAGTACATTAAACATTCATGTCAGAACAAATTAATTTTGGTAATTCAGATCATACAAATTCTTCTGTAGTTTGGGTGGTTGATAGCCTCAGGTCAGGGTCAAACCAATAGAAATAGAAAAAATAAAGATAAAATAATTACTTGCTGGCAAACCAGTCTAAGAGAAGGAAAGTGATTCAAAGGTCTTTTAGGTGCCATCTGACTTTTATTCTTCAGAAAAACAGATTTATTTAGCAGGCCATCTCTCTCCAAGTATATGCCAACAACAAAGTACCAGGTTATATGTTATTGCAAGCTTTTTGTAAACAAAATTTAAAAACAACAAACAAACAAAACCTGGCCAATGGAACAGTACAGACGAGAAGTGGATTCCGACTTTCTTAAGGGCATTACTGTTAGTGAATGCAAACTTGTTTCAACTAGAATTTAATATTGCAATTCTGTTTTGTACTGTATTTTGTATATTAATCTCATGTACTTCATAGCATAATTTTTTATAGGAATTGAATTGACACCCTGAGTTCAATCCTGGACATGGCTGTTACCATTTTCCCTTGTGCTATGCCCTGGAAAGGCCTGGATCTATCTCTTTTCGTCCTCTAGCTATGGTAATAGTAGGGCAAGTGACTTCCTTAGCCTTGTTAGACAATCAACTCTAAGATGAAGGACAAACTTTGAACATAACTCAGCTGTAGCTCTACTGTTAAAAATTGACCTTGCTTCACATTGCACTAGTGGCCGATGGATTGAACATTTTGCATTAAACTTTTGTTGTGTGGTTCTATTTTTGTAAAAATTCAATGGCATCCTCAACTTTAATATTTCGCCAGTTTTCCTTTATCAAATGTGTACTTAATGGGTTCGATTTTCATTATATATTAGGATGTGGTAGTATCTCTATATTATCAGATTGATGGCTGTAAACCAGAATAAACTATTATCTACTCTATATGCAAAACATATTATTGATCTTTCATATGACTTCATAAATGTGTCTTGTCTATTTCTTCAATTCTAGATTAGGAAGCATCACTGTGGGTTTTAGTACGCCGGGATCAATTTCTCAATTCACATAACACCATTCTAATAGATTAAGTTACAGTTGTGAGCCTGTTCATTATTAATTGGGTTGACCTTAATCAAGTAGCAGGTTCTTGTAAGACAACCTGATGTATTTTATCAAATTACTTGATTCAATTAAATAACTGAAAGGTTGATATGCATAAAACAAAACATCAACAACCAACCAACCATCAATTTCTGAAGACACAGTTGAGGTTGTTTGCATTTAACATAGCACTAATACTCTTGGGAAGGTATAATCCAACTGTGGGAAATAGTGAAATACTGGGCAATATAACTTGATATAGGCAACCCGTCTAGGAGATGGGAAACTCTGTTTTCAACCTGTTGAATACTGCTAGAATTGACCTTGTGTTACTCCTGTTCGTTGCGGGAGGGGGGGGGGTAATACATTAAAGTAATGTCTAATTCTTGATTTTCCTTTTTATTGTTCTGACTAATTCTAAAGATCAGCTTTACATGTACCTTTTTTTTTCTTTTCTTTTAGCTATTAACGAAATGGAAGCAAGCAGGTTGAAATCACCAGAAGCCATGCAAGAACTTATGGCATCTCATTGGAAGACCATTGCCAGTCCAGGCAAAGCTGTACAGATAAAATATGGTAGGTACAATCATATTTCTTAATGGTATCCCTTGCAAAGAGCTAAGATCCCCACACCCCGTCAAAAAAAAGTAACCTGTACTAAATTTGAAAGATACAATCATCTGATGAAACTTCAGAATAAAAATTTTAGCTGATGATTATGCTTCTATTCTTTAAAAGGCATATGAAACTTATTTAATGAAATGATTGTAAAAAGGTGCAATTTTAATTAGTTTTAGTATAATATATATAATTATATATAATATTTATATATATATATTATATATATATATAATAATAAAATTCGAAGGCAATACAATGCTAAAAATAAAGACAAAGATGTTTTTATATGTCTAATTTGTCTTTTATATGTTAATTTGTCTGTTTTGATATTTGAATTATGTAATACTCTATAATAGATATCTATTAAGACATGCCATTGATTCTCAACATTTCATGCACTCACAATATGAAAGGAAAAAATTGTTTTTTTTTTTTTGTTTTTTGTTTTTTATTGAAATTAAATATGTATATATATATAATGAGGGATGATTGAGAATGAAAAGAAGATAATAGAGAAATATAAAAAAAATTAACTAACGATTAATTTAACAATATTGACATGCTTATTAACTCCTTACATGATATTATTTCTTTTAAACCATGACACCATTTCTTTAAACCATAATACTCCTTTAGGATTACGGTAGTCTAGAACTATTAATAAATATTTAAGGAAAAAAAAAAGAAGAAATAATAACAGAAAAAGAATGAAAAAAAAAAAGTTAAATAAAATAATATATTGAAGCAAAACATTTGCCTTTTGTAATTCAAATATTTGATTATAATATCTATTTGAAATTTAAAAGGAGAATGGTTTGTTTTATTGTTTTGAATTTTGCATCAATCCTAATATGTAATTATTATATGATATTTTAATATATAATTAATATAATATTAATCTATTTAAGTTTAAAAGAAGAAGAGAAAAAAGCACTCATAAAAGATTTTCTTAAAAAAAAAAAAATAATAAAAAATAATTATTTATTTTTCTATCAATACTAATACATAATTTAAGATAATCTTTATTTACTTATTTCTATAAAAAAAAAAAAATTAATTAGAAAAAAGGGGATAAAAAAGAAAAAAAAAGGAAAAAGAAGAGAAATAACACAAAAAAAAAGAAAGAGAGGGAGAAGAAAAGAAAGGAAAGGTGAAAGCGAAACAAAGCTTAGTATGTAAAAAAATTTTTATTAAGGTTTTTATTTATTGTTCATTTTTGTTTCAAAAAAATTTTGACATCAGCAACGGTCGCACATATTGCAACTACAAGCTGACATCCAGTCAGCCTTGTTGCTCACAAACTTTTGAAAGAAGAAAAAAAGAAAGAGAGAAATAAGAAATTACAGTTATCGCCATACATAAAGGAGGAGAAGAGAAAGAGAGAAAAAAGGAGAGGAAAAGGAAATAAGAAGAAAATTTAACACACAATAAAAAAACATAAGCAGTCATTTCTGAAAATAACTCTGAGGATGAAGCTCTAGCTTTGAAATCGTATTAGACATATAAACATTTTTTGTCTTTATTTTTTACGCATGTATTGCTTCGAATTTTATATTTTATAAACATACTTAACAATGCTCAAGCAAATTAACCATTATTTTATATATTATATATATATATATATATATATATATATATATAATTATGTTTGTTATGTTCTTGTGAACGTTGTTTGTTTGGTCTTTTGAAGCATTTTTATATATTCAAACCGTGTTCTGTTCCTGGTTTGACCTATTCTGATATTCGGGTGAACATTCACCCTTTTTCAAGGTATATGAGACGGTCCTGGAGAAAAACAATGAAAAGCTGTTATAAGAGGGCAAAAAAGTAATTAGATGAAGGGAGGATTTGTCGTGTTTTTAGCCGTAATTTTTTCTTTTCGAAATTGTATGACGTAATCATCGAAATACAATCATGGTAATCGTTCGAAAAATAATATATATAATATATATTATATATATATATAGTAGCACACAAGTTGATAAATTATTGTAAAGTTTGGTAAATTTGCATGTATATTGTATTTATATTTTGATTTCAAATTCCCTGCTTGCTTTGAACTTCTCCAGGACGCTGACATTAGCATGAGGCCAGAATTCTGTGGGGGTAACCTGATTCTTAGCCCCATCATTTGATTTACATTCTCTAACAGAAAATTAGGTTGTTCACATCAATGTGCCTTATGGATCGTAAACCTCACTGTTGAACTTTCAGTCGCTATCACATTAGCCGGGTTAATGTCCATTCTTTTGATATCTGATGTGTTATATTCTACCTCCCCGCTACAGCACCCAGAGGGTATTCTTTTGTATATATAATATATGGAAATAGTAAGAAAAAAACAAATATTCAGCGGATGTGTTTATTTATGAATGAATAAATAGTTCTAACTACATTCAAGTGTTTATTTTTTTTATTTATATATTGGATATATTAACCATTATCAGGGCAATATTAAAGAGTGATGCCATTTTTAAGTGAGATGAAACTAAAATGTGACAAATCATTAAATTTGTCACATTCATTATAAATAAACACATCCTCTGAATATTTGGTTTTTTTTTCATATTTCTATACTTAAATACTGTCAGAATTATTTTCAATTGCCTCCATATATATATATATATATATATATGTGTGTGTGTGTAGTGTACTCGCACACTTTACAATTTAAAAATCTAAGAATTTCATCAAAACTTGCTCTCTTACAAAAAACATTTTGCATTATGAAAAAATTGTCCAAATATTTGGTTGATTTTTTTTATTTTTTTTTTATTTTTTTTTTTTATTTTTTTTTTTTTTGTATCAAAATTAATTTTAATGTTATTTCTTCAGAATTATATTGGTGAAGTAGAAACAATAAATTTACATAGACTATGGATACCCGCCTGGAAGGGGTAAGTATATATTATTCATTATATTCAAACTTTATAAATACTACAGTTTCATTTTAAAACATTTACTAACATTAAAGTTGTTCAGAAAACATTAGTTAAAATCTTACCACTTAAAGGCTGACTTTGGCAGCCATTAAGCTCTCTTAAATAACATCCGGTTTATAGAATTTATATCATAATTAATTGCAAATAAATAAGGGAAAACACTGTATCATTAGTATTTGATAGTTATCTCCTTTCAGAAAGTATAATTATCAGGGTGAGTATGCACCCCACACTACTAGTTATATATTAAGCTTAAAGTATGGGGCTCCCACTGAGAATTGAACTCACTAACAATAGTCTGCTAATTTAGATTGCTAACCATTACACTACATGAGGTGCCCCCCCCAAAAAAAAAACCCTAAGTATAGCATATATTTGGTATAAGGCTATAAGTATGGGACATCCAGTGAGGATCGAACTCACTATTGAAATAATAATAATGAAATTATTGCGTACAATGCTCAGGTGCACTACAACTCATCAAAGGTGCATGTATAGTACATAGGGTATGTACAAATGTCAGGAAAATGAACAGTGTATAGTTATGATATATACATGTGTGTGTGGATGGGGGATATCGGGTATAGTTTTGTCGAATTACAGGAAGTATGGATGTTTTGAAGTAGCAATGGATCTGTGACCCATAGTTGGAGGAAGAATAATTGGATTTCTACCTTTCCGAAAGGTATTAGTTCTATATGAAATGCAAACAGCCTCATTCAGGATTTGAACTCTGGTAGCTGAGTCGACTTTTTACAACAATAACTGTTAAGCATTGAGCACCTCCAATTTTTAGTATTTTTGAAATGTCTATAGATAACTTTAAAAATAATTGTAATGTTTTCAGTGGTTCATTAGGATTATACTTTGAAACTTTTTTGCTATTTTTTTGCTTGAATTTAAACAAAAACAAAATTCTATTGATAGAACATTTATTCTTAAAAAAAAAAAATGTTTTCCCTAGAGTCTTGGGTGCGAAATGATCTTGACTATTTTAACTAGTATAACCTTCCACTGAATAAATAACCCTCCAAAAGAACTTATCAGATTATACACCTTTTTTCTTTCTTTTTTTTTTTTTTTCAATCACCAAAATTCTCTATGACCTTAAGATCAATTTAACGGGATGATAGTTAATAGAAAAAAAATAAAATGATAATGTGCTCCTGATTACATGTAAATTTTTCTTATTTATTTTTAAATTTAATGAAGAGTTATCATTTTTTTATATTGACTTCTAAGCTGGCAGGCTGACTGTAATAAAAAAAAGAATGAAAAAAAAGAAAAAAAGGGGGGGAAAAATACCTTCAGGTCAAATGAAAGAAAAAAATATATTTAGGGTAGGCAGTTTCTTTGTTTTTCTTTTTCTTTTAACATAATACTGGCAAATCTGCACCTAATCAATGTAGATTTTTATATAATTTGCAGCATTGGTTCACAAATTTAGAAATTGGGAATAAAGCCCAAAGCAATGTTCACTCTTCAAAATGGACTTTGGTAGAATTTTAAAAGCCATTAGGTTCTCCATCTCCCATCTGTATTATCTATTTTAAAAATAAAACCCGTCTTATTTAAGTTACTGAAAGAGTTGAATACTGGATAATTGCCAGTTGAAAGATTTTAGTTAAAACTTAACATGTCTGTTCTGCCTTCATCTAAGGGTTCCCCCTACACACACCTCTCCAATTTGTTTAGACCCACCTTTGTCCATCAATGACACAGATACCTAAAACTCAGTTCAAAACTTGTCTAGCAACAGAATGATAATCCTTAAGACCACCTGGTATCATGTCATTGAATTGTCGGTTTATTCAAAACTTTTCCAGTTTCCTCTAGTTCATTGTATGACCCAGACACATGATCACAACTCTTGAAAGAGATATTCTCATAATCTTTTTTACCCTGAGTCTATCGGAGAATATTCAACTCTTCTTTACTTTTTACTTTTCTTCCTTCAATGTGTGTATTTGTTCAACAATACTTCACTTTAACATTATACTTACTGTCCCGAGTTTTCTTTTTGTATTATTTTTATTTCATTGTTTTATATTCTTTTGTCACCGTTTGATTAAGCTACTGCCCAATTCCTTCACTCAAGTTAGAAGACAGAATAATGTCAGTATGTGTCTTAGCAGTATACAAGGTGTGTCATAAAAGTATCAAGATTTTTTGTACTTTTTGACACAACTTGTATTCTGAGAAAAAAAAATATTCCATTCATTAATTTTTTTCAGAATACAAGGTGTATCAAAAAAGTACCAAGTTTAAAGCTGTATTTACCAAGATAGACATGAAGAATGAATGGAAGGTTTTTTTTTTTTTGTTTTTTTTTTTTTGGGAGGTTCTTCAGAATACAAGGTGCGTCAAAAAATCTCTATACTTTTTTGACACACCATTTATATCTCAAATTAAGGAAGTTATGAAGTTAAGAAAATCATAAAAATGTGTGTATGTATATGCAAACTAAAAAAAGAAAATAGTAGAATATATTTGTGTATGTGTATATATGTATAAGTGTGTATGATTTTGAAAGTTCAAGAAAACTATTAAATACAAGACTTAGAAAAAAGGCCATAAAATCTGAAACTAAAGGAAGGGATTGTCACCGGATATAGTTTGACTTTGAATTCTGGGAAGGAAAAAATGTTCCAAAGCTGGATGGAAAAATTAGAAGTTAGTGAATCAGGGGCAGTGAGTTGAACAGTTGATTCAGAAATGTTGGCCAAGGCAGATAGCAGCTAGTTAGACTTTTGTTCGAGTTGGACAGTTTGACTGAGGTTACTCACTCTTGGCCTGGTCAGATATGCTGTGAGAACCTAATAGTTGAATAAGTGAAATAAGAGTGAACTTAGGGAATTAAGAAGAGACGAGTTAGACATAACCATGCTGAGTGTTACACATTCTTCCTCTGGCTGGATAAATTTTTTCCTGTGACGGCCCTCTCGATTGGGGTGCAGTTTGAAGTAACATAACCAAAGGGGTCAGACACAGCTGACAGATGACATGGCAGAATTTGGACAAAGAGATGCATATGGTCAGTGGATCCCTATGTTACTACAAAAGACTGTGATGCAAGGTCAATTTTTAAGCAAAGTAAAGCTGGGTTTTTTTTCAGCTTTCCTTCTCTTTGATGAATTGCCTAATCAAGGCTAAATAAACCAGTCTGTCCTACTATTTACACATAGCTGGGGAGAGGTGAGAGGGATTTATGCCTTTCCCAGGGGCATTCAGTATATTATAAAACCTTGAACGTAAATTGACTATTGAAGATTCCTGGATTAAAGCACTATATATACATCATAGGATTGGTTTAACTCAGTCAGTAGAGCATCCGACTTGGAACCATAAGGTTCCTGGTTCAATGCTGGCCCTCACCAACTCAGTGTATGAGTAGCACAGGGATTTGTGCAGTAAAGTGAAGAGCTGATGGTAGGTGAGGTTCTCCACCTCAAATGCCAAAAATAATCTCATTGATTTAACGATAGTGAAAAGGGGATAGACTCCCTTGCTGTCTGGCTGATACCGATATTAGGCCACGCCGACAACTTTACTTACTTTTTTTTATATACATCATTTTAGAAGAACGATAGTTGAATATATTGTTTCCTTGTATGGAAATATAAGAGCAATTCATGACAAAGTGAAAACAAGTATATTTCATTACCTGAGCAAACTTAATAGAGGAGAATACAAAAATGACAGGAGATACAAAAAAGAGCTTGTATGCAACTAGCGTGTGTTCTTTCTCCCAAGGCTAGAAGGTAAAAAGGGATTTTGACTTTGCCACTTCCAGTTTTATATTACTGTTCACTATGCCAGCTAGCACCTACTGGCAGAAATGAGAGCTAATTACCTCTCATGTCTCCTAGCATCAAATAGAACCATGGCAAGTAAGAAATGTAAATCCTGCAATACAATTTGTAATTTTTTATTTTTTTTATTTTATTTATTTTATTTTTTAGAATAGTTTCTTATATTAAAATTGAGGGTTCAGGTTATTACTTATTCCACAAAATAAATTATCACCTGATGATAGGCAATAAATTTTCAAATTAGTATTATTTGGATTTTTTTTTTTTTTACTGCTGTTCTCATCTATATTGTCATACCCAACATTCTGGACGATGTGCCCTCCGACCTTCTTCAGGTGTTTCTTATGAAACATTGTGTATATAACAAAGATGAGGACAACAATTCAAAAAATCCAAATAATACAAATTACCAAGCTTGATCTAAAAAAATTCAGACAAATTTTCAAATTAGCACTTTCTAGATGGACTGGCTGGTCAAACATGCGTATTTGTTTACAACTGATTCTAATTATACCAATTGACAGTACAGGAATATAAGTAAAGTATACAGAATGGTTTATTGTCGGTACCAGCTGAACAACAAGAGAGTCTATCTCCTTTTCGCTAGCACTAGAACAGGGAGATTATTTAGCGGATGTGGAGCACCACAACTACCGTCAGCTTTACCACACAGATGAGATTACCAAAGCTGCATTTACCTGTTAGGGTCCCATCTATGGGTTAAATAGAAAAATCTATTTATAAAAAAAAATGAGTATTGATTAAGAATTACTTTATTTCAAAACTTTATCAGCATTAAATGACCCACTGAGGTTGATATGCCGTAAAACAAAACAAGCCAAGCCAAGCTGTATTAGTCATACCGTACAATTCCTAGGTGGATGCTCTACCGACTGTGATATACTATATAAATTTATTTTAGATCAAATTTAGATTACCTAAAAATGTTAAACTTCAAAAATAAATTCAGTCTGGAAAGAGTTAACCATATTTGATAAACCAAAAAATGTTTTGAATTATGAATTTGGCACAACAACTTAAAATTTGTAAAAATTTAAACAAAAAAAAAAAATACTTATGAAACATTTAGAATTTCATTTCAAAATAAACAAATTAGTAAATTATAAATTAATTTTGTTAGATTCTATTAGAAATAACTATTAAAAATGTAAAAAGAATTATTGAGTAATTGTTTTATATGAATCTGTAAATGTAAAAAGATAAATGGATCATAGACCTTTGGGCCCCCTTTTGCGATCTCGATTCGTGGGGACATTTTTTCCATTTACATCGTCAAAATCCGGTTAATTGTTAACAGACGATTTTTTTTTTTTTTTAATTTTTTTTTAATTTTTTTTTTAATTATAAAACTAACCCCTAACCCTAACATTAACCAACAACCGGATTTTGACCGTGTAAATGAGAAAAATGTGCTTGTGAGTCGAGATCACGGAAGGGGTGCCTAAAGGTCATATGGTCTAGCAGATTTATTTTTTTTATCTGTTGATATGATAGAAATTAGAGAATACAAGGGAGGTAATAGACATTTGCTTCTATTCTTGCAAGGCTTTTCTGTTGTTATTTCTCTTGAAATCTTTTAAACAAAAATATAATCTTTCAGATGTGTAAGTAAATGTTTACATGAGGAAAAATGTTCTGAATTTATTATTTGTTTTTAAAATGAAATTGTAAGCTATAAAATGTTGATGTTTTGGTTTTTAGGAATATAAACTGTCCAACCAATTTAATAATTTTGTGTCTAATAAACCAATTTTTGTAAATGTATTTAAATTTATTTATAACATAAATGGTATTAGGTTATTTCCTATAAATCTAACATAAACAAAGGGGAACCACCCTTGACTGATAAATTATTTATTTATTTTCCCATTAAACTAACCCTAACCCAGTCTTTTTTCCTAGTAGATCAATAAATAAATAATTTATCAGTCAAGAGTTGTTCCCCTTTGTTAGATACCTGGTATTATTATATAATGAATTCAAATGATCATAATTAGTAATTTTTTTAATTCAATTATGTGACAAAAATCAAACTGTTTATGGAAAGAAAAGTCGTATCAAACAGATTATTTATTTATCATTTGACATGGAATTATTCACAGATCATTTCACAGAAAAAAATCTGTTTGATATTATTTTTGCTTTATGCTCTGAAGAAAAATACCAGGACAAGAATTTCTTTCTTTACAGTGGTACAGGTTATCTTCAAGATATGGACTCCCAAATTTTTTCAGCATTCTTTCTTTTTTTTTTCTTCTTATGGAATGCTCCCTTTTTTTTTCTTTTTTTTCTTATGGAATGCTCCCTTTTTTTTTTCTTTTTTACTTAAGGAATGCAGGAGCCAGCCTTATACAGTCTGTTTGATCTGATTTTTTAGGGAAAAAATAATATTTTTTACAATAAATTATTTTGTTTTTTTTCAATAAATATGTCTCAATAAATTTTTTTAACAATAAATTAACCTTATATATATATATTTAATAATAAAATTTGAAAACTTTTTTTTAAACAATGAATTGAAAACAAATCAAAAATTCAAGAAAGAATTCAAATGAAAAGCAACAAGTTTATTTTCCTGGGGAAACAAAAAGCAGAACAAAAGAGTGTACAAAGCTAGCTCCTGCTTTTATTTTGAAGGGAGCATTCCTTTAAAAATTTAAAAAGGCTGAAAAATTCAGAAGTGCATATCTTGTAAATAATCATGGTATATATTACACCTGAAGAAGGCACACTTAGTGTAAAGGTTATTGATGTTGAAAATGGAATTGGCAACTCTAATTCAAATCCTGGACACGGCTGTTTGCATTTCACTTTACACTAATGCCCTTGAGAAAGACCTAAATACATTTCTTCTCCTACCAGCTATGGATAAATAGTAGGGTAGACTTTAGCCTTAGTTAGGCAACCAGTCTAGAAGGAAAACTCTTAATTCAAATCTGTTAAATTCTGCTTAAAAATTGATTTTGTGTCACATCCTGTCCATTGCTGAGTGGGTAGGTAAATACATACACCTGAAGAAGATTGGAATATGTACCAATTGAAATGTCATTTTAGCTGCAAAAATAAGGAGAGATTTAATTGTCTAAAAAAAATTTTTTTGAATATTAATAACTCTTAAAATTATAGACAATACTTTTTTCCAGTTTGAATTTCAACATATTCAAGATTGAATCTTGGAAATGTAGTGTTTTGTTTCCTGTTTTATCTGTAATTGAAACATGTCAAAACCTTTGACTGTATACACTTATTCATAGAATGCAGGGTTTTTGCTCACATCAGAAACCATCATTTTGATGCAAACAATATGAAAGATCTATTTGAGAAAGTCAACATAGAAGACATTCTGTCCTTTTTGAAGGAAATAAGATCATACCATGGAATATAGACATGAACCTAATCAATATCATACAACATGATCCCCAATGATGCTAACACATTGTTAAAACCAATTACTACAAAAGTGTAAATATAGATACATAACATATATTACTTCCTAACTGATAGAGATGACATAACCCAGACAGGTTGATATGCCGTTAAAATCAACCAACCAACATGTAATTGAAAGTATCAATTAATGAGGAAATTTTCAGCCTTTTTGGTCAGCAAGGAGTTAATTTTAATCTAAAAATTGGTCAAATGAATTCTCTCTAGTACATATTTACCAACCTCTCCGCACAAGCAGGATATGACACAAGGTCAATTTCTTAAGCAGAGTTTAACAGGTTTGAATTCAGAGTTTTCCTTCTCCTAGACTGGTTGCTTAATCAGGGTTAAAGAGTCCAGTCTGCTCTACTCTTTATCCATAGCCGAGGGGAGAATAGTTGGATGCATACCTTTACCAAGGGTATTAACACTGTGAAATGCAAACAGCCTCATCCAGGTTTTTAACTCGTCTCATTGTATCCATTTCCTACAACAATAACCATTACGCTTTAATTTCTTTTTAGTATGATTCAAAATAATTAGACAAGACATGGCAACACAATATTTAATTAAACTATATTGGTTTCACAGTATTTTGTTAATTTATTTTTTTATCTTTCTATATTTCTTTTCAGGTAAATTTGGATGGTCTGTTATCGACTCTTGGGGCTGAAAAGTTGATTTGGATATTTTCCACTTTATTAGTGGAGAGAAGTGTAATTTTGTGTGCAAGGAATCTCAGGTAAATATCACTCTTGTATATATCGGTATATATTTAAAGGAAACTAATTTTCTATATTTCTGTATAATTCTTGATTTCTTTTTATTAGTGAGGAATAAACTTGTAATTCCTCCATAAAAAATAAAAAAAAGAAAGAAAAAGTCTGCGAAATGGCCTATTGTCGGTATCACCCAGACAGTGAGGGAATCTATTCCCTTTTCACTAATGCTAAACCAGGGAGATTGTTTTTGTGTCTAAGGTGGAGTGTCACACCTCCCATCATCTCCCCACTTTACCACACAGATCCAAACTGTGCTACTCATGTGCTGAGTTGGCGAGGGCCAATATCAAACCAGGAACTTTGTGGTTCCCAGGCAGATACTCTATCAATTGAGCTAAACCAGACCCTAAAAAACAAAAAGAGTAAACATTGCAAACTTTTATATTATAATTTTCATATTATAATATTGCAAACTTTTATATTATGATTATTATGGCTTATACAAATAGTTTTATAATAATTGTAATTTATTTTCCTCTCTTTTCAGCTTATTGTGTTCAACTGTTCATGCTTTGGTAGCACTGCTATATCCCTTCCAGTGGCAACACACTTACATCCCTGTGCTGCCATCAAAAATGTTAGAAGTTGTCTGTTCACCTACTCCATACATTGTTGGTGTTCTCTCTTCTTACTTACCAGAAATTAAAAATATGCAGATAGATGTGAGTATGATTACATTTTATTTTTTACATATAAAATTTTTAATTAAAAAAGTGGTAGTCTTGAATCTTCCATTTATTCAACCTGCCCTGTCGGCTGGGGCATTAGAATGTGCCGACTGCACCTCTGCAGAGGAGTAAGATTCCCTAAATGGGGCCACCTGTTGGCTGTGGGTGGCGACTTGTGATGTTAGGGATGGAGTCTTGGTGGATGAGCAGTCCATCACCTGCAACACTCCACTTAAAACCTTACTTAGGCTAGACGGGCGGTCGGAGAGGCCCCTCCAATCAGTCGGCTGGTCACATCAAGCCCTAGCACCTATATGATTGCCCCAACCCTATTGCTCTTATAGCAAGGCCCAACACTTTGGTGGCTGAGGGTTTACGTGTCCTGGGAATGAGGTTAAACTCTATCTGATGGTGAGGTTCCAGTTTTGGAGGTTTGGGGAATGTGGAGCACCCCTTCATCACCATTGCTCCCTGTTCCACTCTGACCCGGAGTGGTAGTACCTGTTAGGGTCCCATCTATGGGTTAAATAGAAAAATGTATTTATAAAAAAATTGTATTATCCATTAAGAATTGATTTATTTCAAAACTTTATCGGCATTAAATGACCCACCGAGGTTGATATACCGTAAACCAAACCAATTTATTCAACTTTAAATTCAAAATGAGATGCTTTCTAATGTCATGATGACAAAAAAAGATTAAATTCTTGGGTTAATTGGATTCCATGTCCAACTCAAAAGAGATTCTAGTATGCTGGATCTCAAGCCACATTGGAAAAAACAGGAATGAAAAAATTGACTTGGCAACCAAGTCAGTTTAAGAAGTGGCTCCCAATAAAGTCAAAATTCCATACACTGGCTTATCAATAAATTTTCTATACAAAATTGCAACTACGTTGGAATAACAGCATACACAATAAACTTTTCCTGGTAAAATCCATGCTAGAAGAATGGAAACCAACTTTCAGAAAGGAAAAAAAAATCACTATATCTCAATTGCACATTGGTCACACGAGACTTACACATTCCTTTATACTCAAATAAGAGGAACAACTATTAGACATTTTCTCATAAAATGTGGAGCTTTAGCTCCCATTAGAAAACATTTTTTCCAACACAAATGATATGAAAAACCTACTTGAAAATGTTGACATGGATGACATTTTGCCCTTCTTGAGAGAAATTAAATTATACCAAAAATTATAAACATAAACAGGATTAATACCATACAAAGTAATTATTTAAAGAAAATTATACTAGAGGATTTTCACATATCATGAAAACAAAATAAAAAGTCTTAAGAAACAACTACACAAAAAGTGTAAATATAAATGCACAATGTCTGTGATTTCCTATCCTCTAGGCATAAAATAACCCTAAATGGTTTGATATGCCATTAAAACCAACTAATAGATCCTTTCTGTACAAATTATATTTTAAACACATTTGTTTCTTGTCTTCAGTTTTATATAAACTAGTTATTTATTTACTGGTAACTGACTTTGTAAGGTTATTAATCATCTTACCAACAGCAACCTTGAGCGCCGTTTTGATTTCCATGTTTCTAACACATGTGGGCATGCCTACAAAGTCAGAAAACAGCATAGCTCAAATGACTTTCGAAAACATTTTTTTCACGCTCAGAGTTGCTGAGGCATGGAATAAACTGCCTGCATCCGTTGTAGGCTGCCAAAACACTGCATCTTTCAAAACCTCCATTCTTCCCGTGATTCGACAACACTATACCTGATATCCCACCTTCCATACACATATGCACACACATACATGTATATTATGACTGTACGCTGTTCATTTTCCTAAATAAATTAATACGTTGTTCTAGGTATGGGCCTTTGATAGGTTGTGGTTCACCTGAGCACAGTACACAATAATTTTATTATTATTATTATTATTATAATCTTTGCTCAGTCTGACACACAGGTCTCAGGTTACATACAGCATCTACTGTTTCTAAGTGGTTATTCATCTTAAATATTGAGCAGGTTCATTGTTTCTCATCTAGCAAGAACCAATACTTTAAGCATGATTTGACCAGTGTTTCATATAAACTTGTTCAGACCAACAGTGTGTCACAAATTCACAATTTTTTTTTTTTTTTCTAATTGCAGGCGGTGATTCTGGATTTGGACCAGAAGCATTTTGTATCAAATATTGGAGACGAGTCGAGCATTTTACCCAAGAAAATCCAGAAAGCTCTCAAATCAGCATTAGACGTATGCCGCAATGACCTTGGTATATATTCTATTTCTTCAGAGTATTTAATACTATCAAAAAAATTTAATCATTATTACTCAGATTAAAATAATTTGGAAATATTTCGTATTTGATAAGTGATTTCTTTTCTTTTTTTTTTATCTTGTCTACTTCAAAGTAATGTTAATTCTGAGATTTGAAATTCTAGATAACAGCTCAAAATACCTATCATGTTTACATTTATATAGTTTCATGGAGTTAAAGGAGAAATTTCTTAAGAAGGTAATAGAATTAAGAACTACATCAAAATGCTATACACACACACACAATTCTTGAAAATTAATTAGTTAATAATTAATGAATTTAGGCGGACATATATGTTCAAATGTAAGGCAAAACAGATCGAGAAAATGTCAATCCCTGAATGTACATTTCAACCTATTAGGTCTCATCAGCAATAGGTCGAAATGTACATTCAGGGATTGACATTTTCTCGATCTGTTTAGCCTTACATTTAAACATATATGCCCCACTAAATTCATTAATTATTTACTAATTAATTTTCAAGAATTAGGTATGACTTCGATTAAGCACATATCCTCCAAAAATTGTTGGCTAAAAGCCATATCAAATAAACACAGTGTTTATTTACGTACTTTCACACACACATATATATATAAACAATCTATAGTGCTTACCTAAACTAAGTCTAATCTAGTACCGTATATATACAGTGATACTTTGACTTACTAGTTTAATTTGTTTTCTTCATTACCCTATTTCCTTGGATATCAAATTAAGTTTCCCCATTGAAATAAACCAAAATGCCATTCATTTGTTCCAGACCCCCCCACCCCCAAAAATAAAAAACACTAAATTTTATCTTTTATAAATTTTTTTTTTTAATAAGAAAAATAGCACTGTATTGTATAAAAATATAATAAAATACAATGTAATGAATTATGTACTGTAATATGTTTTAATGTTTATTTTTTTAATGATATTATTCTTTGGCATAATAAATTTGGAAACTTATATGTTTTTAGTGAACTTATTAACATAAGAGTACCTGAAGCTTGCTTATATCTCAAATTTTAGCTCAAAACACAAAGCAAATAATCGACCAAGTGACAGCTTGTAACTTGGAAAATACATAAGTTGGGGCACTCGCAAGTTATTATATAATCAAGAGATAAACTTTCTTTTTTCTTTTTCTTTTTTTTTTAAATCTCCCTTGTACCTCAGCTTATAGATATTTGTTTTGGGTTTAGAAAAGTAGACTTTCTTTTATTATTAATATTTATGATTATCAATTGATAGCAAATTGATTCATCTTCTGATGATATATATTTAATATACAACTGTAAAGATTTTTTTTTTTTTTTTTTTCTTATAGACTCTGATGGATCCAAGAACCTGATGATTTCTGAAGCATTTGTTCGTCTTTTTGTGGAATTGGTTGGTCATATTGGAAATCATGTCAATGCTCAACAGGATGGAGAGAAAGTATTTCAGGTAATTTAAGAAAACAGTAGAAAAATTCTTTGTTACCAGAATATAAATTGATATTTACTAAGAAATAACATTCACTTGTGGACACCTTCTCATGAACACACCAGTGTAGGCTGACCAGCAAAAACCTACATTAATCAGTTCTGTGCAGATTCTGGATAATGTGCAGAGGACTTGCCAGGGGTGATGAGCCATGGGTATCCATGCTGTCAGTACAACATGATGATGATGATGATGATGATAATTATAATGATTAATATGGGGAAATGGGTGTGGTTGTTGTGTTAGTCAATCTTCTAAATGGGTTGGACGTCAGGTTCTAATAAAAACCTCTGGTATTTTTTGAGAAATATAATTTATTTCAGCCATTGGGCAAGCCTAATGGAAAGTTTGAATCTCTTTTTTGTTACTTTATATATATATATATATATATCCCAATTTTAAAACTAAAAAATTATCTTCCTACTATTCCAATTTTTATGAATCGAATCTTCAGATATGAATGAGGCAAAGAAATCTTCATATATATATATATATATATATATATATATATATATATATATATATATATGAAGATTTTTTGCCTTATCATTCATATAATTACCTACTATCTGAAGATTCGATTCATTAGTGCATCCTGGGATGCATATATTTGCTTTGAATGAGTCCCCGGGAAATTTGATGGGTCCCAACTAAAGTTTCTTAATAAATTGTTGGGTTTTTATTTATGATCTAGGGAAACAATTAAGGCCATCTAACTCCTACCTTGTAACTTATCCTGTATAATTCATTTCTAAGAAACTGTTGAATTGTATTTACAGTTAGCTTGAAATGGTGAGTGAAGAAAAAAGAAAAACACTGGCATGCATGGATATGATTTTACTGCGTCCTTGTAGATTTTTATTTGTCAAGGACACAGGATGCGTGCCTATCAGCATCTCTCTCTCTCTCTCTCTCTCTCTCTCTATATATATATATATATATATATATATATATATATATAATATAATGTGTAATTTTCAGAATAAACTTGAAAAATGTATGCTGTATTGGAAGTATTTTTTTTTTTTTATGAATTGTAAAAACAGCTGAATGATAACATTTTTAGATGATTTTACATTTTCTTTCTTTTAACTGTTTATAATTATTTTTTAAATTTATTACTTCTAGCGAGAGCAATTTATCCGAAGTGTTAATTCCAAAAGCATCCGTAAATTCCTTGAATGGTTCACAGAAACTCAGATGTTTGATGTGTTCAAGCATTCCTTGTTAGAAATTTCTGGTTCTTTGGGTGAGTCTTTTTTTTCTTCTTCTTTTTGTTATTTGAGGGGTGTGTGTCTTTGTTTATTTTTGTCTGACATTTTGTCAAATATTTTCGCTCTATCAGTGGGTAGGGCTTTAGTCCTGGAGATCAGGGAAGGTTGGAGTATCCCTTCATTGTCATTACTCCCAGGTCCACTCTGATCTAGACTGGTAGTACCTGTTAGGGTCCCATCTGTTCAAAAATGATTCATATTTGATAGGACTGTGTGCTAACAAAAAATCTCTTAACTCTTAACATCCTGTTGAGAATTTTCTAAGTCCAGAGCCCCATTCCTATAAGGATTTATCAATTTGGCTAAAAATAGCCTTTTCATTTAAAGTTACCTGTTATTTCTCTAAAATCAAAGACTGCTAAATATGTTTAATATTAAATTTAAACAAAGGCTATTATTTGGGGTGGATTAGGAAAACAAATGTGACTAATGGCCGGGTGGAATGAGGCGGTATAGGATGTTAAGAGTTAAGAAACAACTACACAAAAAATGTACAATGAACATGATTCCCTAACCTCCAGGCATAAAATGCTGTTAAAATCAAATTCTCTTTGCCCTGTCAATGGAGCTTAAAATATGCAGTCCCCTGCCCCCAAAAGGGTGTCCTGGGTATGACACTAAACTGCATCAGGTGGTGAGGCTCCAGTTGTCAGTGTGTGTGTGTGTATGTATGTATATATGTGTGTGTGTGCGTGCATATCTATATATTAATGGGTAAATCACCAGGTTAGTTGGTGTTAGGGATGATTCTAAGGTGGACCTTTTTAACAACGGAATGTTAAAGTTGAGAGCTCAATGTATTGTAATTCATGAATTATATACAGAGCAATATATTTGGTAAAGAAAAAGGATTAAAAATCAGTTACAGATCTATTTCCACCCATATGTACATACATATGAGCTTCTTCAGACAGTTTTTTATTGAAATAGTAACTGAAATGAAGGGGATTTTATATATTTTGGGAATCTTATTGCCATCCTAGAAGATGGCTGTTTATATTCAGGAGCTAATTTGACAGTTGGTCTAGTGTTGAGGGGTAAATAGACTTTATGGGTGGGTTAACTTAATGCTGTCCATCTCATTAAATTCTCATTTAGGGGTATTGGTTACCCTGCCTCAAGCTTTTGATCTCTTATATCAACAACCAAAGTCAGTCTTCCATTAATTTTTGGTGCTATGTACATATGAACCTACAATGAACTCCATTCCCTAACCTCTAGGCATAAAACGCTTATTTATCCAAAATCTCCACAAATTCCAATATTCTTAACATTACATTTCTCAAATCTCACACAATTATAATACAATGAAAGATACATTTGAATCAAAAGAAATCATAATACAAAGAAAGATCAAATCAGACAAACAGAGATATAAACACTATAAGATATAATAGAGTAAACCTAATATGAATTAAATTAAAACAAGAATTTGGATCTAATATAAGAGGTGCAAGGCAATTTCTTATATATTCATATCTCTATCAATATTTAATAGCCTTGATTGGTGGCAAATTATTTTAACACTTATTGACCTATACCACCTCATTCCACCTGTCCAAAAGTCGCTTTTGTTTTCCTAATCTATCCTAAATGACAGCCTTTATTTAAATGTAATATTAAACATATTTTGAAGTCTTTAATTTAAGGGAAATAACAGGTAAGTTTTAATGAAATGGCCATTTTTATCCATTTTTGATAAATGGTTATAGGAATTGGGCTCTGGACTTAGAAAAATTTTAACAGGATGTTAAGAGTTAATGTGTAAATGATTTATTGCTTTTTTTTTTTTTTTAATTTTACAAATTTATTTCCAAGTTATAAAAAAAAAATCATTGAAAACAAACACAGTAATTAAAACTTGGGAATCCAAAATTTCAGGATTATGAGTACAGAGTCAGCTTGATTCCAAAAGTATGATATGTTGGGGTATGGCTTCTCAGATTGAATTGAAAAAAAATGTCATACACTGACATTATTAAATATTATAGCAGTGTTGAAATGTTGATAAAAAACATACAATCAATTAAATAATAAAATAATTTTGTTAATCATAAGCAATAACAATGTAGAAATGGCAATTTTCTGGCTAGAATTTAGGCAGCCCAAATATATGCACTTCTTGATAACAGCACAAATACCGGCCACTCAGGTTCTAAGGCCACCCTGTCGACTGGGGTGTTAGAATACACCGACTGCACCTCTGCAGTGGAGTAAGACTCCTCCAATGGGACCATCCTGTGCTGCTTAAGGATGGAACTCTGGTGGCTGAGCAGTCCATGTCATGCAATATTCCACTTTGGTCCTTACTTAGGCTAGACTGCTGTCGGAGAGGCCCCCTCCGATCAATTGGCTGGCCACGTCAAGCTCTAGCACCTATATGATTGTCCCAACACTATTGCCCTTATGGCAACCCCCAGCCCTTTTTATCATATGGGTGCTAGAAGATGGTGGCTGAGGAACTTTATGTTCTGGGTATGACGTTAAACTCTAAATGAGTGGTAATACCTGTTAGGGTCCCATCTTTGGGTTAAAAAAAAAAATTGAGTATCCATTTCAGCATTAAATGACCCACTGAGGTTGATATGCCATAAAACAAACCAAACCGGCCACTCAGTTTCTAAGGGTTAATAGTTGAATTGTAAAGATCTAATTGAGATTCAAGAAAGAGAGTTTGAGTTTGTCAACTCCAACTTATTTGTCTAGCATTATTATTATGAAAATACTTTTCCACAGTCTTTTTATAAAAAATTTTTAATTCACCTTTTTCTTCTTCTTCCAGAATTATTCTTGACCAGAGTTTTTGAACATACATCTGACAATTCAACTTCTGGTGTGAAAAGCAATGTGAAAGACATTGGTAAAAAGATGCGGAATTTTGGAAAGGCATTAAAAACAAAATTTGCACCCGACAGTTCTTTGTAGGCAAGCAAGAAAAGAAAAGACAAAAAACAAACCAGAAGACTCGGTCCACATTTGGCAGTTAACAGCTGCTCCTCCTCCTCTTCTTCTTCCACATTAATTTCTTCCTAAACCATTCATCTTCTCATGAACATTTCATTATGAGGTTTTGGAGAAACAAAATATGCTTCATATGTTCCTTTTGTTATCGTTCTAGATGACGTCATAAAAAAAGGGACCCACAATTACTAAGCTTTCATTTCAATTCGTCCAAGATTTGTTCTAAATATCGGGTTATCTCCCCTTATGGCAAATGGCTGGCTGTAAAATAGCCCCACATTCAGATTTGTATTACTGTTTTAAAATATTTTAATCTATTTTGTCCAAGCAAATATGGCTTGTCTTGAACGAAGTGTATAAGAGGCTGAAGGATACATGAAATGCAAACAATAGAATTTATACAAAATTTTCTTTTTTTTAACTAATTTGTAGAATTGCATTTATATCCATCACTAATGAAACTTGTGAAAATTGTTTGGGTCTTTTTTTTTTCTTTTTTTTTTAAATAGAAAATATTTATTTTGGAGATAGGAACTGCTTTGGTTATTTAAAAGAAAAAAGATTTTTATCTTTTTTTCATCATCAGTCAACATGATAGGTTTTTAGATAAAAGAATAACGAACTTTCATTTACTTATACAGAATAAATACATTTAAGATGTGTTTATCTAGCAGAGTGAAATGAATAAGGTTTAATTTTCTATTCAAGATAGTCAGTTATAAAAGGTTTTTATGATCATCTTTTAATTAATTGAAAATATAAATTGGTACCAATTATATTAATTGTATATTTATTTTTCAATTAGTGTTAAAAAAAACAAAGCATAATTTTTAGACCCCGAAAACTTAAATTCAAACAATGATGTATATAATCTATGCCATAAATTGTAACAAGTTGTAAAATATTTTTTTAATTTAAAAAAAAATTAGTTTAAAAAAAAACAATGATTTTTTTTTTTTTTTTTTTTTTTTTTTCATACAATGATATATATATAATCTAGACAACCATTGGGTTTCGATTATAACAATGGTTCATGATGATATTGATGATTCCCATATTTATCAATTACGTTGAGAACTTGAATGATTAAAAAAATAATGTTGAACAGGAATGTGAGACTCACAAAATTATCATTTATTTGTAAATTGGAATGGAAACTGTTTTTAGTTAGAGCAATACACTTAAAATTCTCTAATAAAAATCTATGATGTGCTGTTTTTGCTCGGTTATGTTTGCGTATATATATATATATATATATATATATATATACACACACAAAATGAGAATTTTAGTATTATATAGATGAGATATTCAAAGTAGATTGTAATATGATAACTGATGATGATTAGCTAGTTTTTGAAATCAAATAAGTCCCTAAAACTCCAGAATAAAAAAAAAATTCTTTTCATAAAATTCTTTTGCTTAAAAAGTCAACCATCCACCCTAGATATTTTTTAAAAATTTGGGAATTGTGCGTAGTGTTAGATTTCTTTGATTTGACATTTTACAAATTCTTTTAGTTAGATTTCAAGAATTTTAATATGACATTTTTTTTATAAAGAAATCCTTTTTTTTTTTTTTTTTTTTTTTTTTTTTTTAAATCTCACTGCTTGCTTGTGGTTGTTATTCACCACAGCTTTTAAAAGTAAATATTTTCAAACACTCACACACGCACATATTGTGGTCAAGTTATTAATGGCCAATATTTCTTTAATAAATGAATCACAGAGTAACATCTAAGTTTTTTTTTCTATCATCTTTGGGAAGTTGTCAGATTGAAGTATATTATGATTAATTTGCCAGATGGTGGAATAAAAAAAAATTGAACGAAATGTTTTTACTGAAAGGAGATTTGGGCAAAGGGCTTAGTGTTTCCAGTAAAAAAAAAAAAAAATTAAATCGCATATATTGTGAGGAATGAAGCTCGCAAGACAAGAATTACCTCCCCTTTATCAAAAAGACATTGTTGAAAAATGCAGGCTTTAAAAACATTGCAAGAAATTTTTATGATGATTCACAAAATTATATTGGCTACATAGAATGCAAAATGGTTCGCTTATTGGTCATAAAATAGGTACAAAATAGTTTATCAATCATGAAAATTTAACTGGAGCTTTGAATAATTCTAGCAAGAGTGTGATACTTTTGAGGATCAATATTTTTCTGCTATTTGCTGTACAGGTTAAAAGCAATAATTCATCTTCCTTTGGAGATTGAATTTTTTTTTTAATGTTTGGGCTGCTACACAGTTACTCTTAAAATCAAATTATCTTTGAAAAATGTTTGAATGAAATATTGGCTAAAAATTCAGTTATGGATAAAGTATGATTTTTCTTTCTTTTTTTTTTTTAGTTTTAATGACTATAGAATTAGTATATATATATATTTTTTTAATAGAATGTCATCCTCAATATAAAAAATTCTGTAGTTAATAAAAGAGACTAAAAGATTCAATTTATAAAGTATGATATTTCCTTAAAAAAATGAAAAAGTTTAATGACTATAAAATAGGTATTTAAAAAAACGGACACTTCACTCTGTCTCCTACTTGTTATATTGTTGCCAGTTTAAAATGATTTATTCAAACAGACCTAATCATATTAGGCGATAAGATAGAAAAAAAAAATTAAAAATAAAATATTGTACCTGAAATGACAGAGATACAGATTTTAAGTTTTAAATGGGAAGGGATAGTCTCTTTTCTAGGATGAGAAAGTCACTAGTTAATTACACTGAATTGCAAAGCCCTTTTATGCCATTAGTTAAAGACTGAACTCCCACTTTCAATAAATGGCAGGAATAATCTTTATTATAAAATATACACAGAAAATAAATTCTAAAATCAAGACCTATTGAATATAATTTTGTTTTTTAATAATGGTCAAACAATCCTTTCTGGTAGAAAAAAAAAATAAAGATTTTTAAAAATTTTGCCTTGCCAATATGGCAGAGATGAGACACTAAATTTTATTGAACCTTTCTCTCTGGTCTTTCTTCTTTGATACAAATGATTTTTTAATAATAGATCTTAGTAAAATGTGCTAGCATAGACAGTTTTAAAGTTTCTTTTTAGAAATATAATTTATTCTCCTAAAAATAGCCTAGAAATGTTCAATGTATTATTAACTGAGCTCCTTCCAACACGACAATTATATTTTATGATATTGATAAGCTACACCAATATATTGATAGTTGTTTTAACTTTAAATGATTTTAGAAAAAAAAAATGTTTTTTAATTTTAATGTTTGGAAAAATTAAAAATTAATCATGTCTTGCAAGATATATTAGTCCAGGTTAAAAGCACAGTAAGGGTAACCCAAAGCCACATTTTTTTTTTTTTTTTTTAGAACATTATTTTTCTGATGCAAGAGAAAAGTTCTGATAAACTTGCCAAAGCCTGGTCCATTTACCAAAACTTTTCTTGTTCCCCAATGATACCTGCATCGAAATAAGATCTATAAAAAAAAAGTTGACTTCAGGTTAGCCTTACCTGATTTTTAATGTGAACTTATATACATTTATAGACCTAACAAATAAAATATTTGTCAGAGGTATTCTTAATAACTGAAGATTTTTTATTAGCTCTAAGTTACACAGACATAAATTCCTAAAACTAAACAAAATCATTATTTTTGCAAACAATCAATTTTTTTATGTTTAATATTATTGTATAGTGTCTCTTCTATATTTTATGTGTTTTACATTTTGTTATTCTTTACATTTCCATGAAAAATGATCACTTTATTGGATTGTTCAGAGTTTATTACAAAAAAAGTAATGGGTTGTGGGGGACTTTATATAAATGACTATTTCCATAGAAAACTGGACACTTCACTTTTGTCTCCTGCTTTCTTGTTATTTTTGTAAATATAAGAATATTTTTTTTCTCTTCTATTTATGAGTAAGAAATATCATCTTTCATTTTCAGTTTCTCTCCCCCCCCTTTTTTTTTCTCTTTTCTTTCCCACTTGGTTGGTTGTGACCGTTTCTTTTTCTAATTGTTTAAGGTTGGAGAATCAACATGACTAGTTGTCTAACTTCATGAAAATTGATGTTCTATTTGGAATATTAAAGTCACATGACAGGAAGTGTGATTTAGAGATTTTGCAATCTGATTGGTTATTTCAAATCCTGCTTTATTTTCTATACATTGTGACAAATTGTTTTGGGTTCTGAAATGTAAAACAAATACCCACAACATTAATTGGAGTAAAACTGCCCAGACATGTTTCTTCCCCAGTTTTGACAATTTACAAACCTTCCCAAGAAAAAAATAAAAATAAAAAATCTTGTTTGTGCTGTAAATAATTGAAATTTTTTGTTAATGTTTTTTTTTCTTTACTGCAAATATTTGTTTAAAAAATAAACAGAATGAATGAAGTGAATTTTGTGCTGACTGTTGGTGTTTTTGTAAAATAAAATAAAAAAATTTAAAAAATCTACATTTGAGAATTTTTATTCCCTACCTGACTGCCATTACATCATTGCTGCTTGTGACCCCCCCCCCCTATAAACAATTCCTTTCATCACCTGAAAACACAGGGAGAATGGAATCTGATCTGAATGAATTAAATCCAAATTCTGAATTTGTTTTGGCACAGGTTTCTGTCAAGTAAATGTAACAATGAATGGAAATTTGATTTTGTATGTAAAAAAACAGAAACTTGTGAATCATTTCAAAGTTGTACAGCTGAATGATAATAAAGGCAAGGAAAAAATACACTTTGTGGTGTTACTATGATTTTGTTTTTTTTACAATAAATACCTTAATTTCTTAAATTTCCTTTAAACAAACTGTTTAACTAAGATTATGAATAACAAAATAATAACAATAATGAAAATAGGATTAGCAGTAACAAAATAAAATAAAACAAAAATAATGATTTGATATTTCTGAATAGAACAGCCCACCTTATATATCAAAATTGGGGGTGTGTTAAGCCAATCACTGGCAGTACTCTGAGGTTCATACAATACTTAATACTGGTCATAATTATGCCGACATTCTTTGACGACGGACAGGATTAAATCACTGGACCTTTACCAATACGTGGGATAGGACTTATACACTTACCAAAGGATCACATAACATAGGACTTTCTTTTAGCCCTTTTCAACTGGCCAATTTATATACACAACATTTCAGCTAATGTGCCCCCGAGCCTTCTTCAGGTATTTCTTTTTGAATTCAGGAGACTTCACAGAACTTCGAACTGAACTTTTTATTTAATCCATTGGGATAATTAACAGAATGAAAACACTCTACCCCCAATGGATTGAATAAAGGATTCAGTTTGAAGTTCCACCCACCCTTTATTTCCTAGCTACCATTTAATTTCATTTGATGATTTGTCACAATGTTACCTCTTGGATGATCTCAACCAAGAATAAGAAGATTTATAAATACAGAAAAAGAAGTGCAAGAATAAGATTTATAAATTGAGAACAAGAAAAAAAAATACAAGATTTATAAATACAGGACCTGAAGAAGTACAAGAACAAAATTTATAAATACACAAGAAGAATAAGATTTATAAATTGAGAAGAAAAACATGGATAAGATCTTAACCCTGAGCTCAAATTTTCCTTCTGTTATTTGAGTGTGATCTTTACTAGTGTGGTGGTAAATAAAAGTACCACCAGTGTAACAGACTCAAAGGTTTAAATCTCAGCCAACTAACTTACCATTCAGATTGTTTATCAGCCTCAATTAATCACAATTATAGGATTTTTTTTTTTTTTTTTTAAGTCAAGCACATAATTTTAGTCTTCAAAAATCCAACACACCAACTCTTGTTACAACGTGCACATACTGTACCCAGGTCAAAATCAGCATCGATCTTCAGTATTGCAATTTTATATCTCCTGGGATTAAATGATTTTATGATAATTTCTCAAATCTTATGCAGAATTCTGTATATTTTGGTCATACACAATAAATAATAATTACCATAAGAAAATCAGTTGTCACCAAGTATTGAAGGGAAAAAAAAAGGTCTTTAAAACATAGCATCTATTCTCGCCAATTCCATTTTTAAAAAATAAAACATAAAAAGTAATTGTGCTCAACACAAACATTAAAATCTTTTGGCACTGAAAGTATTAAAAAACAAGTATTATACAAAAATCTACTTACCTTATTCTACTTTTACTTACTATAGTTAAAGAAAGAAATTATATATAGGGTGTTTCAGAAAAATTGCTATAATTTTATGATCTAAGAAACTTGATCGATTCTAATTCAAATGACCTCAAATTTTAACTGAAAATTCTGTGTTTAGTGTTTTTTTTTTTTTTTTTTTTCTTTTCAGGTATAGAAATGCCATTCGCTGACAAAGAAAAGGCATTTAGATATTAAACATAGAATTTTGAGTTGTTTCTACACATGCTGTTAAAATTTGAAATCATTTGAACAAGAATTGGTAAAGTTATTAAATTATGAAATGATATCATTTTTTTCTGAAACACCCAGTACATCTCAAATTATATAAAAAAATTTGAATCACCTGTGTATATATTAAAAAGAAAAAGAAAACGTGTTTGTATAAAGAGTCAACAATTTATTTTTCATTCTGTAAGTCTTTCAACAAATCAAAATCTTGTGCTAGTATCTAAAAGACATTTATCATACAAAGTAGACAGAAAAAAAAATACTTTGTTTGTAGCCTTATTTTTAGTACTACCCTCAATCATGAGGACCTCCCCTTAAAGATTGACCTTGTGTTGCAACATGTCAATGCAGAAGATTACTTCTCATCTATCTTTCATGCAGGGAGAGAGCCAATGGGCCTTTAAAATCAGCAGCTGAGATTCTAGCATTCACCTGGACTCAAACATCAATGACTGATCCCTGTGGTGAAAAGAGACCCAAGAGAATATATATATATATATATATATATATATATATATATATATATATATATATATATATATAATATGAAAAATTGAAATAAACACAAGTTCATAAACGAGTAATGTTTATTTTGCCTACGCTGCAGTGTTTCGATCTGTTTCAATAGATCTTCATCAGGGGTAGGCGAAATAAACATTACTAGTTTATGAACTTGTGTTTTTTTTTCAATTTTTCATAATACATACTGTCGGGTTCACTTCCACTTTTTCTTCACATATATATATTATATATGAGAGAGATGAGGGTGCTGAAAAGTTATTGGCCCAATCAAGAAATAAATAATTTAATCTTTATCATTATTTTGGAGGTTTAGAGAAACACAATATGCCGTCTTTGTTGGATGAGTTTATTCAGGGAATAATTACCAGTCCCTCCGCATGAGCATCATGTGACAAGGTCAATTTTTAACTCTTTGCCTACTGGCGGGTGTCTTTTATGTCCACTCACTTACCCACAATACATCTGTACTACACCTTTCCTCCCTCCTTGTCAGTGAATACTACCTGACCACATGTTTCCACTCATCCTGCAAGCGAGACAGGTTCACACCCGCTTTGCTCCATGAGGTAAGTCTTCCCTCTTGCTACACCTAATAAGTTTCCCCCATGGCTGTACAAAATTTTCTTGGTATTTTTTTCTTTACCTGTATGGTTCTCTATTGCAAAAAGACCAAGTACCAGTCTCAGGGTTGGTTCACCGACAAAACAAAAGATGACAGGGGGTGTCTACATAGTGATTTTTCAGTGTAAACAAGTGACACGTGCGAGAGCCACTGCCAGTAGTTTACAGTGGGGTTACAGTGGTGGGAGAGGCACTGTGAGCAGTTTAAAGTCGTCAAAGAGTTAAGTGGAGGTTTTGAAACCCCTTCTTTTTCTTTTACTATTTATTGGTTTGTTTGGTTTTACGGCATATCAACCTCAGTGGGTTATTTAATGCCGATAAAGTTTTGAAATAAATCAATTCTTAATGGATAATACAATTTTTTTTATAAACTCATGTTTTCTCTTTAACCCATAGATGGGACCCTAACAGGTACTACCACTCCGGGTCAGAGTGGACCAGGGAGCAATGGTGATGAAGGGGTGCTCCACATTCCCCAAACCTCCAAAACTGGAACCTCACCATCAGATAGAGTTTAACGTCATTCCCAGGACATGTAGACCCGCAGCCACCGCCTTCTAGCACCCATATGATAAAAGGGGTTGGGGCTTGCCATAAGGGCAATAGGGTTTTCCTATTTAATAAACACAGAAATAACATTTCAATATTCTAAGAAGAAACATTATTATTAATTTTTGACTAGTATTTTCATTCATCAGAACATTGTATGCATTTGCTGATGTCAGTTTTCTATTGTTTCATCTGAAAATGAAAGAACAAACCAGTAAAACAAAAACAAAAATCCACCAAAAAAAAAAAAACCACAGATACTAAGACTGAATTCTGTTCTTTAGAAAGAAGGGTGTCCTTAACACTTGGTAGCTGCACGAAACTTAGCTGACCTCGCCCTTGGATTTATCCCAACTTCATCCTCATTCGCAGTCATCACTTTTTTATTTAAGGGAGTCCATTTTCTGCTCACAATGTTCTCAAGTGATTCATTATCGAACACTTTCACCGAACTCTGTAATTGTTGGCTACTCAAAGACATGGTCTTTGGAGCCTTCAGATCAATTCCATGGAAATGTCTCTTCACAATTCGGTCTTCCAGAGAATGGAACGTTAGAACTACACATGTGCCTCCAGGTCGAAGGTAATGATGAGCCACATGTAGTCCATTTGATAACTGATTCAGTTCATTGTTCACAAATATTCGTAAAGCTTGAAACGTCTTTGTGGCAACATGTGCGGCTCGTTCTAATTTATCCTTTTTAATGGGGCTGCAATTTCAAAAGGAGATTCAAGGTTATAAGAAATACAAAGCATGTAAATATAGGGTACTACCAAAATGCTGGGGTCTGGACAGACTTGAAAAAAAAAAAAAAAAAAAAAACCTTGTGAAATTTTATTTTATAGGGCCGGGTTATCTCAGTTGGTTATCCTAGTGGATAACTCCTTTATCCACTAGGCCATGTGTTCAATTGAAGATGGTTCCCGAGTCCATCAAGAAATACTTGAAGAAGGCCAGAGGGCACATCGGCCGAAACATTGTACAGATAACAATGAAGATGAGGACAATAGTCCGAATAATGCAGATAATACTAATCATCAAGTCTCATCTAAAAATCCAGAGAAATAGTATTTTTAATTTATTTAGATTCTTTCTTTTCATTTCCTAAAACAAGTTTTTTATTTTTAATTTCTGTCACATGACAGCACTTTAAAGTTTTAAAATTTAATTGACTCCATTTGAGAAAAATCCCAAAACACTTTATGTGGTATACCAGTTATAGTAAGTGAACTTAACAAGCAGAGTTCACATCCTAGATGAGGCTGTTTACATTTTATTTCATACTAATGCCATTGGGAAGGGCATAAATCCTCTCTTCTTCTGCCTGCTAAGGGTAAATAGTAGGACAGACTGGGCTCTTTTAACCTTGGCAAGGTAACCAGTCTAAGAGAATGTATTTACCCAATTCCTCTGCTATGAGCAGAGTACGATACAAGGTCAAATTTTAAGCAAAGTACTTGTTTGAATTCAGAGATTTCCATCTCCAAGATTGGTTGCCCAACCAAGTTTAAAGAGCCAATCTACCTTACTAGTTACCCATAGCTGAAAGAGGGGAGAACAGGTTGATTCTTGCCAGTCTAGGGGAAGGAAAAACTATGAATTTAAAACCAAGGTATATGGGGGCTAGCAACTCTCCACCCCATAGAACCCTACTTGCCATTGAAACTGCAGCACCATCATAGACATGGTGTGGCTGCAGCTTTATACTCCTCTCAAGGAGTCTGCAACTGTGTACTCCCCAAGGAGGATGCACTTTCAAGCATTTTGACTTTTCTTTTTTATTATTATTAATTTTTTTAACTTTCATCTAAATATTTTATTTGCTTTTTATCCCAATTTTACTTTAACTATTTGAATCAACCTGGATTTAGATGAAATGGAAAACAATCATTGCACAGTTGAAGCTGCTGCGGACTTTTTCTATGGAAAAAGAACTTCATTTATTTGACACAATTTTTTAGGCATATGAATTTTGATGGTTGATATCAGTATAAAATTACATTAGGGGATTTCTTTTTTTTTTTTTCAAGCATGTCTAGACTCCAACACTCTGATCATACCTAAAAATCATATCAAATTTAAGATATACTTATTTACATAAATATATATGAGTAAAGTTTGAAATGAAATCCGACAAAAAGAAAAAGAATTTGGAAAATCGGATTGACATGTAACAGAATAGTGAAATATAACTCTAAACAAGAAAAGTTATTAGCAAAATGAATTAGAAGAAAAAAAATAATTAGGGAGGATAAGTTAAATTAACACCTGACAGCTCCAGAACTGAAGCCTCACCACTAGATCCAGTGATCACACCTTGTATATTTCAATGAATTTGTAATTGCTACTACAAAATATACCAATAGACATTCAAGCCTTAACTATGAAACTCCTCTTGTAATAACAATAATACTGACTAGCCGGACCTGTGGAATTTCCTTGAAATGAAACAAAAATCAAGAGGATCTATCTAAGCCAGAAACGATGATTTGCAATTTCATTACATATAATTCCTACTGTTCTTTTTGCAATAAATAATACAAAAATATACAATAACAATTGATATAATACTGTACAAATTTAATCAAAAAAAATTTTTTTTTAAAGTGGGGTTGTAAAATATCTACATTAATTTGCCAACATAAAAGTGACGAAAACACAACTTGGAAAATATCTAAATTCGTCCAGAAATTCGCCCGATGCTGGCTCACTAAAACATAGCGTAAATTAGGAGAGGACATAAGATCAAAATTATCAAAATATCTTCCGTAATTCACAATTTCAATATTACAAATAAAACAAACATATAACTTCTTTTTTTTTTTTCAATTTATTTTAATTTTATGTTGGGCAACACAAGACCTTAAATAAGAAATCTGCAATTAAACGACACTAGATAATCTGAATTTACATTTTTGCATTGCATCTTGGATGGTCTCATTTTTAACCAGAGGGTGTTACAGGATGATAACAGATGGAAGATTTAAGAACAAGCATACTATATTTTTTAAAAGTGTGTTTGTAAAATATCTACATTGATTTGCCAACATGAAAGTGACAAAAACACAACTTGGAAAATATCTAAATTCGGCCAGAAATTCACCCGGTGCTGGCTCACTAAAACATAGTGTAAATTACCAAAATATATTCCATAATTCACAATTTCAATATTACAAATAAAACAAACATATAACTTCTTTTTTTTTTTTTAATTCATTTTAGTTTTATGTTGGGCATTTAAGCAAGGCAAGACCTTTTGGAATGTTTCATTTTTAAAATTGGGTGAAATAAAATGGGACAAATAAGAAATCTGCAATTAAACGACACTAGATAATGTGGATTTACATTTTTGCATTGCATCTTGGACAGTCTCATTTTTAACCAGAGAGTGTTGCAGGATGATAACAGACGGAAGATTTAGGAACAAGCATACTATAATACTGATTAGTAAGAAGAGCAAAGAAATAATCTTGGACAATAATCAAATTTATCTCTATAGCCCCAAAAACATTACATTACAAATCCAATCACATTTTTTTGTTTTTTAATCAATTGGCCATTAAGGTATCAAATAATTTATAAAACCATCAAATACTTTTCTGATGACTAACCTGTCAAATACACTGGCCACAATGGTTGCCAACTGTTTGGTGGTTTGTATTTTCCCAAATGCTGCACGACTTTCAATTATGGCTTGGGCAATCTTAAAAGCATTTTTCTCTTCTCCATACTTTTTTATTATTTCATACAAACTTTCCTGATCTAAAGTGTTGACTACGGTCGCTGCTGAAGGCTGGTCCTTGTTTCTGTAGGAAAAGAAGAAAAGACATTATTTTCTGGCTTTCAGGCTGGGATTAAAAAAAATTTTTTTTTTAAATACTACACCAAAATTTAAAAATTTCCCCAGCCAACTACATATCTTATTATAATGGAGATTGTGTGTTTTTCTGTCTGTAACCGAAACTATATTACTACTCAAGTCACAATTCCCTTAATTATTTACGTCAAATTCTCCATGATTTCATTCTTTTAAACCTTCAGTTATTAATAAAAATTGTTTTACATTATTAATACTGTTGACCATATCTACATACTAATAACATGCAATTGTATTTATATATACAACAAAATAGCGGTTTACAGTTTGAACGAGAAGGCTAATTTGCATATTGGTATTTAACATTTTATTTTAATAAATATGTGCTTGGTATTATTGATTTCTAATTGTTTGGTTTTATCTTAAGAAATATAAACAAAAATCTCGTGGATAAATCTTAAAAGAAATCTATTTACAAGAAGAAAAAACTGTAATATTATCCTTTACTTCCTATTTTAACTAAATAGTTAAATTAGGAAAATTTACCAATGAAAGAGGGGAGTAATGGAAAATGATGGAATAGTTAATTTCAAAGTTGTTCTATTTTTCGATTATACCCCCTCTGTTGCAGATCTTTTTATCTGCATTCTTAGTCAGTTTCATTAGCCTTTCTAATATAATATGATATTTTATTATATCAAAACTTAAATACTTGCACCCGGAGGGTGCATATATTTGCTAGTATATATATATATATATATATATATATACTAACCCCTCCACATGAGCAGAATGAGTTAATTTTAATCTAAAAATTAATCAAATGAATTTCTCTCTAGTACAGGTTAGCTCAGTAAGTAGAGCGTTCAGCTAGAAACCACAAGGTTCCTAATTCGATACCGGCCCTCGCCAACTCAGCGTATGAGTAGCACAGGGATCTGTGCGGTAAAGTAAGGAGCTGATGGTAGGTGTGGCGCTCCACCTCAGACGCTAAAATAATCTCCTTGGTCTAGTGCTAGTGAAAAGGGGATAGACTCCCTCGCTGTATGGCTGATACCGACATTAGGCCGCCCCGACGACTTTACTTTTTACTTACATACTTACCAACCTTCCCACATGAGTAAGATGCGACACATGGTCAATTTCTTAAGCAGAGTTTAACAGGTTTTAATTCAGAGTTTTCCTTCTCCTAGACTGGTCGCCTAACTTAGGTTAAAGAGCCCAGTCTGCCCTAATATTTAACCATAGTTGGATAGCGATGTATACCTCTCTCAAGGTTATTAGCGCTATATGCAATGCAAAAAGCCTCATCCAGGATTTGAACTTGGGTTCCATTTTCTATGACAATAACCATTACACCACATGCCTCCAAAAGTGTGGTATATGTTCATTTGTCTTCAGACAGAAACATGGCCACAAAAAAGATGAACTTAGATATCATGATACTACACATTGGGTCTAGGGAGACTTTTGGTTTGATTTATTTATTTAATGGCATATAACCCCTTATGGGTCATTTAATGCCAAAATGTGATACAAATAATTTGCAGTTATATGTTCAATATATGTAAAATAATAATAGAAAAGAATTTTTGTCATTGATGCAGTGCCACATCAGGATATTGATCTTGCTAGGAAAAAATCAGAAATCCTAAATAATTTAAAATTGGTTACCTTTTTTAGATTCCTTTGGCCAAAAAGCTTTTTATAAACCAATTTTTAGGAGTAGGGAAGCTCTAGAACTCATTTTACAGACAAAAATAGATTACAAAAAGTTGCCATTTTTCACAAAAAATTTGGAGATCTAAAAATCAACATAACTGTCAATTTTTTAGAATTGGTAGCTTAAATTTTGGGGGTTGTCTAAGTTTAATATGATCCATACCTAGACAAAATTTCAGAAAAATTGAAGTGGATGGATGATTTGACATGGAATTACCAATGTACGAGTCCACAGGAGTCACTTATGAGTTCATTGTTGCTTGTCCAGCATATCTTGTTTGTCTTACTTTGATAGTTTGTGCGATAGGGGGAAGTGGCTGTACAGCTGTTTTTTTTTGTGGAGTGCTGCTTCCAAGATTTGTTCAAGACAGCATGCAGCATCCTTGTGTAGTACCCATCTAGCTTTTTCTCTAAGTGTTTCATCAAACCAAATCTTCAATTTTTAATTATTCTAAGGTTATATTTATTTTTTTATTTTGGTTAGGTGATATGTATTGCAATTAATTCACAAATTTTAAAATAAAAATAAAGTTATGTCAGAATGTTATTTGTAGATTAAATTCATGCAACTCTTATGCTTGTATTACATGGAATTTCCATAGCTAGTACTTTAATAAATGCAAGCATACAATCAGGGCCAGTGTTAGGGTCTTATGCGCCCTCCCCCAAATCTATAATATGGGGGGGGGGTTCCATTCTATTACATATCAATTTTTATAAAGTAATATTCATAGAAAATAGCGGGCCCCCAAGCAGCACCTTCCACTGTCAGTGTTTGGAGCAATATCCTCCGACAAGGACAATTCATATCAAATTAACTTTATTTTAGTTTTACTTATTTTTTTAGATTACTGTAATAGCATTCTTATATTGCTATGACCATTATAAAGAATTAGACTTTTAACAAAAGTCTGCAAAATATAAAGAATTAGGCACGAATGTGGTGACAGACAGGTTAAGAGTTAAAGAATAATCCAAACAACTAGAATAGGAATAAAGAGACCTGTATTACAGACATAAAACAATAGGGTTGCAGACTTTTTGGTTTGTCTGCAGAAAAATGTTTACAATTTGTCCACTTAGCTGAAATCCTGAGGTAGGGTTAGTTATCGAAGCCCCTTAGCTACGGCCATCTGATAGTTCTGCTGGATATAATAGACATTCTATTTTGACGTCTGACTCCGTTGAGGGCTGAATCAGAAAGGGACAGAATTTGCTTCTTTTGCTTTGCTGCCAAAGTATGCTGGCCTGTGATAGGTTGGTTCGATAGTGAGGCTCGTAGACAAGGATGATAACCCCTACCTCAGATTTCTTAACACATTGCAAAAACTTCTTTTTTTTTTTTCTGCCAGAAAGTTTTGAAATACTGAAATGTTTTATCAGCTTATGTTTTTAAAATTATGAATAATTTTCAGAAAAACTTGAATAAATTTAGATCCACTTTTAAGATTAGAAAATCATTTAAGAGGGAAATTTTGGGAATTATGAAGTGAAATATATAAAAGAATTTAGAAATAGATTGTTTCTCTCTGCTGATGATGGGATGGTAAAAGTTTTTTCAGAGGAGGGGGAAAAGAAAGCAAATTGAAAAAAAAAAGAAGGAAGAGAGAAATTGGAGAAGAGGAAAGACGGAGAGGAATTGGGAAGAGGAAAGAGGGAGAGGGAGGGTTAAAAAGAAGGAGATAAAGGGAAAAGAAGGAAGAATGAGAGAAAAAGGGAAAAGAGGGAAAGAGTAAGGAAGAGGAGAGGGAAAGAGTAAGGAAGAGGAGGGGAAAAAAGAATAAAAAGGAAAAGAAAGAAGTGGGGAAAAAAAAGATGGAAAGTGAGGAGGGAGGAGGGGAAAAAGAGAAAGAGATAAGAATAAAGTGGGGAAAAGGGAAAAGAAAGAAATGGGAGAAAAAGAAGAAAGAAATGGGAGAAAAAGAAGAAAGAAATGGGAGAAAAAGAAGAAAGAAAGACAAAAGTGAAAAAGGAGAGGGAGCAAAAGGAAAAAGAAGGAAGAATAAGAGTAAAAGGGAAAAGACACAAGAGGGGGGGATAAACAGGAAGAGGATGGAGGAAAAAGGAGATAAAGGAAAAAGATGGAAGAGTAGGAAGAAGGGAAAAGAAAGAAAAGGGAGAAAAACGAAAATGAAGAAAGAAGGACAAAAGTGAAAAAGGAGCAAAGGGGATTTAAAGGGAAAAGAAGGAAGAGAAAGTTAAAGGGAAAAGAGAGGGAAGAGAGAGGGGAAAGAGAGAGGAAAGAGAGGGAGAAGAGAGAGAAAGAGGGAGAAAAAGGAAAATGAAGGAAGAGTGGGAGTAACAAAAAAAAGATAGAAGAGGGAAGGAAAGAGTAAACAAATAGAAAAATTCTCATCTCAGGACAAAAAAATTGTTTTCCTGACTCAAAACAGAAATATTTTTCTGACTATTAAGTATGTAACATTTATCTACCAATAAATATCAATGACAGTTACACATACTCAAATTTCTTACTTTTCAGATAAATTTTCAATTCATAGAACAAAAAAGAAAAAAAAAGTCAAGTGCCGCTACTTCTCAGATTGGCTTTATAATATTTTCTTTCAAATTGGCACCAAATCATTTAGACTTCATCATTTTGTTATATGTCACTCAGCTGTGCACTAATCTTCATTTAAATTTTAAAATTAAAAAGATTTAAAGCCTCGGTCTCGATACCTTTTGATCACACCTCATATATGAAGATCGACTGAAAAGTTCATAGGCTAACCAAGATACTCCATGGAATGTGACTAGCAACATGTAATAACAAGACCTTCCAATTTTGGCTCTTACCAAAGTTGAATGAAGACTGACACATCTACAAAAACAAACAACCTCCAGGTCACTTCTTTTCTCTGTTAAAAATCTAACTATGAGGGTTGGCTGAAAAGTTCATAGACTAACCAAGATACTCTCATGGAAAGTGACCAAATGAAGTTTATACTTCAACATAATATCCTTTGTGGTCCACACAGTTCTTCCATCGGTGTTGCAGTGATTGGATCACATTGGTCAAAAAAAGTCATCAACAGCAGATATCGCATCAGCCTATTAACTTTTCACCCCACCCAAGTATGTGTGTGTGTACTATGTTTTGATTCATATTGATCATTTGGTTATTTCCTATAAGTCCAACATAAACAAAGGGGAACCACTCTTGACTGATAAATTATTTATTTATTTTCCCATTAAACTAACCCTAAACCCGTCTTCTTTTTTCCTAGTAGATCAATAAATAAATAAATAATTTATCAGTCAAGAGTGGTTCCCCTTTGTTTATGTTGGACTTATAGGAAATAACCCAATTTCTTATGGGTTATTTAATGCCAAAATTTGATTCACTTGCAAATGCTTGATTGTAATAACAATATTTTCAATTTGTATTATTTAGACTTTTTGGACCGTTGTTCAAATCTTTATTGATATATAACACAATGTTTTAGTTGATGTGCCCTCCGAAAAAAAAAATTGCAATATGAGTAAAGGTAAAAAATAAGTATAAATGTAAAACTTCTAGGTAAAAAAAGAACATTAGGTTTATAGGTTCCAAAAATTCACTCTGGATTGTCCAGTTGGACACATGGTGCAACAGATATAAGGGTTGAGTTAATACAGTTCTAAAACACTTATACCTGGTCATGGTTAACAAATGAGAACAGTCTACCCTGGTGGATTGAATAAAGGGTTCAGTTTTGATATGTCCTGGGAAGGGATATATTAGTAAAAGTAGCAAAGTGGTGGGGCCATGTTAACAGTGTAGTACAATCGAGCAGGTAAGTAGTAATACTGGTGCAATATTGTAGTAGTAGTAGTAGTAGTAGGTGTAGTAGTAGGCATTGTACTTCTACATTGCTCGGTATTTATGGCTGACACCAGCCAATCATATTACTGTGAGGGGGAACCCAGGTGTATGCATATTCATTACATCAAGTTTGAAGTTCCATGAAGGTTCCCAAGTTCATCAAGAAACACCTGGCGAAGGCTGGAGGGCACATCAGATGAAATGTTGTGTATATAACAAAGATGAGGACAACAGTCCAAAAAATCCCAATAATACAAATTGATAACAGTAGGATAAATATTTATACATTTCTCACCTGAGTCCATCCATTCTCATATCAAGTAATCCATCTTTACTGAGGGCAAATCCTCTGTGGGCTGTATCAAGTTGCATAGAGGAGACCCCAGCATCAATAAGGATACCATCAATTGTATTCACAGGGATCTTTTCTTTTGACAATAAAGAAGGTAAATTTTCAAATGTTCCAAGGAGAGGAAGTATCTGACCAGGCCTAAAATAAAGACAAAAATAAAGAGTTAATAAAAGTAAAAAACGGGTTATGTAAAAAAGTTACTAGTCATCTATATAATCATCACATGGCACAAGATTTCTAGTTTTACCACAGATGGGGAAAATTAGCTTGCTTAGCTTTAAAGGGAAATTATTTTTTCTCAAATCATTTTACCCAACCCCTCCATTAAGAGCACAAGTTATTTTTTAGGCGTATGGTGATGAGGAAAACACAGATTTTGGTGATAGTTGTAACGGGAATAATAATGTCAGTGAAATGTCCGGTGGCCGAATCAGTTGTAGTGTAGGTGGTGAAGTGGGCAGATGAACCAGTGGTAGTGGTTAGGTGGGCAGCGTCTTGTGTTTTAGTGGGTTGGTATCGTGTATCATAGTTGGTGTACTCTTGTTGTTGTAGGATGTTTGCCCCTTTAACTTGCCGGTCGATCGGGGTTAGGGGTTAGGGGATAGAAGTAAGTCCGCCGCCTGCTGTATGTTTCGTTCTGCGAGGTCAGCCCTCGTTGATGTGCTCGGCACTGACGCCAGGATATCTCTGACTTGTCGGATTTTCAAAGCCGATTTATATGGGTTGTCAAGACCCAAAATCGGATCAACTGAGATCTTTTTCATTTCACCCAGGAATCGTTTGGATTGGATGAAAATGCGAATTTTATTTACAAAATTATTTTTTTTATTGTTTAGGAATTCTTGTTTTCCATCTGGAAGTTCTGCTGGAGCCTATGTGTAGAACCATGTTATTTTGGTCACTTCCTTTTAGGCTACCATTGAGTTAACTTCTGTTTGGCGTCAGCAACTTATATTTTATTTTGTTGGCGAGTGTATCTCTTTATTACAGTGTGTGCGTGAATTGAATTGCTGAATTAGTGAATCGGGAGATATCTATATTTGTGTATATAACAAACACAACATGGAATTTCAAATAACATTCTATTAATACATTTATACATACAAGAAAATACACTTGTAATAATTGTTGTTGCAAAAGACAGTACTATCCGAGGGAAATGTCAATTATATAAATATAATGAATACAAATCCACTTAACTGAGTGCTTGGAATGGTTAAGGAAAATTATTGTACTTACAACGTCCCTTTTCTATCTCTGCTACTCTCTGCTTAATTATTGGTAGTGACATTTTTTATGTCCGACTTCAAGAGATACTGGTTGTAAAAGAGGAAGATTTCTTATCTTCAATTTTTGGCGCCGAAAATTCCGGGCCTGTGATTGGTTGGTTTGAAAAAAAGGCACATCGACCAAGGGAGACAACCCACCTATCTTAGATATATTTTTTATACAAGACTGGTTGCATAACCAAGGCTAGAGAACCCAATCTGCCCTACTATACCTGGAGGAGGGACAGATTAAAGAATGTATGCCTTTCCCAAGGGCATTAGTGCAAAGTGGAACACAAACAGCCTCATCTTGAATTTGAAATCATTGTATCATTATAGTAACATCTTATCTCAAAAATTGCAATTTTTTTTTTAGAATCTTCAAAAGCATTTAACTATTAAGACCCCCAAAGTGTCCCATCATGGTGTAATGGTTAGCAAGCTAGTCTCACAGATCCATTATTACTGAATAGCGAGTTCGATTCTCACTGGATGTCCCATAAAAAAAAAAAATCCCCACGTAAAAAAGACCTTGTGTTGATCCGACCTGGTGGGAGGTCAGGATGTTGGTTGTTTGGGTTTTACGGCATGTCAACATATTGGGTCATTTTATGCCGAAGACGTTTTTGTTTTATTCATTCTTGATGGGAACTCAATTTGTTTTAAACACACTTTTTCTATTTAACCGATAGATGGAACCCTAACAGGTACTACCATTTCGGGGGAGGTCAGGAAAAAATTTTTTTTTTTTTAACTATTAATACCACCCCCAAAGATTTCTTTGCAAAAAAAGTCCTAAAAAAAAAATTAAAAAATAAAAAATAAAAAAAATTTTTTTACTTGTTTCAAAATGTCAGTACAACACACATATAACTTAAATTTATGCCTACACAACTTTCATGAAAGGCTGATAAACAATCTATTACTCCTTGAACTTTATCAGACATAATTACACGAATCATGTCTTCATAAATGTTAACAAAAATGAACATTAAATGTTGAACCACTCAGTCAATATTCCATCTTAATAGTAAAAATGAATCATATCATCTTATGATAGAAAGGAAGAAATTCTCAAAATCTCTTTTTCTCTACATGCCCCTCCCTCCAAATAATGTGGGTCTATAAAATATCCATCTCTTAAAACTCAACTATGGATTTAACAAAGTGTGTATGTATATATATATATATATATATGAAAACCTTAATTTATCAGAAATAGATTTATTTATTTATGTATTTCCATCTAATATTAATAATTTGCACAGTTATATAGTTTCATGTATTCCTATCTAATACTAACAATTTTCAAACAGATCTATTTGACTCATAGATGGGACCCTAACAGGTACTAACGCTTCAGTTCAGAATGGATCTGAGGTAATTGCAACAAATAGGTGACTTCACACTCTCCAGATTTTCAAAATTGAAGCATTACCACAAGATTCAGTTTAGCATCATACCCAGAACACCTTTTCTTTTTTTTTTTGGGGGGGGGGTCTTACCCCTCTGAAAAGGATACAGCAGATGTATTCTTGACCCTGTTGATAGAGTAGAAAAAATTTGAAAAACAATGTGCCAAGTGTGTTGAACTTCACAATTAAATTATGGATTAGCATTTATGTTTCATGGCTCAGTCGATTACAGACATTGTTTTAAGGACAGGGCCCAGGTGGATGAGCAGTCCATGACATGCAACACTCCATTTAAGCCCTTACTTAGGCTAGACAGGCAATCAATCGGCTGGTCACGTCGAGCCCTAGTACCTATATGATTGCCCCAACCCTATTGCCTTTATGGCAAGCCCCAACCCTTTTTATCATATGGGTGCTAGAAGGCAGTGGCTGAGGGTCTTCATGTCCTGGGAATGACGTTAAACTATCTGATGGTTAGGTTCCAGTTCTGAAGGTCTGGGGAATGTGGAGCACCCCTTTATCACCATTGCTCCCTGGTCCACTGACCCGGAGTGGTAGTACCTGTTAGGGTCCCATCTATGGGTTAAATAGAAAAATGTGTTTATAAAAAAAATTGAGTATCAATTAAGAATTAATTTATTTCAAAACTTTGTTGGCATTAAATGACCCACCGAGGTTGATATATCATAAAACAAAACAGACATTGTTTACTTTTCTGTTTTTATTTTCCTTAAGTTTTGTTTCTGAACTTTCTACTTATGTTACATAATGGATGGGCATAGCCTATCATTTTTGTAAGGTAGTGTATAGCAATTTGAAAATAATGGTAAATCAGTGGAAAAAAATCACTGAAAATTTGATTGATAGGTCCTAACCTCAGGTGTTATCTGGAATAAGTCTCTCATAGGTTTACAGAGTCATGTGAATGGACGAGGTTGGGGATGCAGAATTAGAATTAGTTAGAGTTGAAGTCAGGCAGTCCTGTTAGGCAGATATGTATTTCTGTACATGTGGGATAAGAATGTATCAGGGAATAAAAAAGTGTATACACCAAGATATGTTCATTATTTTTCTCTGATAATCATGAGAATAACAAGAACAGAAAATGGAACTCAGAATCAGAGAGACACCCAGCCTAAAAGAGAACAAGAACTCTTGACTCAATAAAAGATAGAAGACAAAGATGACAGAAGCAGAAATTAGAAAAACTTGAGAAGTGTAAGTCTCTTTTCTTGTGTATATTTCTGTGCAACTTCTGATGGTATAAAAAATAGAATAAAATAAGTAAAATGATAACAATAAAGAATACAAATTTATATTTTTCCCATCAAGCGAAGAATTTTGATCACCTGACCGTGGGTTCCAAATTTCTGGTCAAGGGCCATGCTCTCCCTTTGTTTTGTTTTTTCTGCTCTTTCTTTTTACTGCCAGCCTCACTCAAGGAAGGACACTTTTCTCAGCAGCTCCTAGAACCCAGAGATATCAAAGCAACATACAAGCACCTCAACTCAGTAACATATTGACTTGGCCAGGCACTTGTACATAAATTACCCTAACCCTTCACACAAAGGAACAGAACACTAAATATTCTTTATTTTGTGAATTGTTCCATTTTTACCAACACGGAACACACACACACACGGAAACTATAAACTCTTTACTTTTAACTAATATATGATAATGATAATTAAAATTGGACATCAGAATAATTTCCAACTTTTACTGAAATATTAAAAGTACATGTTTTAGAACTGCTTAGGTTCACACTTGGGATGATAGATGATTCATTCAAAATGATGGATTTGAAATATTCTTAGATTCTCTCTCTCTCTTTCTCACACACACACTTGACACAGTGTTTAACTCATTGCCTACCAAATTTCCCCCACGGCTGTACTAAATTTTCTTGGTATTTTTTACCAGTATGATGGGATATTTCAAAGTTCACTATCCATTCACCTCAGAACTCATTCTATTCAAATAAAGGTGATTTTTTTTTTCAGTATAAACATGTGATACATGCAAGAGCTGCTGCCAGCAGTTTATGGTAGGATTGCAGTGACTGGACGGCCACTGTAAGTGGTTTAAAGTACACAAAGAATTGGTTTTTTTTAACCCTTACCCAAAAATTCAATTAAAAAAGAAAAACAAGTGCCACTTCTATTTTGGTTAGGTTGAGAACTTTTCAGATCCTCTTCATAGATACAATGACACTGTATTTTATACATAAGTAGATAATGCTCAAATATAATCTGATGTAAATAAAATCAGTAAAGATTTCTGATCTTTGCCTATAATCTGAATATTAACCCTTTTGGTACAGAGAGCAACTCGAATCACCCAAATATATTTAATGCATGAGGGCAAGATGTAACTTTAGTCCACATGACTTTAGAATTTTGGATCTTGTGCAATATACTCCCCAAAAATGCCTCTCATTCAACATAGCGAGACCCTAAAATAAAAAAAAAAAAACTTTTAAAATTATTGTAAACTAGTTGTTTTTTTAGATGTATTAGTAAATAAAAAAATTCTCTTTTAAACACATTTGTACAATATACCTTCCCTACCAACACCAATAGTGTATCGTAGTATTGTAATTGTGAAACTCCAATAAGCTTTTTTATTTTATGGCCAAGAGTGCATTCTAGCCATTAAATTTATTGTCAAAGGGTCAAAAGTACATTCCAGCAATTACATTTGTTGCCAAATGGTCAAAAGTGTATTCCAGCCATTAAATATTTTGTTAAAGGGTCAAAAATGTATTCTAGCCATTAAACTTTTTGTTAAAGGGTCAAAAGTGTATTCCAGTTATTAAATATTTTCTTAAAGTGTCAAAAGTGTATCCCAGCCATTAAATTTTTTGTTAAAGGGTCAAAAGTGTATTCCAGCCATTAAATTAGTTGCCTAATGTGCCACACCAAAAGGGTTAATAAGAAAATCTTAAATTTGTGTTTTTGAAAAATTTATTTTTTTATAATTAGAAAATTTTTATAATTAGAAAATTTTTAAGATATTTTTTACGATGTGAAAAAAAGAAAACTATTTAATAAATGACCACAATGAAAAGCTCTCTCTAAATTTTTCTTAGGCCTTAAATGCTAAAGTGTGTAGAACAGATGGTATTCAACTTTGAAGTCTTAAGCAGTAATTGACACTATCAGAAAAATTATTTTTTGCTTTACAGAGGCATATATATTTCAGTAAAAGTCTGCAAAGGTTACAAGAGGGCCAGATTTCAGTAGGTTTTGTGTTCGCACACACATGTGGAGGGTGGAGGGGCAGGATGTGGGATAGTTGACAACCCTTTTTTTTTTCTTCTCTTGACTAATTCTCTCGACCTACTCCCCCCACCCAATATCTTCCTTCTCAGTTTCCAGTGCCAATCTTAAGAGGGGATTGGGAACACAGGAATCTCCAGCAGATGGTTCCAGATTCTTCATGGTTGACAAGCAACAGTAAATAGTTTCCAGTTCAAAGACCATTTGGTTTCTTAAGCTGATTGGTTAATATGCAAAGGACTTTTTAATTCCGGGGTTATTGCAATATTTTAATTCTGAAAAGGAAAAATCTGGTTTTAATGGTAAAGTTGTTATTTCATTTACCTCTGTAGACTTCTTTAAGGAAAAAACTTAGCAATATAGATATTTACTAAGCTTAGTTTAATTAGGGGTAGGAAGATGGTGTTATGCTAATCTATTAAATGGGGAAAGCCTGCTTGCCTAGAAAAATCTGCATTCAAAATCCTGGCTTTTTACTTCTGTTGAATTTCTGACTTCTGGCACTAATGGTATATATTACAATTTCAACGATAAGACAGGCCAAGCAGTCTGATATTAAACACAACCTCATTATTTTTTACAGTATTGCCCATAAAGTAAGTAAATAAAGCCGTCGGGGTGGCCTAAAGTCAGTATCAGCCAGACAGCAAAGGAGTCTATCCCCTTTTCACTAACGCTAGACCAGAGAGATTGATTCTGTGTCTGAGGTAGAGCGCCACACCTACCATCAACTCCTTACTTTACTGCCCAGATACCTGTGCTACTCATATGCTGAGTTGGCGAGGGCCCAGATCAAACCAGGAACATTGTGGTTCCTTGTCGGACACTCTACCGACTGAGCTAAACCGTCCCTAAAAAACAAAATACCAGGATTTTATCATTTCTAGTGAAATATTATACAACAAAAACAGATGATATGAAGTATTATTTATTACCTAACTCTACAGCAATGAAATTATATAACCAAAATTATGATTACGTAGTAGTAAAAAGTAAAGTCTACTGTGTGACATATTTTCAGAATCAGTCGTAGAGCAAAGTTGTCTATCCTCTTTTTGCTAGCGCTATACCAGGGAGATTGTTATGCTGATGTGGAGCGCCACACCTACCATCAGTTACCCACTTGACGGCAGTGATCAAATTACTCAAGATGTGCTACTCATGCGAGGACCGTTATCGAACCCAGAACCTTGCAATTCCTAAGCAAATGCTCTACCGACTGAGCTAAACTGGACACTTAAATGAATATGCAACAGTCTCAAAATAAGTACAACTCATATATATATATATATATATATATATATATATATAAGCAATTCTATTTTTTTTTTAAATAAATAGTGCCTAAAAATACCTAAGCTTTCACTAGAAATAACAAAATCCTGGTACTTTTGGTTTAGAAGAAAATTAAGTTTTTATTTTTTTTAAATTGTAATGTGTGTGTATATATATATATATATATATAAACATGCATACAGAGGGTGAACTTAATATGACACTAAATTGTATCAGGTGGTGAGGCTCTGTGTCTGGAGCTCTGGGCAATGTGGAGTCACCCGTTCATTGGTATTACTCCCAGGTCCACTCTGACCCAGAGTGGAAGTACCTATTAGGATCCCATCTATGGGTCAAATAGATATTTTTAAGAATTATTAGTTTTACATAGTTATATGTTTTCAAGTGTTTCTATGTGAAAATTATTTTGTATTAAGAATAGTTAATTGAAGCTATAATTGTTTACAAATAATTATTATCATTAGTCACTTAAAACTTGAGGGGCCAGTTTAGCTCAGTTGGTAGAGCATCTGGCTAGGAATTGCAAGGTTCCAGGTTCGATACCAGTCCTCACCAACTCAGCGTATGAGTAGCACAGATTGGGTAATCTGATCTGTGTGGTAAAGCAGTATCTGGGAGCTGATAGTAGGTGTGGTGCTCCACCTCAGCAAAAAGAGGATAGACTCTAGGGCTCAACATTAAAGCCGTCCCGTCGTCCCAGGGACAATAAAAATTACATCCGGGACAATCAATACATCATCCAGGACAGTTTGCAGGGGCCGGTAAAATTTTTTCCTAAAAGTTAGTACTACATTCCAATATTGGCCGTCCAGTGATTGCCCGAATGCTGACCTCAAAAAACGGTCTAGTTCTAGACTTAAAATTACTAATGGCAACAATACTGAAGAAATAGACACAGTCACACAGTATATATTTTTATGATTGGAAGATGTCCGCATAAAGATGAAAATAGAATAAATTTTAGTTTATAAAATGTTTATTTTATTATTCTTGATTATAAATAAATGTTTATGTCAACTGCTTCAGCTTTTCTTAATGTTTTGTTACATGTTATTATGCTACTGATGACTGACAAGTATAGATGATGCTAATGAATTAAACAAAAATATTTTGATTTCGGGACGGTCCAAACCCCATTCAGGATGGTTGATAATTTTTGTTCAGGACGGTGATGAAAAAAGTTAATGTCGGGGCCTGATAGACTCCCTTGCTGTTTAGCTGATACAAACAGTAGACACTGCTGCCTTTACTTTTTTTTTTCTTTTTTTTTTACTTGAAACCCTATAACTGCTTGCAAAAAAAAAAAAAAATCCAAATATTCTCCCTTCAGCTATGGGTAAGATAGTCGGGCCAACTGGGCTCTTTAACAATGGTATAGAACCGGTCTAGAAGGAAAAGTCTTAAATATGTTAATCATCACTAAAAAATTGTCCTTATCTCGTATTCTGCTTGTGCAAAGTGGTTGAGTAACAACATGTACAATTTTGAATTGATTGGGTTAACATGCCATAAAACCAATATATAATGGCTTGCAAAAGAAAAGACTGACTTCAACATTAAGTAACCCAACAAGGGTTGACATGCCATAAAAACAACTTAAGACTGGTAAGAGCTGAATGCAGAAAACAGAAAATTCTTCTTTCAAATATCCTGGTAAAAGTAGATTTACAGGGCCGGTTTAGCCCAGTCGGTAGAGTGTTCGGCTGGGAACCTCAAGGTTCCTGGTTTGATACCAGCCCTCGCCAACTCAGCATATGAGTAGCACAGGGATCTGTGTGGTAAAGTGAGGAGCTGATGGTAGGTGTGGCGTTCTGCCTCAGGTGCTAAAAAAAACAATCTCCTTGGTCTAGCGCTAGTAAAAAGGGGATAGATTCCCTCACTGTCTGGCTGATACCAACTTTAGGCTATCCTGACAACGACTTTTTTTAAAAGTAGATTTGTTTAAGCACAATAAAAAAAGATGACCTCAGTATTAAATAAGCTACCAAGGATTGACATGCCATAAACTCAACCAACACACACACAGACACACACAGATGCCTGAAAAATCTGAATTCATAAGCAAAATTGTATTTTAAAATTTTATTACAGTAAATACTCAAAATTTAACAACCTTGAACTTTGAGACATTTTGTTGAATAGAAAAACATTGAACACTTCTTAATCTATTCCCGGCAAAAGGCTATAGTGATTGGAGCAAATAATGATATTCAAACTATGCTAGCAAATTAATCCACAAGACCAACTTGCTAACCATTATGCTTACACTTTAAGTATACTAATTAAAAGCCACCAGAGAATTACACTTAATTTCCCACAGAATTTTGAACTACTGACACCACTTTCTTCCAAGCAATCAACTTTAATTTGACTAAAACGCTTTTGATCTTTGATCAGCAATTTCATATTTCGTAAACATGAAATTATAAATCATTAGTTATCAAGGGAAAATCTAAAAATTGACTAAGATATGAGTTTTTTTTAACAAAGAAGCAAAGTTGTTTTAAACTTCATGTGCAACTATTGAAACTTACAAGAATAGTTAGTTGAAGCTACAATTGTTTACTAAGGATTATTATCATTAGATACTAGAAACTATATAATTGCTTGCAAAAACAGCAAGACTGACTTCAGTATCAAATAACCCAACAAGGGTTAACATGCCATAAAACCAACATGTAATTACTTGCAAAAAAACAACAAAAAAAAGAATGAATTCAGCATTAAATAACCCAACAAGGTTTGACATGCCATAAAATCAAACATATAATGGCTGGCCAAAAAAAAAAATGATTTCAGCATTAAATAACCAAACAATGGTTGATATGCCATGAAACCAACGTTTAATGGTTTGCAAAAAAAAAAAAAAAAAAAAAAATAGACTGACTTCAGCATTAAATAACCCAACAAGGGTTGACATACCATAAAACCAACATATGATGGCTTTCAAAAAAAAGACTGACATCCGGCATTAAGTAACCCAACAAGGGTTGACATGCCATAAAACCAACATATAATGGCTTGCAAAAGAAAAGACTGACTTCAGCATTAAGTAACCTAACAAGGGTTGACATGCCATAAAATTAACATATAATGGCTTGCAAAAAAAAAGACTGACTTCAGTATTACGTAACCCAACAAGGATTGACATACCATAAAACCAATATATAATGGCTTGCAAAAGAAAAAAAAAAGACTGACTTCAGTATTAAATAACCCAACAATGGTTGACATGCCATAAAACGAATTTATAATGGCTTGCAAAAGAAAAAACTGACTTCAGCATTAAATAACCCAACAAGGGATGACATGCTGTAAAACTAAGGAACCAAATTATTTGTCAAAGAGAACCTCAACTCACATTTTTTTGTAATTTAACCGAACAATACTTAGTTTTTTTAATCTGTTAAAGCCTTGTTAGTTATCATTATTACAAATGAGTAAGGATTTTTAAAAAAAGGAAAAACACTTCAACTAAAAGTTCAACTAGTCAGAATTAATGATTGACAATTCTTCATATAAAAAAATAGAAATAAATATGTTATTGTGACAGAGAACACGAGGTGAGTGGCGAACGTCAGGGCCTGCCGTATTCTCGAAGGAAGCAGGCTAGGCTTTGCCTGACATGTCGGACTGTAGAATCGAACCCGCTTCCTTCAGAATGCAAACATTGTTACCGAAGTCTAGAAGCTACAGTCCCGGATGTAAGCGCCAGGTGCCTGGATGATGGCTATGATGATTCTGGCGGTCGGGTTTGGCTCGAGAATCTCGTGCGTGGGGTGCAGACACCCGGATGTTGAAAGAAAAATTGTATAAGTAGAAGTGGGGTGACGACAGCAGTAGTTGCGATTTTTCAGCTGCTGAAGATGTTTGAGTTGGTGGTTTTGCGACGACGACAGATTTTGTGACGGCGACAACATTGTTGACCCCCCCTCTCTTCAACAAGTCGATTTTATTTTTCCACTCTATTTTCTTTTCTTTTTCATACTAGAGTTATTAACACTACTTGTGTGTAGAAATAATAATAGACATGACTTCAACAGATAAGAAACAAAATATAGTTAGGTTGATTGGTTTTATGGCAGGTCAACCTTTGTTGGGTTATTTAATGCTGAGTCAACATCTTTTCCTTTTTGCAAGCAATGACATAGTTTCAAGTATCTAAATGGCATTTAACACATACTAAGTGTGTTAGAAAAGTTCCAGGATTGGTGTCACAAGAAATTTATTTCAAATCCAAACTACAAGTTATCCCCTTCAAAGTAATCCCCCCCCCGGAATTTCCCATCATTCTCTGCCATGCTTGCATGCACTCCTGGAAGGATTCTTCCAGGATTCCTCGTAGCTCTGTCATCACAACCTTTTTGATGTCATGCACATCCCCAAAACGGGTTCCCTTGATGACCTCCTTGAGCTTTGGGAAGAGGAAAAAAATCACATGGAGCCAGGTCAGGCGAGTAGGGAGGTTGCTCCAGCACAGTGATGTTCTTCTGGGCCAGGAACTCTCGGATACTCAGGGTAGTGTGGACAGGTGCATTGTCATGGTGAAGCACTCACGAGTTGTCCTGCCACATCACTTGCCTCTTCTCGCGCACTGAACGAAGCAAACGCCAGAGTATCTCTTTGTAGATTTGGGTTATTTTTTATAAATCTAATGCTGAAGTCAGTCTTGTTGTTCTTGCAAGCCATTATATGTTGGTTTTATGGCATGTCAACCCTTGTTGGGTTACTTAATGCTGAAGTCAGTCTTTTCTTTTGCAAGCCATTAAAAGTTGGTTTTATGGCATATCAACCATTGTTGGGTTATTTGTGTGGCAAGAACTCGCAGTGGACAATGCCCCTCACATCAAAGAATGAGATCAACCTGGAACTTTTCTGACATACCCTCGTATTTCAATGAGTTTTCTATTAGTTGAAACAAATCTTTTGATATAGTGTGAATCTGTGTCATCAGATTTAATTTAGTTGTGTGGTAAAGTGAGGAGCTGATGTTAGGTGTGGCATTCTGCCTCAGATGCTAAAAAAACAATCTCCTTGGTCTAGCACTAGTAAAAAGGGGATAGATTCCCTCACTGTCTGGCTGATACCAACTTTAGGCTATCCTGACATCGACTTTTTTTAAAAGTAGATTTGTTTAAGCACAATAAAAAAAGATGACCTCAGTATTAAATAAGCTACCAAGGATTGACATGCCATAAATCTGTGTCCAGATTATAAAATTAGATAGAATTCCTGATTATATTAAAATGTGAAGATAACTGTGCAGGAATCATTTTTGTAATGAATACTTGAATTAACAAAAAAAAAAAATGTGGGGTAAATTTTGTTAATATTTCAGTGTTCATTCAAATCATCAGCAGTTATATATGGATTTGGTGACCCAAAATGAAATCCTGGACGACACTGCTTGCATTTCACATACCACTAATACCCTTGAGAAAGGTATGCATCCAACTACTCTCCCTCCAGCTATGGGTAAATAGTAGGGCAAACTCAGCTCTTTAACCTTGGCTAGGTAATAAGTCTAAGAGAAGGAAAACTCTGGATTCAAACCTGTTAAACTCTGCTTAAGAAATTGACCTTCTGTGTGACATCCTACTCGTGTGGAGGGGTTGGTGTGTGTGTGTGTATATATATATATATATATATATATATATATATATATAAGGTTTATGGTTACAGTTTTGTGTTGCATAATGTCCAAGATATATTATAAAAATCAGACATTGCACGATTTAGACCAGGTTTTGACAACCTTTTCTGAGAAGCGGGCCACATGAGACGTGTCTCATCATTAGGCAGGATGCATATACTAAAAAAATTAAGAGTAATTTTACACTGAAGATACCACAACCATTTTCAGTACAGAAGACCATATGTGAAAAATAATCAAGCTAAGTTCCAATTACCGTTGAATTGGTAAGACACGGCAACAAGCGGTTGTAACTCAATACAATCCCGTCTCATTGCAATTCTACTGCAGACTGACAGGGTATTTATAAAACTCCATAATATCATAGAAACCAAGCAGCCAATCCGGAAATGGAATCACCCAAATGCATGAATGGACTATTCTTGATTTCTATAAATACCAACTGTTTTGGACACTGCTTCAGTTGTACTTAGCTAGTTGCTGTTATTCAAACCAACAGTTGACTAACTGACTTCAATATGGCATCTGCCTAGGGAAAAGTTTTCTCATCAGTAAAAAGATCTTTTCTATAAAAATACTGAAGTCTTAAGCAGGCTATTCATAAAACACTGCAAACCACATGTGGCCCGCATGTCCACAGTTTGCCCATGACTGATTTAGACACTATGTAAACAAAGTCAATGTTTGTTTTATTTTTTTAAGCCTAAAAACAATTATGGACTATCAGAGTGTAACATTATATGCCTCTTACCACCCCAGTTTGGACAATCATGTGTTTGTATGTTGTTTAGGGACTGCTTATGTCTGACTGTTTTTTAATTCAATTTTTTATTGTTATTAACAGCGGACATATAAGCGAATTGACATTGTTCAGTAGGACAAAAAAGAAAAAAAAAAAAACAAAAAACAGGACCTTGAAAAGAGCGGACAGGCTCAAAGGAGAGCCAACGATTATCCACACTGACGGTAGTAAGATTGGCGCACTTACTACACACAGAACACCCGAAATTGGTTAAATGCGGCTCTTTGGTCCTGGTGATCAACCCACCTAGGACAATGAAGAGTCTGTTATGAAACCACCGCTACCAAGCGACTTTACACGATCCCAAGAAAAGGCTAGGAGAGTAAACCCTGAAAACAAATCCAGAGCCAGAGTCCCTAAGGTGGAGTAATGCTGAACTTCAGTGCTACACAGCAACTCCTGCCGTTGCCAAACTGCATTGGTTTCTTACCTTTCCTTTGGACCAGAGCAGCAGCCTGGAGAGGGGGTATCTGCTGCTTGAGCAACAGCACATCCTCCTTATCAACTATGGAGTTGGAAAAATTTTTTTTTAAATTTTGGACACTACACCATCATCTTTTGCAGACAGAAGGATGCTAACCAGTAGCACAATATGTGACAAATGACTGTGTACTCATTCATATAATCTTTTCAATGTTTGTCTTTTCAGTGAGTTTCTTGGGGGTTTTTTTTCCAGAAATATTAGCTTCCAAGGATTTTACTCAGAAAATTAATCCAGTAAAAATATTTTTTTTCATTTAAGTAATTCTTATAATCATTTACAAAAAATATTAAATTATAAATCATTAAAAAAATCGGACCATATTACCTTAAGGCACCCCTTTTTGATCTCGATTAAGAAAGGACATGTTTTTTACTTACACTGTCAATATCTGGTTGTTTGTTAGGGGTTAGGGTTAGAGGTTAGTTTTATAATTTTTTTTTAAATATTTAAAAATCGTCTGTTAAATCAACCAGATATTGACGGAATAAATGAAAAACATGTCCTTTCTTAATCGAGATCAAAAAGGGGTGCCTTAAGGTAATATAGTCCAAAAAATCTAGCAACTATTTTTCTTGCTGTTTTTATTAAATGCTAGATATTTTAATTTTTATTGTTATTGCTTTTTTTTATTAGTTGTTATAGTATTTTTTAATAGATTTTTTATTAATTGGTATAGCTTTTTTTTCACAGGAAATTATGTAATGAGACACACACATACATATATATATATATATGTATGTATGTATGATTTTTAAATTTCTATTCATTCTGAGTGATACCATTATTATTTTTTCATTTTATCTATTTATTTTTTCCAATTGTATTCAGAAAATTAATTCTATGGAAACATTCTCCTTTATTAAGATATTATTGCTTTATGATAACATTTTTTTAAATTTTATTTCTCTTTAAATTTCTAATTCTAAACTGTGTTGTTCATAAAATTAATTCAATGCTAATACAGATTTCCATTTCAGCTCTTTTTATTTCCTTTTTTTTTTTTAATACTAGTTCATCTTCATTTTTCTAGAAAGAGATGAAAACTGGCAGATGTTCAAATGATAAACTAGCAACAACAATATATCAAGTAAGATATTTTGTTGTTTTGTTTCTTCCATAGATTTTGATTCAGAGGAAGAAGAAAAAAAACAAAACAAAACAATTTTTGCATTGAAAATTTCAAAGTCTTCCTGAAATGTATTTTTTTTCTTTCTTCCTCAATAACAGAAGACAACATTTTAAGATGGTTGATAAATGTTAATGTTAGATTAACAATTTTTTAAAAACTTTTCACTTATGGACAAAATAAACTGAAAAAAAAAAAGAGTTTATTAAATCATTCTTTGATTCTATTAGCCATGGGAATAACAGATATTCTTAGTCTATTTTCTCTTTCAATTCAGAAAATTATGTGAATCACAGAATTTGAAACATGGAAAAATTTCCTCAAACTTTCATCTTTCATTTCATTAAATTGAAAACTTATAAGCACATAGAAAATTACCTTTTGGAAATGGAATGCTAACATAAACCAGAATCAACCTTGCTTGATTCTGTAGAGTGTGGGGTGGCAAGAGGTTTAATGTTTTAGGTTTAAAAGGTAGCTTGTTATTCTTGGTGCGTGTTCCTAGGGTTTGCTTTTAATCCTATCTTATTTGATGGTCGCACTGAAAAGAAAGGAATTCAAGGGAAGAAAAGGAAGAGACAAATACAGAAGGTGGTTTTATGATTTAGGCTTTATTCACGGGTCATAGCCACCATGTGTCAAGGAAATATCTCCCTGGCCAGTAGTAGTGTCTAGACACAGTTAAGGCCTAAGTCAGAATGGCTGAGAGATTCTCTTGGGGGCCGGAAGTGGGTCCTTTTTTCCGCACATACTTGGGGGGTTCTTCCGGTGAAGGCTCATGGGAGTTTGTTATTTTTTTAATTTGTATTTCATTTGAATCCCCACAAGAGATACAATAAATAATTATCTACCATAGAGAATTGGCATGGTCATTAGGGGCCTTTTTGCATGTTCTGCCAGCAAACAGTAAAGCCACATGGCTATATCAACTACTCTTGTCAAGTAAGCATTTTTTCCATTTATGTATCCCTTCCACATACTGCTTGTTCATGGAATAATATGTGGATAATTGTACCATGAAACATGTTTGTGTATTCTTTCTTTTTAATACCATTGCTATATATATCATTTATATAAAAGGTTAAATGTTCTTGCATGTAAAAATGCCTTTATTTTGCCTTTCCTTCCATTGTGTTCAGTGTTAGCATATCATGTATATACTAATGCTAACGTTGGTCTTTGATGAGTGGAGACTCAACTAAAATATATTCCCTACCACCAAGCATTCTAATAACTGTAAAGATTTTGATTTAATTAAAAACTTATATTAAAATATCTTTGAAGTTAATCACAAAATTTTATCATAAAAAATATGAGTTGAAATCTGAAAACCTTTGACTAATAATTTGGTTCCTTGGTTTTACAGCATGTCAGTCTTTGTTGGGTTATTTAATGCTGAAGTTGGTCATCGTTTTTTTCTTCTTTTTTTTTGCTAGCAATCATATCATTTCAAGTAACACATAATAATAATCAATTGCAAACAATTATAGCTCCAGTTCTTAATACAAATTATTTGCACACAATTGTATGGCATCAAATATTACTATCTAATACTAATAATTTGCACATAATTATATGGTTTCAAGTATTCCTATCTAATATTCAAGTATTCTTATCTAATACTAATAATTTGTATATTATTATATGAATACAAATAATTTACAGATTATTATAATTTTTAAGCAGATATGTTTGACCCATAGATGAGACCCTAGCAGGTACTACCACTCCAGGTTAGAGTAGACCTAGGAGTAATGGCAATAAAGGTGTACTCCACACTCCTCAGAGCTCCAAAATCGGGGCCTCACCACCAGTTGCATTTTAATGTCATACCCAGATCAGTTGACTAATAGAGCAAATAGTGTGAAAATAGATATTCTGTATGAGTCAGTATTTAAACAGTTGTTTTTTCTCTTCCTGCTCAGTTGTCTTTCTTTGCTCAATACAGAGAAAAGTAGTTTTTAGACAAAGTAGTCATCGGGTAATGAAAAATGAATTCATCACGAGAATACAAAAATGGAAAAAAAAACAAAAAAAACTTGATCCAGGAGAATTTTCGATATCATAATCTAAATAGATTTTCCTGATGGAAAAACTTCTTCACTCTGTTGTCTGTGATCCAAAAGGAATTCCTTATGATAAACCACTGGGATCTTGTTTGCTTTAGTTTCTTTGTTTAATGGCATATCAACTTTGTGGATTATTTAAATCCACAAATCCACCTTTATAAAAGAACAGTAGTAGTACTATTTAACCCATAGCTGAGTGCATGAAGGGGTTCATACCTTTCCCAAGGGTATTAGTCTGAAAGTGAATATAATAGTGCCAAGTGGTGTTCAAACTTGCTTACTATGATGTCACAGTTCCTATGCTATGGGGACAGCTAGAATCTGGACAAGTTTACAAAACTTTCATGATTCAATTGATTGAAAACTAATTAACTACAGAAAACTCTGTTAATCAGACAATCTCATAAAAAATTAACTCTTAGAAATAGAACAGGTGATGTAATGGTTAGAGATCGAGGCTAGCAGACCATTGTTAGTGAGTTTGATTATCACTGGGTGACCCATACTCTTGAAAATGGAACACTAAAACAGATCAGAATAAATCTTTCTTGATTCTAATTTTTTTATGTTTAAAAGCCACATTGAATAAATTTTACCAAGTTTAAATAAAAAGTTTAAACCTTTAGTCAATAATTTAGTCCAAATTTTATTAATATATACTACTTAGAAAAAATTAAAAACTTTAATAATCATTCAATTACTTTTTCTGAGAAATCATTTGGATCTCTGTGGAAATGTGAAATTTGAATTGGTCTTTCAACATCGTTGTGGAAGGCTACAGCTGATGGTTTAATTTCTTATTTAAAATTTTTGGTTTGGTTTGGTTTGGTTTACGACATATCAACCTCAGTGGGTCATTTAATGCCAATAAAGTTTTGAAATAAATCAATTCTTAATGGATAATACAATTTTTTTATAAATACATTTTTCTATTTAACCCATAGATGGGACCCTAACAGGTACTACCACTCCAAGTCAGAGTGGACCAGGGAGAAATGGTGATAAAGGGGTGCTCCACATTCCCCAAACCTCCAAAACTGGAACCTCACCATCAGATAGAGTTTAACGTCATTCCCAGGACATGTAGACCCTCAGCCACCGCCTTCTAGCACCCATATGATAAAAAGTGTTGGGGCTTGCTATAAGAGCAATAGGGTTGGGGCAATCATATAGGTGCTAGGGCTTGACGTGACCAGCCGATTGATCGGAGGGGGCCTCTCCGACTGCCCGTCTAGCCTAAGTAAGGTCCTAAGTGGGGTGTTGCAGGTCACGGACTGCTCATCCACCAAGACTCTGTCCTTAAGCATCACGGGTTGCCACCCACGGCCAACAGATGGCCCCATTTGGGGGAATCTTACCCCTCTGCAGAGGTGCAGTCAGTCCATTCTAAAGCCCCAGCCGACAGGGCGGATTTAAAATTTTAAAAATAAAATTGCATAGATATATATAAGGAGTGTGCTTATTTTTGGACTGTTACATATTCCTATTTTTGGTTATCGAGCTCAGTCGGTAGAGTAATCGCCTAGGAATTGTAAGGTTCTGGGTTTGATGCGCATGAGTAGCAGTTTGGATAATCTATGTGGTAAAGCATCTGGGAGCTAATGGTAGGTGTGGCACTACACTTCAGCATAACAATCTCCCTGGTATAGCGCTAGCAAAAAGAGGATAGACACCTTTGCTCTACGTCTGATTCTGAAAATAGGTCACACAGTAGACTTTATTTTTTACTACTACGTAATCATAATTTTGGTTATATAATTTCAATACTGAAGAGTTTGGTAATAAATAATACTGTTGCTTTTTGATCTAGTGCATCCCGGGATGCAACATATTTGCTTTGAATGAGTTAAATTTGATGGGTCCCAACTAAAGTTTCTTAATAAATTGTAGGCTTTATATTTATTATCTAGGGAAACAACTAAAGCCGTCTAACGAATTACACAGGATAGGTTACAAGGTAGGAGTTAGACGGCTTTCTAAGAAACTATTGAAATGTATTTACAGTTAGATTGTAGGGCCGGGTTAGCTCAGTCGGTAGAGCGTTCGGCTAGAAACCACAAGGTTCCTAGTTCGATACCCGCCCTCACCAACTCAGCCTATGAGTAGCACAGGAATCTATGCGGTAAAGTAAGGAGCTGATGGTAGGTGTGGCGCTCCACCTCAGACACTAAAATAATCGCCTTGGTCTAGCGCTAGTGAAAAGGGGATAGACTCCCTTGCTGCATGTCTGATACCGACATTAGGCCGCCCGACGACTTTACTTTTTACAGTTAGCTTGAAATGGTGAGGGAAGAAAAAAGAAAAACACTGGGATGCATGGATATGCTTTACTGTGTGCTTTTATATTTTTTATGCATCAAGGATGCAGGACGCATACCTATCAGCATCTCTGAATGCCTAATAATATCTATCTTGATTGTATAATGTTCCACTAGAAATTGTTTTATAGTAAGTTGGAGATTTTTTACCGAAACAGATCCCTGAGCTACTCATACGCTGAGTGAACATCAAAATGATGAACATGCCGCAATCACTTAAGTAAATTTGTCTTCGAGGATGGAGAGCTCTCAAAATGCGTTGAAAGCACCCGTTCCCGCTTGATCACTAAAGTCAAGCAGCGATGAGTCTGTTTAATACTTAAGAAACGGCAGCTACTGTAAGCAACTTTATATCAAAATCACTTGATTCGGTATTAAAATTCCCAAAAAGGGTTGATATGCCGTAAAACAAAACAACAGATAGCAAGGGGGTGTATCCCCTTTTCCCTAGAGCTAGACCAAGGAGATTATTTTAGCGTCTGAGGTGGAGCGCCACACCTAACCATCAGCTTCTCACTTTACCGCACAGATCCCTGTGCTACACATACGGTGAGTTGGCGAGGGCTGGTATCGAACCAGGAACTTTGTAAAATTCAGTTTGGTCAAAGAAGAGAACTCAAAGCTGTATTAGGAAGATAATCTTTTTGTTTCTTTTACACAGATTATCTTCTGATGTAGAGATTTCCATGAAAACCAGAACAAAGGATGTACGTTTTTACTTCAACAGCACTGGAGAGCAAGAGAGAATGTTTTTTATGGGTGCTCTTCTTACATCACCTCGAGGTGACTTAATGTGTCACGTATGTTTCCCCACGTATAATCATTTTTTTCCATATGCTTTGAACTTGCATGCCAGTGACCATTCTGTGTACATGCATCAAATTTGTACGCCAGTGACCTCACTTAACATGTGCTCAAGGTCGGCCATATGATGTTCCACTAGAAATAATAAAATCCTAGAGTCTTTGATATAGCTTTTTCTGGCATTTTTTTATTTTTTAAAGCTAGATGGAAACTACACAAGGATGCTGCATGTTTTCCTGAACAAATCTTGGAAGCAGCACTCTACAAAAAGCAATTGTACGGCACTTACCTCCTATCACACAAACTATCCAAGTAAAACGAACACGTCACACTGGATAATGATAGGGAAGTAAGAACAAACTAATAAGTGACATTCTCCTGAGGACACTACACATGGACATACCAGAGTGGGCCAACCAGTAAAAAATTATATTGATCAGCTCTGTATGGATACTGGATGTTTGTAAGGAGGACTTGCCAGGAGCGATGACGGATAGGTTGGTGAGACAGAGTCATGGGAATCCATGCTGTCAGCGCAACATCATGATGATCTTTGATGTAGAAGAAAGTTAACTTTTTATAAAATATTGGTAGGACTGTACTTATTTAAGCGTGATATATCTGTAATAAGTATTTTTTCACTATAATCATTTTTCTATATAAAAACAAACTTTAGTTTTTATATTATATAAAAAAGTCGTCGGGGTGGCCTAATGTCAGTATCAGCCAGACAGCGAGGGAGTCTATCCCCTTTTTCAATAGCGCTAGACCAAGGAGATTTTTAGTGTCTGAGGTGGAGCACACACCTACCACAGCTCCTCACACGCTGAGTTGGCGAGGGCTGATATCGGACCAAGAACTTGTGGCTCCTAGCCGAACACTCTACCGACTGAGCTAACCGGACCCTATATTATATAATTATGTTTAATTATGTATTTTATATCATTTATTATATAAGATGTCATGGATTTTCGAATATTAAAGAACATTTACTTAAAGGCCACCTTCAGTGTCATTAAGTTCAATATTAATTATTAATTATAATTGAGATTTGTTATATGTAGTAATATTTGCTGTGACAATTTTCACTTACCTGAAGCAAAAACTTTGCACTGCTTTGTGTGGTTTCCATGTATATATTTACCAACCCCTCCACATGAGCAGGATGCAACACAAGGTCAATTTCTTGAGCAGAGTTTAACAGGTTCAAACCTGTTAAACTCAGTTTAAGAAATTGATCTTGTGATGCAGAGTTTTCCTTCTTCTAGACTGGTTACCAAGTCACGGTTAAAGAGTCCAGTCTGCTCTACTATTTACCCATAGCTAGAGGGAGAGTAGTTGAATGCATACCTTTCCCAAGGATATTAGCACTATGTGAAATGCAAACAGTCTCATCCAGGATTTGAACTCGAGTTGATGTCCAGTTCCTACGACACTAGCCATTACACCACTCCTCCATATATATTTTCATGTAAGCAGCCATTTGTAATATGATTGGCATGCATGCGCACATTCAAGTTCTTAATATTACTATCACTTATGAATATGCATAACTGTTGTATACATAAGAACTCCAAAGCAACAGATAGCTGTCTCGAGTCAATGACCATTGGAAGCAAACAGAATGAAATTGACATTTGGTTGGGTCACACAGATTGTACTTTGCAAGAGCGAGTAAAAAAATTAAAATTGTCATCAAAAGAACCAAACTTTGTTGTGAAGAAGGAAAATGAGTTCCATCTGCTTTTGTCAGTTAGAGGTTTGGCTTGGGTTTTAACGGCACATCAACCACAGTGGGTCATTTAAAGCTGACAGAAATAGAGATGGAATAATCATTTTTTGTAGAAAGATAGTGTGACAGAGAACACGAGGTGAGTGGCTACGTATTCTCGAAGAAGCGGGCTAGGCTTTGCCTGCATGTGGAATCAAACCCGCGTCCTTTGGAATGCGAGGACGACACATTGGCACTGAATTCAAGATACTACTGTCCGATGTAAGCGCCAGGTGCCCGGATGATGGCTACGAGGATTCTGGCGGGGGATTGGCTCGGGAATCTCGTACGTGGGGTGCAGACACCCGGATGTTGAAGAAAAAACTTGTATAAGTATAAGTGGGGTGACGACAGCAGGGAGTTGCGATTTTCAGCTGCTGAAGATATTTGAGTATTTTTACGACGACGGATTTTTTTGTGCTATAGATTTGTGACGACGACGACATTGTTGAAGTCGAATTTTTTTTCATTCTAGAGATAGTTGATTGAAGATCTGGTTTTTGTTATCATTTTTGTAGAAGAACAGTTTGTTGAAAACTGGTGGAGTCAGAGGACATGAGAAATAAGTCTCTTGGGTTTTATTTGCTACATTTGCAATAATAATTTTATACAATATTAAGGTAGTCTAAAAACAATTGCAATTTTTGTTAATAGATTTGATATATTAAATGTCAATACAGAGAATAAACTTTGTAAACTCACAAATGGTTGGTCAATGTCCCAAGTCAATATCCAGTTTTCAAAATTTACAATCATAAGATAGGTTCTCTCAGCAGTCAAAAACTTTGAATCAAAATGGCCACCACAGGTTTGGCATTTTATAGTAATTGGAAGATGTATTTTCCCCAGAATGTAATGTTAAATTGCTATATATTTCAGTCAGGAAACTGTTTATGGCTTATACCAAGAAGAAAATTCAACTGTTTTCCATCATCAACATTAAAACAGCTTAGAATGATGTATAATAATTGAAATAAAAACTTTTAGAATCTATACATTGTTGTCTACAATAAATAAATTAACATCAAATTTGCTTTTTTCTATTTTCAACAGTGTGAAATGAACATGAATAAATAGTGAAAAAACATTGCAATTGAATAGAGAGAGAATAGTTTGTTTTGTTTTACAGCATATCCACCTCAGTGGGTCATTTAATGCAGACAAAGTTTTGAATTAAATTAATTCTTAATGGATACTCAATTTTTTTTTTATAAACTCATGTTTTTCTATTTAACCCATAGATGGAACCCTAACAGGTACTACCACTCCGGGTCAGAGAGCAATGGTGATGAAGGGGTGCTCCACACTCCCCAAACCTCCAAAACTGGAACCTCACCATCAGAGAGTTTAACGTCATTCCCAGGACATGAAGACCCTCAGCCACCGCATTCTAGCACCCATATGATAAAAAGGGTTGGGACTTACCAAGTTCATTCTGAAATTTACATCAAAGTTTAAAATAACAAAAAAAAAAAAATTTATATCTGCAACAACCTAATTTGCATATTTTCAAAGTGCACACAAGATTGTTTATCTTTGAAGTTAATATGCGAGTTATAAATCAGCCATTAGCTATAAAGTTATTCAGTGCTAATATTCCTGATAAACTAATGTACCTTATAACTTTTGCCTCTACAGACATCAGCATCAGATCCGAACGCACACCAAAAAATAAAAAAAATAAAAATTACATCTTAACCCAGGTGAACTTGGAGCTAATAAAAAATTTTTTTTAAATTCTCATATCCAAAGGGAAAATGGACAAAGGGTTAAAAACTCGGCACTTTAACGAAATCAAACTGCAGCAAAAGCATCTTTTTGGGATGCCATGCCTGTCAGGAAGTGCAAAAGAAGGTTGGGGATGGGAAGGATAATTGTATCACCGTGGTTATTGTAAAGATGTTGGATAACCTTGAGAGAAGATAGTGGTAACACATGCCAGATATAATTATTCACTTTTTCTAAAAAAATTTTATTTATTATTTTTCTGCTGATTTCATTTTCGTTTTCCTATTTACAGTATCCTTTGATTCAATTCGAGATGCTCTCCGAAGAAAGGTCATTGGGAAGAAATGAAAGAATGAGCAAGAGAAACCTTTTTAAAAAATGTGATTTTAGGAACAACAAAAAAAAGAGAAAGAGTTAAAGAACTTGTGGTCTGCTTAGAGGAGAAATGCAGTCCCATTGAAAGCATTAGTTCCTGTCAGTTAAGCAACAACAAGCCCTCTTAGATGGGTGACCAATAATGAATAGTAGATAAAGCAAGCTACTTGAGGCCTGTGTGCCAGACTAAGTAAAGCTTAATAAATTTTAAGAAACTCAAGAAAGAAGCGAGAGGCTGGTTTGGTTTTACAGCATGTCAACCTAAGTTGGATTATTTTATGCCAAAGTCAGTTTAATAATTATGGTCACCAATCATTCAGTATAAAAATGCATCTTCACAATCACTTTAAACAGGTAAACACTTCATTAATCATAATCAGGTCACATTGACTCTCTCTCTCTCTCTCTCCAACCACTCTATCAATCATCACCCCTGGCAGGTCCTCTGCACAGCATCCAGAATCTTCAAAGAGCTGATTGATGTAGTTTTTTGCTGGCCAGCCTAAACTGGTATGTCCATGTGTAGTTGTCCATAGCAGAACAACACTTATGAGTTCATCGTCGCTTGTGCAGTGTGTATTGATCATTTTAAGAGCCAGTATATTAATGTAGTTCAAAAACATCTTAAATATTATCTCAAACAGATCTATTTGATCAATAGAGTGGACCTTAACAGGTACTACCACTCCAGGTCAGAGTGGACTTGGGAATAATGGCAAAGAAATGTGATTCCACACTCCAGAGTTCCAGAACTGGAACTTCACTGCCCTGATGCAGTTTAGTATCATACTCAGGAGATGAGTGGACCTGGGAATGATGACAATGAAAGAGTAACTTAACACTCCCCAGAACTCCAGAAGTGAAGCCTCACCATCTGATGCAGTTCAGTTTTATACCCAGGACACGAGTTAACCTGGGAGTAATGGCAGTGACTTCACACTTTCTAAAATTCAGAACTGGAGTCTCACCATCAGATGCAGTTTAGTGTCATATTCAGAATATCATGAATATTTACCAACCCTCCACATGAGTAGGATGTGACACAAGGTCAATTTCTTAAGCAGAGTTTAACAGGTTTTGAATTCAGAATTTTCCTTCTCCTAGAGTGGTTGCCTAACCAAGGTTAAAGAGCCCAGGCTGCCCTACTATTCACCATAGAAAATAGTTGGATTCATAACTTTCCAAAGGTATTAGCGTTATTTGAAATGGAAACAGCATTGTTCAGGATTTGAACTCATCTTTTCATGTCCATTTCCAACAACAGTAACCATTATACCATGCATACCCAGAATATAGCATATAAAGATATTATTTTCTGGAATAATAACTGTGGGTCATGATGTTTTTGTTTGTTTTTTTGTTTTTACTAAAAATTAACATTTTAATTACAAAATTAAAATATAAAATTATTATATGTTGGGTGTAGATTTTATAAAATTATTATAATTGTGGGTGACAAGAATTTTTATAAAAATATTATAATGTTGGGTGACAAGAATTTATAAAAATTTTATAATGTTGGGTGACAAATTTTATAAAATTATTATAATGTTGGGTGACAAAGGATTTATAAAAATTATTATAATGTTGGGTGACAAGGATTTTATAAAAATTATTATAATGTGAGTGACAAGGATGATTATAATGTTGAGTGACAAGGATTTTATAAAAATTATATAATGTTGGGTGACAAATTTATAAAAATTATCATAATGTTGGGTGACAAAGATTTTACAAAAATTATCATAATGTTGAGTGACAAGATTTTATAAAAATTATTATAATGTTGGGTGACAAGGATTTTAATTTTATAAATTTTTTATATATGTTGGTGACAAGGATTTTACAAAAATTATTATAATGTTGGGTGACAAGGATTTTACAAATTATTATAATGTTGGGTGACAAGGACAAAATTATTATAATTTGGGTGACAAGATTTTATAAAAATTATTATAATGTTGGGTGACAAAGATTTTATAAAAATTATTATAAATGTTGGGTGACAAGGTTTTCAAATTATTATAATGTTTAGGATGTTGGGTGACAAGGATTTATAAAAATTATTATAATGTTGGGTGACAAGGATTTTAACAAAAATTACTATAATGTTTGGGTGCAAGGATTTTACAAAATTACTATAATGTTGGGTGAAAGGATTTTACAAAAATTATTATAATGTTGACAAGGATTTACAAAAATTTTATATGTTGGGGTGACAAAGATTTTATAAAAATTATTATAATGTTTGACAAGATTTTACAAAATTACTATAATGTTGGGTACAAGGATTTTTATAAAAATTATTATAATGTTGGGTGACAAGGATTTTACAACAAACAAGTAGATTGTCATGTTGCTTTTTTATAAACCCATTAGATCTATAAAAATTCGATAAATGGAAAGAGAGAAGTTTTAAAAGCATGAGAGAAGAAAAAGAAGACAAAAAAATATTCTGTAAAGAAAGCTTTGTTGTTTTATAATTTTTTTTTGTCACACCTGGATCAGTCTTTAGAAAGATGATGAAAGACTAGGTAAGAAGTCAAGGGGTGGGGGAGAAGAATAGGTTACTATTTAATAGAATAGCAATGCTAAGTCAGGTAAGTCAGCAAGAGAGAGAGAATAAAGCAACAAGGTGAATCTATAAGGTAAGGCTAACAAAAGAGTTTTTTTTTTAAATGCTTAAAGGTGAGTGGGGAGGAGGGAGTATCAAGTCTAGTGAAATAAATCTTTGAATCAAGAAATGCAGTAGGAGGAGGAGAGATGATGATGAAGAGCTACATCATATTTCTCTGCCATCTGTAACTAGATATCATCATACGTCATCTTGATTCTTCTTCTTCTCATGTGATTTTATCAAAGACCAATAATCAAAGACAAAGAATTAAAAGAATGAAAAAACTCCATGCACTTGTTTCATAATGGTATGATTATGATTCATAACACAAATTATATCAATAAGAACAGAGAGAGAAAGGGGGAATAATGAAAACAATACAAAAAAAACATTTCTTTTTTTGTTTTACTTAAATTCTTTAAAATGCTATTAATGTAATAATGAAATAAAAAGCATTTTAATCACAAAACTAAATACAAAATTTAATATTTAAAAATATTCTATTGAAATTTTCATTTTGGCAGATTTTGAGGATGTCAATTTTTGTTTCTATTTTAATTTTGTCACGAACAAATTTTTAAAATTCGTCTGATGTGAAATTTCTCTGTTCAATTCCAGTGATTTCAGATATCATTTTTTTAAAACAGTACTCACTTAAAGCCACCTCCATCAGCCATTAAAGCTTAAATATCTAGATGATAATTTATACACTGTTAAATGGTTTCAAGTAATTATTCCTAATCTATTTATAATAGAGATTAGGTCTCTATTTGTCTGTAACAAAACTATGTCACTGCTTACGTCACATTACCCAAAATCATCATAACAAAGAATAAATACACCCAAAATTTGAACCTGCAACCTTAGATGGCCCTCATTGTTTTTTTAAAACAAATTTTAATAAATACATGCCCGGTATTATATACTTATATATAGTTTGTTTTATTTTAATACTAGAAACGGCTACCCGGCATTGCCTGGGTAGAGGGGGGATAAAAAATATTTAGTCTCACAGATCCATTATTACTTATCGGAGTGTGATCCTCACTGGATGCCCCATAAAAAATGTCCACGCAAAAAAGACCCGGTGGGACAGCTGGGTAGAGAGAATGACATATAACAATGTAGTAAGAAATTTTAATTCGATAAGTGACAAATTTTTTAAAAGATAAGATATAAATGAGGTGATTAATTTAATCAATGATATTATTTCAAAGCAAACAAAAAAATTCCCCTACCCCAAAATATAATGTGCTAATGGCTTTCCTTCCGTTCTATTCAAATTTTGATTTTTAAATATCTTCTCAAATATAAATAAAAGCTTCATTTTTTTGCAAAAAAGCAAGCTCTGGTGTAGTGAATGTGTATATATATTTACTCTTTCATTAATTGTTTTTATTTTTGTAGTTTCCTCCAGACAATACATATATACACATAACTGCCCTTTATATATGTATAGATATATTTAAAGGTTATCAGAATTGCTTTTTTTGGCAAAAATAATGAAGCTTTTATTTATATTTGAGAAGATATTTAAAAATCAAAATTTGAATAGTAACGGAAGGGAAAGCCATTAGCACATTATATTTTTGGGGTAGGGGGAATTTTTTTTGTTTGCTTTGAAATAATATATTCATTGATTAAATTAATCACCTCATTTTATCTTATCTTTTAAAAAATTTTGTTCACTTATCGAATTAAATTTCTTACTACATTGTTATATGTCATTCTCTCTACCCAGCTGTCCACCGGTCTTTTTGCGTGGACATTTTTTATGGGCCATCCAGTGAGGATCAAACTCGATAAGTAATAATGGGATCTGTGAGACTAAATATTTTTTTATCCCCCTCTACCCAGGCAATGCCGGGTAGCCGTTTTCTAGTATTAAAATAAAACAACTATATATAAGTATATAATACCGGGCATGTATTTATTAAAATTTGTTTTAAAAAACAATGAGGGCCATCTAAGGTTGCAGGTTCAATTTTGGGTGTATTTATTCTATGTTATGATGATTTTGGGTAATGTGACGTAAGCAGTGACATAGTTACAGACAAATAGAGACCTAATCTCTATTAAAATAGATTAGGAATAATTACTTGAAACCATTTAACAGTGTAAATTATCATCTAGATATTAAGCTTTAATGCTGATGGAGGTGGCTTTTAAGTGAGTACTGTTTTAAAAAAATGATATCTGAAATCACTGGAATTGAACAGAGAATTTCACATCAGACGAATTTTAAAAAATTTGTTCGTGACAAAATTAAAATAGAACAAAAATTGACATCCTCAAAATCTGCCAAAATGAAAATTTCATAGAATATTTTTTTAAATATTAAATTTTGTATTTAGTTTTGTGATTTAAATTCTTTTTATTTCATTATTACATTAATAGCATTTTTAAAGAATTTTAAGTAAACAAAAAAGAAAATGTTTTTTGTATTGTTTCATTATTCCCCTTTCTCTCTCTGTTCTTATTGATATAATTTTGTGTTATGAATCATAATCATTACCATTATGAAACAAGTGCATGGAGTTTTTTCATTCTTTTAATTCTTTGTCTTTGATTATTGGTCTTTGATAAAAAAAGATCACATGAAGAAGAAGAAGAATCAAGATGAGTTATGATGATATCTAGTTACAGATGGCAGAGAAATATGATGTAGCTCTTCCATCATCATCTCTCCTCCTCCTACTGCATTTCTTGATTCAAAGATTTATTTCACTAGACTTGATACTCCCTCCTCCCCACTCACCTTTAAGCATTTAAAAAAAAAACCTTTTGTTAGCCTTACCTTATAGATTCACCTTGTTGCTTTATTCTCTCTCTCTTGCTGATTACCTGACTTAGCATTGCTATTCTATTAAATAGTAACTATTCTTCTCCCCACCTTGACTTCTTACCTAGTCTTTTCATCATCTTTCTAAAGACTGATCCAGGTGTGACAAAAAAAAAAATTATAAAAACAAAAAGCTTTCTTTACAGAATATTTTTTGTCTTCTTTTCTCTTCTCTCATGCTTTTAAAACTTCTCTCTTTCCATTTATCGAATTTTTATAGATCTAATGGGTTTATAAAAAGCAACATGACAATCTACTTGTTTGTTGTAAAATCCTTGTCACCCAACATTATATAATTTTTATAAAATCTTGTCACCAACATTATAGTAATTTTTGTAAAATCCTTGTCACCCAACATTTTAATAATTTTTATTAAATCTTTGTCACCCAACATTATAATATTTTTTTAAAATCCTTTCGGCCAACATTATAATAATTTTGTAAAATCCTTGTCACCCAACATTATAGTAATTTTTGTAAAATCCTTGTCCCCAACATTATGTATTTTTGTAAATCCTTGTCACCCAACTATCTTGTATAATTTTTATAAAATCCTTGTCACCCACATTATAATAATTTTTGTAAAATCCTTGTCACCCAACATTATAATAATTTTTATAAAATCTTTGTCACCCAACATTATAATAATTTTTATAAAATTCTTGTCACCCAACATTATAATAATTTTTGTAAATCCTTGTCACCCAACATCCTGTCAATAATTTTTGTAAATCTTGTCACCCAACATTATAATAATTTTTGTAAATCCTTGTCACCCAACATTATAATAATTTTTATAAAATCCTTGTCACCAACATTATAATAATTTTATAAAATCTTTGTCACTCAACATTATGATAATTTTTGTAAAATCTTTGTCACCCAACATTATGATAATTTTTATAAAATTCTTGTCACCCAACATTATAATGATTTTTTTAAAATCCTTGTCACTCAACATTATAATAATTTTTATAAATCTTTGTCACCCAACATTATAATATTTTTATAAAATCTTGTCACCACATTAAAATAATTTTTATAAAATCTTGTCACCCAACATTATAATAATTTTTATAAAATCTTTGTAATAATTTTTTATAAAATTCTTGTCACCCAACATTATAATAATTTTTATAAAATTCTTGTAATAATTTTTATAAAATTCTTGTCACCCAACATTATAATAATTTTATAAAATTCTTGTCACCCAACATTATATAATTTTATAAAATTCTTGTCACCCAACATTATAATAATTTTTATAAAATCTTGTCACCCAACATTATAATAATTTTTATAAATTCTTGTCACCCAACATTATAATAATTTTTATAAAATTTTGTCACCCACTATAATAATTTTGTAAAGAATAATTTAAAATGTTTAGGGTGGATTTTTAGTAAAAACAACAAAAACAAACAAAAACATCATGACCCACAGTTATTATTCCAGAAAATAATATCTTTATATGCTATATTCTGGGTATGCATGGTATAATGGTTACTGTTGTTGGAAATGGACATGAAAAGATGAGTTCAAATCCTGAACAATGCTGTTTCCATTTCAAATAACGCTAATACCTTTAGGAAAGTTATGAATCCAACTATTTTCTATGGGTGAATAGTAGGGCAGCCTGGGCTCTTTAACCTTGGTTAGGCAACCACTCTAGGAGAAGGAAAATTCTGAATTCAAAACCTGTTAAACTCTGCTTAAGAAATTGACCTTGTGTCACATCCTACTCATGTGGAGGGGTTGGTAAATATTCATGTATATTCTGAATATGACACTAAACTGCATCTGATGGTGAGACTCCAGTTCTGGAATTTTAGAAAGTGTGAAGTCACTGCCATTACTCCCAGGTTAACTCGTGTCCTGGGTATAAAACTGAAATGCATCAGATGGTGAGGCTTCACTTCTGGAGTTCTGGGGAGTGTTAAGTTACTCTTTCATTGTCATCATTCCTAGGTCCACTCATCTCCTGAGTATGATACTAAACTGCATCAGGGCGGTGAAGTTCCAGTTCTGGAACTCTGGAGTGTGGAATCACACTTTCTTTGCCATTATTCCCAAGTCCACTCTGACCTGGAGTGGTAGTACCTGTTAAGGTCCACTCTATTGATCAAATAGATCTGTTTGAGATAATATTTAAGATGTTTTTGAACTACATTAATATACTGGCTCTTAAAATGATCAATACACACTGCACAAGCGACGATGAACTCATAAGTGTTGTTCTGCTATGGACAACTACACATGGACATACCAGTTTAGGCTGGCCAGCAAAAAACTACATCAATCAGCTCTTTGAAGATTCTGGATGCTGTGCAGAGGACCTGCCAGGGGTGATGATTGATAGGAGTGGTTGGAGAGAGAGAGAGAGAGAGTCAATGTGACCTGATTATGATTAATGAAGTGTTTACCTGTTTAAAGTGATTGTGAAGATGCATTTTTATACTGAATGATTGGTGACCATAATTGTTAAACTGACTTTGGCATAAAATAATCCAACTTAGGTTGACATGCTGTAAAACCAAACCAGCCTCTCGCTTCTTTCTTGAGTTTCTTAAAATTTATTAAGCTTTACTTAGTCTGGCAGACAGGCCTCAAGTAGCTTGCTTTATCTACTATTCATTATTGGTCACCCATCTAAGAGCGCTTGTTGTTGCTTAACTGACAGGAACTAATGCTTTCAATGGGACTGCATTTCTCCTCTAAGCAGACCACAAGGTTCTTTAACACTTTCTCTTTTTTTTTGTTGTTCCTAAAATCACATTTTTTAAAAAGGTTTCTCTTGCTCATTCTTTCATTTCTTCCCAATGACCTTTCTTCGGAGAGCATCTCGAATTGAATCAAAGGATACTGTAAATAGGAAAACGAAATGAAATCAGCAGAAAATAATAAATAATTTTTTTAGAAAAAGTGAATAATTATATCTGGCATGTGTTACCACTATCTTCTCTCAAGGTTATCCAACATCTTTACAATAACCACGGTGATACAATTATCCTTCCCATCCCCAACTTCTTTTGCACTTCCTGACAGGCATGGCATCCCAAAAAGATGCTTTTGCTGCAGTTTGATTTCGTTAAAGTGCCGAGTTTTTAACCCTTTGTCCATTTTCCCTTTGGATATGAGAATTTAAAAAAAATTTTTTATTAGCTCCAAGTTCACCTGGGTTAAGATGTAATTTTTATTTTTTTTATTTTTTGGTGTGCGTTCGGATCTGATGCTGATGTCTGTAGAGGCAAAAGTTATAAGGTACATTAGTTTATCAGGAATATTAGCACTGAATAACTTTATAGCTAATGGCTGATTTATAACTCGCATATTAACTTCAAAGATAAACAATCTTGTGTGCACTTTGAAAATATGCAAATTAGGTTGTTGCAGATATAATTTTTTTTTTTTTTGTTATTTTAAACTTTGATGTAAATTTCAGAATGAACTTGGTAAGTCCCAACTCTTTTTATCATATGGGTGCTAGAAGGCGGTGGCTGAGGGTCTTCATGTCCTGGGAATGACGTTAAACTCTCTGATGGTGAGGTTCCAGTTTTGGAGGTTTGGGGAGTGTGGAGCACCCCTTCATCACCATTGCTCTCTGACCCGGAGTGGTAGTACCTGTTAGGGTTCCATCTATGGGTTAAATAGAAAAACATGAGTTTATAAAAAAAATTGAGTATCCATTAAGAATGAATTTAATTCTCAACTTTGTTGGCATTAAATGACACACTGAGGTAGATATGCCGTAAAACTAAACAAACTATTCTCTCTCTATTCTATTGCAATGTTTTTTCACTATTTATTCATGTTCATTTCACACTGTTGAAAATAGAAAAAAGCAAATTTGAGGTTAATTTATTTATTGTAGGCAACAATGTATAGATTCTAAGAGTTTTTATTTCAATTACTATACATCATTCTAAGCTGTTTTAATGTTGATGATGGAAAACAGTTGAATTTTCTTCTTGGTATAAGCCATAAACAGTTTCCTGTCTGAAATATATAGCAATTTAACATTACATTCTGGGGAAAATACATCTTCCAATTACTATAAAATGCCAAACCAGTGGTGGCCATTTTGATTCAAAGTTTTTGACTGCTGGAAGAACCTATCTTATGATTGTAAATTTTGAAAACTGGATATTGACTTGAGACATTGACCAACCATTTGTGAGTTTACAAAGTTTATTCTCTGTATTGACATTTAATATATCAAATCTATTAACAAAAATTGCAATTGTTTTTAGACTACCTTAATATTGTATAAAATTATTATTGCAAATGTAGCAAATAAAACCCAAGAGACTTATTTCTCATGTCCTCTGACTCCACCAGTTTTCAACAAACTGTTCTTCTACAAAAATATGATAACAAAACCAGATCTTTCAATCTAACTATCTCTAGAATGAAAAATAAATTCGACTTGTTGAAGAGAGGGGGGTCAACAATGTCGTCGTCGTCACAAAATCTATAGCACAAAAAAAATCCGTCGTCGTAAAATCACCAACTCAAATATCTTCAGCAGCTGAATAATCGCAACTCCCTGCTGTCGTCACCCCACTTATACTTATACAAGTTTTTGTCTTCAACATCCGGGTGTCTGCACCCCACGGTACGAGATTCCCGAGCCAATCCCCGCCGCCAGAATCCTCGTAGCCATCATCCGGGCACCTGGCGCTTACATCCGGGACAGTAGTATCTTGAATTCAGTGCCAATGTGTCGTCCGCTCGCATTCCAAAGGACGCGGGTTTGATTCCACATGCCAGGCAAAGCCTAGCCCGCTTCCTTCGAGAATACGGTAGGCCACTCACCTCGTGTTCTCTGTCACACTATCTTTCTACAAAAAATGATTATTCCATCTCTATTTCTGTCAGCTTTAAATGACCCACTGTGGTTGATGTGCCGTAAAACAAACCAAGCCAAACCTCTAACTGACAAAAGCAGATGGAACTCATTTTCCTTCTTCACAACAAAGTTTGGTTCTTTTGATGACAATTTTAATTTCTTTACTCGCTCTTGCAAAGGTACAATCTGTGTGACCCAACCAAATGTCAATTTCATTCTGGTTTGCTTCCAATGGTCATTGACTCGAGACAGCTATCTGTTGCTTTGGAGTTCTTATGTATACAACAACTTATGCATATTCATAAGTGATAGTAATATTAAGAACTTGAATGTGCGCATGCATGCCAATCATATTACAAATGGCTGCTTACATAAAATTATATATGGAGGAGTGTGGTGTAATAGCTAGTGTTGTAGGAACTGGATTTATCAACCCGAGTTCAAATCCTGGACAAGACTGTTTGCATTTCACATAGTGCTAATATCCTTGGGAAAGGTATGCATTCAACTACTCTCCCTCTAGCTATGGGTAAATAGTAGAGCAGACTGGACTCTTTAACCGTGACTTGGTAACCAGTCTAGAAGAAGGAAAACTCTGCATCACAAGATCAATTTCTTAAACTGAGTTTAACAGGTTTAAACCTGTTAAACTCTGCTCAAGAAATTGACCTTGTGTTGCATCCTGCTCATGTGGAGGGTTGGTAAATATATACATGGAAAACACAAAGCAGTGCAAATTTTTGCTTCAGGTAAGTGAAAATTGTCACAGCAAATATTACTACATATAAAATCTCAATTATAATTAATATTATTAATATTGAACTTAATGACACTGAAGGTGGCCTTTAAGTAAATGTTCTTTAATATTCGAAAATCCATGACATCTTATATAATAAATGATATAAAATACATAATTAAACATAATTATATAATATAGGGTCCGGTTAGCTCAGTCGGTAGAGTGTTCGGCTAGGAGCCACAAAGTTCTTGGTCCGATATCAGCCCTCGCCAACTCAGCGTGTGAGGAGCTGGTGGTAGGTGTGTTGCTCCACCTCAGACACTAAAAATCTCCTTGGTCTAGCGCTATTGAAAAAGGGGATAGACTCCCTCGCTGTCTGGCTGATACTGACATTAGGCCACCCCGACGACTTTTTTATATAATATAAAAACTAAAGTTTGTTTTTATATAGAAAAATGATTATAGTGAAAAAATACTTATTACAGATATATCACGCTTAAATAAGTACAGTCCTACCAATATTTTATAAAAAGTTAACTTTCTTCTACATCAAAGATCATCATGATGTTGCGCTGACAGCATGGATTCCCATGACTCTGTCTCACCAACCTATCGTCATCGCTCCTGGCAAGTCCTCCTTACAACATCCAGTATCCATACAGAGCTGATCAATAATTTTTTACTGGTTGGCCCACTCTGTATGCCCATGTGTAGTGTCCTCAGGAGAATGTCACTTATTAGTTTGTTCTTACTTCCCTATCATTATCCAGTGTGGACGTGTTCGTTTTACTTGGATAGTTTGTGTGATAGGAGGTAAGTGCCGTACAATTGCTTTTTGTAGAGTGCTGCTTCCAAGATTTGTTCAGGAAAACATGCAGCATCCTTGTGTAGTTTCCATCTAGCTTTAAAAAATAAAAAAAATGCCAGAAAAAGCTATATCAAAGACTCTAGGATTTTATTATTTCTAGTGGAACATCATATGGCCGACCTTGAGCACATGTTAAGTGAGGTCACTGGCGTACAAATTTGATGCATGTACACAGAATGGTCACTGGCATGCAAGTTCAAAGCATATGGAAAAAATGATTATACGTGGGGAAACATACGTGACACATTAAGTCACCTCGAGGTGATGTAAGAAGAGCACCCATAAAAAACATTCTCTCTTGCTCTCCAGTGCTGTTGAAGTAAAAACGTACATCCTTTGTTCTTCTGGTTTTCATGGAAATCTCTACATCAGAAGATAATCTGTGTAAAAGAAAACAAAAAGATTATCTTCCTAATACAGCTTTGAGTTCTCTTCTTTGACCAAACTGAATTTTACAAAGTTCCTGGTTCGATACCGCCCTCGCCAACTCACCGTATGTGTAGCACAGGGATCTGTGCGGTAAAGTGAGAAGCTGATGGTTAGGTGTGGCGCTCCACCTCAGACGCTAAAATAATCTCCTTGGTCTAGCTCTAGGGAAAAGGGGATACACCCCCTTGCTATCTGTTGTTTTGTTTTACGGCATATCAACCCTTTTTGGGAATTTTAATACCGAATCAAGTGATTTTGATATAAAGTTGCTTACAGTAGCTGCCGTTTCTTCTAAGTATTAACAGACTCATCGCTGCTTGACTTTAGTGATCAAGCGGGAACGGGTGCTTTCAACGCATTTTGAGAGCTCTCCATCCTCGAAGACAAATTTACTTAAGTGATTGCGGCATGTTCATCATTTTGATGTTCACTCAGCGTATGAGTAGCTCAGGGATCTGTTTCGGTAAAAAATCTCCAACTTACTATAAAACAATTTCTAGTGGAACATTATACAATCAAGATAGATATTATTAGGCATTCAGAGATGCTGATAGGTATGCGTCCTGCATCCTTGATGCATAAAAAATATAAAAGCACACAGTAAAGGCATATCCATGCATCCCAGTGTTTTTCTTTTTTCTTCCCTCACCATTTCAAGCTAACTGTAAAAAGTAAAGTCGTCGGGGCGGCCTAATGTCGGTATCAGACATGCAGCAAGGGAGTCTATCCCCTTTTCACTAGCGCTAGACCAAGGCGATTATTTTAGTGTCTGAGTGGAGCGCCACACCTACCATCAGCTCCTTACTTTACCGCATAGATTCCTGTGCTACTCATAGGCTGAGTTGGTGAGGGCGGGTATCGAACTAGGAACCTTGTGGTTTCTAGCCGAACGCTCTACCGACTGAGCTAACCCGGCCCTACAATCTAACTGTAAATACATTTCAATAGTTTCTTAGAAAGCCGTCTAACTCCTACCTTGTAACCTATCCTGTGTAATTCGTTAGACGGCTTTTTAGTTGTTTCCCTATAATAAATATAAGCCTACAATTTATTAAGAAACTTTAGTTGGGACCCATCAAATTTAACTCATTCAAAGCAAATATGTTGCATCCGGGATGCACTAGATCAAAAAGCACAGTATTATTTATACCAAACTCTTCAGTATTGAAATTATATAACCAAAATTATGATTACGTAGTAGTAAAAAATAAAGTCTACTGTGTGACCTATTTTCAGAATCAGACGTAGAGCAAAGGTGTCTATCCTCTTTTTGCTAGCGCTATACCAGGGAGATTGTTATGCTGAAGTGTAGTGCCACACTACCATTAGCTCCCAGATGCTTTACCACATAGATTATCCAAACTGCTACTCATGCCGCATCAAACCAGAACCTTACAATTCCTAGGCGATTACTCTACCGACTGAGCTCGATAACCAAAAATAGGAATATGTAACAGTCCAAAAAAAGCACACCCTTATATATATCTATGCAATTTTATTTTTAAAATTTTAAATCGCCCTGTCGGCTGGGGCTTTAGAATGGACTGACTGCACCTCTGCAGAGGGGTAAGATTCCCCCAAATGGGGCCATCTGTTGGCCGTGGTGGCAACCGTGATGCTTAAGGACAGAGTCTTGGTGGATGAGCAGTCCGTGACCTGCAACAACCCACTTAGGACCTTACTTAGGCTAGACGGGCAGTCGGAGAGGCCCCTCCGATCAATCGGCTGGTCACGTCAAGCCCTAGCACCTATATGATTGCCCAACCCTATTGCTCTTATAGCAAGCCCAACACTTTTTATCATATGGGTGCTAGAAAGCGGTGGCTGAGGTCTACATGTCCTGGGAATGACGTTAAACTCTATCTGATGGTGAGGTTCAGTTTTGGAGGTTTGGGGAATGTGGAGCACCCCTTTATCACCATTTCTCCCTGGTCCACTCTGACTTGGAGTGGTAGTACCTGTTAGGTCCCATCTATGGGTTAAATAGAAAATGTTTTATAAAAAATTGTATTATCCATTAAGAATTGATTTATTTCAAAACTTTATTGGCATTTAAATGACCCACTGAGGTTGATATGTCGTAAACACCAAAACCAAACCAAACAAAAATTTTAAATAAGAAATTAAACCATCAGCTGTAGCTTCCACAACGATGTTGAAAGACCAATTCAAATTTCACATTTCCACAGAGATCCAAATGATTTCTCAGAAAAAGTAATTGAATGATTATTAAAGTTTTTAATTTTTTAAAAGTAGTATATATTAATAAAATTTGCACTAAATTATTGACTAAAGGTTCAAACTTTTTATTTATACTTGGTAAAATTTATTTAATGTGGCTTTTAAACATAAAAAGGTTCCCTATAGAATCAAGAAAGATTTATTCTGATCTGTTTTAGTGTTCCATTTTCAAGAGTATGGGTCACCCAGTGATAATCAAACTCACTAACAAAGGTCTGCTAGCCTTGATCTCTAACCATTACATCACCTGTTCCATTTCTAAGAGTTACTTTTTTATGAGATTGTCTGAATAACAGAGTTTTCTGTAGTTAATTAGTTTTCAATCAATTGAATCATGAAAGTTTTGTAAACTTGTCCAGATTCTAGCTGTCCCCATAGCATAGGAACTGTGACATCATAGTAAGCAAGTTTGAACACCACTTGGCACTATTATATTCACTTTCAGACTAATACCCTTGGGAAAGGTATGAACCCCTTCATGCACTCAGCTATGGGTTAAATAGTACTACTACTGTTCTTTTATAAAGGTGGATTTGTGGATTTAAATAATCCACAAAGGTTGATATGCCATTAAACAAAGAAACTAAAGCAAACAAGATCCCAGTTTATCATAAGGAATTCCTTTTGGATCACAGACAACAGAGTGAAGAAGTTTTTCCATCAGGAAAATCTATTTAGATTATGATATCGAAAATTCTCCTGGATCAAGTTTTTTTTGTTTTTTTTTCCATTTTTTTGTATTCTGTGATGAATTCATTTTTCATTACCCGATGACTACTTTGTCTAAAAACTACTTTTCTCTGTATTGAGCAAAGAAAGACAACTGAGCAGGAAGAGAAAAAACAACTGTTTAAATACTGACTCATACAGAATATCTATTTTCACACTATTTGCTCTATTAGTCAACTGATCTGGGTATGACATTAAAATGCAACTGGTGGTGAGGCCCCGATTTTGGAGCTCTGAGGAGTGTGGAGTACACCTTTATTGCCATTACTCCTAGGTCTACTCTAACCTGGAGTGGTAGTACCTGCTAGGGTCTCATCTATGGTCAAACATATCTGCTTAAAAATTATAATAATCTGTAAATTATTTGTATTCATATATAATATACAAATTATTAGTATTAGATAAGAATACTTGAATATTAGATAGGAATACTTGAAACCATATAATTATGTGCAAAATTATTAGTATTAGATAGTAAATATTTGATGCCATACAATGTGTGCAAATAATTTGTATTAAGAACTGGAGCTATAATTGTTTGCATTGATTATTATTATGTGTTACTTGAAACGATATGATTGCTAGCAAAAAAAAAAAAAAAAAAAGAAAAAAACGATGACCAACTTCAGCATTAAATAACCCAACAAAGACTGACATGCTGTAAACCAAGGAACCAATTATTAGTCAAAGTTTTCAGATTTCAACTCATATTTTTTATGATAAAATTTTTGTGATTAACTTCAAAGATATTTTAATATAAGTTTTTAATTAAATCAAAATCTTTACAGTTATTAGAATGCTTGGTGGTAGGGAATATATTTTAGTTGAGTCTCCACTCATCAAAGACCAACGTTAGCATTAGTATATACATGATATGCTAACACTGAACACAATGGAAGGAAAGGCAAAATAAGGCATTTTTACATGCAAGAACATTTAACCTTTTATATAAATGATATATATATACCAATGGTATTAAAAAGAAAGAATACACAAACATGTTTCATGTACAATTATCCACATATTATTCCATGAACAAGCAGTATGTGAAGGGATACATAAATGGAAAAAATGCTTACTTGACAAGAGTAGTTGATATAGCCATGTGGCTTTACTGTTTGCTGGCAGAACATGCAAAAGGCCCCTAATGACCATGCTAATTCTCTATGGTAGATAATTATTTATTGTATCTCTTGTGGGGATTCAAATGAAATACAAATAAAAAAAATAACAAACTCCCATGAGCCTTCACCAGAAGAACCCCCCAAGTATGTGCGGAAAAAAGGACCCACTTACAGCCCCCAAGAGAATCTCTCAGCCATTCTGACTTAGGCCTTAACTGTGAATAGACACTACTACTGGCCAGGGAGATATTTCCTTGACATATGGTGGCTATGACTAAATCATAAAACCACCTTCTGTATTTGTCTCTTCCTTTTCTTCCCTTGAATTCCTTTCTTTTCAGTGCAACCATCAAATAAGATAGGATTAAAAGCAAACCCTAGGAACACGCACCAAGAATAACAAGCTACCTTTTAAACCTAAAACATTAAACCTCTTGCCACCCCACACTCTACAGAATCAAGCAAGGTTGATTCTGGTTTATGTTAGCATTCCATTTCCAAAAGGTAATTTTCTATGTGCTTATAAGTTTTCAATTTAATGAAATGAAAGATGAAAGTTTGAGGAAATTTTTCCATGTTTCAAATTCTGTGATTCACATAATTTTCTGAATTGAAAGAGAAAATAGACTAAGAATATCTGTTATTCCCATGGCTAATAGAATCAAAGAATGATTTAATAAACTCTTCTTTTTTTTTTTTCAGTCTATTTTGTCCATAAGTGAAAAGTTTAAAAAAAATTGTTAATCTAACATTAACATTTATCAACCATCTTAAAATGTTGTCTTCTGTTATTGGTGAAGAAAGAAAAAAAAATACATTTCAGGAAGACTTTGAAATTTTCAATGCAAAAATTGTTTTGTTTTGTTTTTTGGTTGTTTTTTCTTCTTCCTCTGAATCAAAATCTATGGAAGAAACAAAACAACAAAATATCTTACTTGATATATTGTTGTTGCTAGTTTATCATTTGAACATCTGCCAGTTTTCATCTCTTTCTAGAAAAATGAAGATGAACTAGTATTAAAAAAAAGGAAATAAAAAGAGCTGAAATGGAAATCTGTATTAGCATTGAATTAATTTTCTGAACAACACAGTTTAGAATTAGAAATTTAAAGAGAAATAAAATTTAAAAAAATGTTATCATAAAGCAATAATATCTTATAAAGGAGAATGTTTCCATAGAATTAATTTTCTGAATACAATTGGAAAAAAATAAATAGATAAAATGAAAAATAATAATGGTATCACTCAGAATGAATAGAAATTTAAAAATCATACATACATACATATATATATATATATGTATGTGTGTGTCTCATTACATAATTTCCTGTGAAAAAAAAGCTATACCAATTAATAAAAATCTATTAAAAAAAACTATAACAACTAATAAAAAAAAGCAATAACAATAAAATTAAAATATCTAGCATTTAATAAAAACAGCAAGAAAAATAGTTGCTAGATTTTTTGGACTATATTACCTTAAGGCACCCCTTTTTGATCTCGATTAAGAAAGGACATGTTTTTCATTTACACCGTCAATATCTGGTTGATTTAACAGACGATTTTTAAATATTTTTCTTTTAATTATAAAGCTAACCTCTAACCCTAACAAACAACCAGATATTGACGGTGTAAATAAAAAACATGTCCTTTCTTAATCGAGATCAAAAAGGGGTGCCTTAAGGTAATATGGTCTGATTTTTTTAATGATTTATAACTTAATATTTTTTGTAAATGATTATAAGAATTACTTAAATGAAAAAAAATTATTTTTACTGGATTAATTTTCTGAGTAAAATCCAAAATTAAAACCTTGGAGGCTAATATTTCTGGAAAAAAAATCCCAGGAAACTCACTGAAAAGACAAACATTGAAAAGATTATATGAATGAGTACACAGTCATTTGTCACATATTGTCCTACTGGTTAGCATCCTTCTGTCTGCAAAAGATGATGGTGTAGTGTCCAAAATCTTTTTAATTTTTTTCCCAACTCCATAGTTGATAAGGAGGATGTGCTGTTGCTCAAGCAGCAGATACCCCCTCTCCAGGCTGCTGCTCTGGTCCAAAGGAAAGGTAAGAAACCAATGCAGTTTGGCAACAGCAGGAGTTGCTGTGTAGCACTGAAGTTCAGCATTACTCCACCTTAGGGACTCTGGCTCTGGATTTGTTTTCAGGGTTTACTCTCCTAGCCTTTTTTCGGGATCGTGTAAAGTCGCTTGGTAGCGGTGGTTTCATAACAGGCTCTTCCTTGTCCTAGGTGGGTTGATCACCAGGACCAAAGAGCCGCATTTAACCAATTTGGGGGGTTCTGTGTGTAGTAAGTGCGCCAATCTTACTACTGTCAGTATGGATAATCGTTGGCTCTCCTAGAGCCTGTCCGCTCTTTTCAAGGTCCTGTTTTTTGGGGTTTTTTTTGCTTTTTTGTCCTACTGAACAATGTCAATTCGCTTATATGTCCGCTGTTAATAACAATAAAAAATTGAATTAAAAAACAGTCAGACATAAGCAGTCCCTAAACAACATACAAACACATGATTGTCCAAACTGGGGTGGTGAGGGTGGTGTCAGGCATATAATGTTACACTCTGATAGTCCATAATTGTTTTTAGGCTTAAAAAAATAAAACAAACATTGACTTTGTTTACATAGTGTCTAAATCAGTCATGGGCAAACTGCGGACATGCGGGCCACATGTGGTTTGCAGTGTTTTATGAATAGCCTGCTTAAGACTTCAGTATTTTTATAGAAAAGATCATTTTACTGAAGAGAAAACTTTTCCCTAGGCAGATGCCATATTGAAGTCAGTTAGTCAATTGTTGGTTTGAATAACAGCAACTAGCTAAGTACAACTGAAGCAGTGTCCAAGACAGTTGGTATTTATAGAAATCAAGAATGACCCATTCATGCATTTGGGTGATTCCATTTCCGGATTGGCTGCTTGGTTTCTATGATATTGTGGAGTTTTATAAATACCCTGTCAGTCTGCAGTAGAATTGCAACAAGACGGGATTGTATTAAGTTACAACCGCTTGTTGCCGTGTCTTACCAATTTGACGGTAATTGGAACTTAGCTTGATTATTTTTCACATATGGTCTTCTGTACTGAAAATGGTTGAGGTATCTTCAGTGTAAAATTACTCTTAATTTTTTTAGTAAATGCATCCTGCCTAATGATGAGACATGTCTCATGTGGCCCGCTTCTCAGAAAAGGTTGTCAATGCCTGGTCTAAATCGTGCAATGTCTGATTTTTATAATATATCTTGGACATTATGCAACACAAAACTGTAACCATAAACCTTATATATATATATATATATATACACACACACACACACAAACACCAACCCCTCCGCACGAATAGGATATGACACAGAAGGTCAATTTCTTAAGCAGAGTTTAACAGGTTTGAATCCAGAGTTTTCCTTCTCTTAGACTTATTACCTAGCCAAGGTTAAAAAGCCGAGTTTGCCCTACTATTTACCCATAGCTGGAGGGAGAGTAGTTGGATGCATACCTTTCTCAAGGGTATTAGTGGTATGTGAAATGCAAGCAGTGTCGTCCAGGATTTCATTTTGGGTCACCAAATCCATATATAACTGCTGATGATTTGAATGAACACTGAAATATTAACAAAATTTACCCCACATTTTTTTTTTTGTTAATTCAAGTATTCATTACAAAAATGATTCCTGCACAGTTATCTTCACATTTTAATATAATCAAGAATTCTAATTTTATAATCTGGACACAGATTTATGGCATGTCAATCCTTGGTAGCCTTAATTTAATACTGAGGTCATCTTTTTATTGTGCTTAAACAAATCTACTTTTAAAAAAAGTCGATGTCAGGATAGCCTAAAGTTGGTATCAGCCAGACAGTGAGGGAATCTATCCCCTTTTTACTAGCGCTAGACCAAGGAGATTGTTTTTTTAGCGTCTGAGGCAGAACGCCACACCTAACATCAGCTCCTCACTTTACCACACAACTAAATTAAAATCTGATGACACAGATTCACACTATATCAAAAGATTTGTTTCAACTAATAGAAAACTCATTGAAATACGAGGTATGTCAGAAAAGTCCCAGGTTGATCGCATTCTTCGATGTGAGGGGCATTGTCTACTGCGAGTTCTTGCCACACAAATAACCCAACAATGGTGGATATGCCATAAAACCAACTTTTAATGGCTTGCAAAAGAAAAGACTGACTTCAGCATTAAATAAGCCAACAAGGGTTGACGTGCCATAAAACCAACATATAATGGTTTGCAAGAACAACAAGACTGACTTCAGCATTAGATTTATAAAAAATAACCCAAATCTACAAAGAGATACTCTGGCGTTTGCTTTGTTCAGTGCGTGAGAAGAGGCAAGTGATGTGGCAGGACAACTCATGAGTGCTTCACCATGACAATGCACCTGCCCACATTGCCCTGAGTATCTGAGAGTTCCCGGCTCAGAAGAACATCACTGTGCTGGAGCAACCTCCCTACTCGCCTGACCTGGCTCCATGTGATTTTTTTCCTCTTCCCAAAGCTCAAGGAGGTCATCAAGGGAACCCGTTTTGAGGATGTGCATGACATCAAAAAGGCTGTGATGACAGAGCTACGAGGAATCCTGGAAGAATCCTTCCAGGAGTGCATGCAAGCATGGCAGAGAATGATGGGAAACTCCGGGGTGGGGGGATTACTTTGAAGGGATATTGTAGTTGGATTT
>CM042141.1:9527077-9573465 GCA_023376005.1 Doryteuthis pealeii | reverse complement strand
TCTGTTGTTGCTTGTTGAGAGATGATAATTATTCACTTTTCTAAAAAAATTTTATTTATTATTTTTCTGCTGATTTCATTTTCGTTTTCCTATTTACAGTATCCTTGATTCATTCGAGATGCTCTCCGAAGAAAGGTCATTGGGAAGAAATGAAAGAATGAGCAAGAGAAACCTTTTTAAAAAATGTGATTTTAGGAACAACAAAAAAAGAGAAAAGAGTTAAAGAAGCTTGTGGTCTGCTTAGAGGAGAAATGCAGTCCCATTGAAAGCATTAGTTCCTGTCAGTTAAGCAACAACAAGCCCTCTTAGATGGGTGACCAATAATGAATAGTAGATAAAGCAAGCTACTTGAGGCCTGTGTGCCAGACTAAGTAAAGCTTAATAAATTTTAAGAAACTCAAGAAAGAAGCGAGAGGCTGGTTTGGTTTTACAGCATGTCAACCTAAGTTGGATTATTTTATGCCAAAGTCAGTTTAATAATTATGGTCACCAATCATTCAGTATAAAAATGCATCTTCACAATCACTTTAAACAGGTAAACACTTCATTAATCATAATCAGGTCACATTGACTCTCTCTCTCTCTCTCTCTCCAACCACTGCTATCAATTATCACCCCTGGCAGGTCCTCTGCACAGCATCCAGAATCTACAAAGAGCTGATTGATGTAGTTTTTTGCTGGCCAGCCTAAACTGGTATGTCCATGTGTAGTTGTCCATAGCAGAACAACACTTATGAGTTCATCGTCGCTTGTGACGTGTGTATTGATCATTTTAAGAGCCAGTATATTAATGTAGTTCAAAAACATCTTAAATATTATCTCAAACAGATCTATTTGATCCATAGAGTGGACCTTAACAGATACTACCACTCCAGGTCAGAGTGGACTTGGGAATAATGGCAAAGAAAATGTGATTCCACACTCCAGAGTTCCAGAACTGGAACTTCACTGCCCTGATGCAGTTTAGTATCATACTCAGGACATGAGTGGACCTGGGAATAATGACAATGAAAGAGTAACTTAACACTCCCCAGAACTCCAGAAGTGAAGCCTCACCATCTGATGCAGTTCAGTTTTATACCCAGGACACGAGTTAACCTGGGAGTAATGGCAGTGACTTCACATTTTCTAAAATTCCAGAACTGGAGTCTCACCATCAGATGCAGTTTAGTGTCATATTCAGAATATACATGAATATTTACCAACCCCTCCACATGAGTAGGATGTGACACAAGGTCAATTTCTTAAGCAGAGTTTAACAGGTTTTGAATTCAGAATTTTCATTCTCCTAGACTGGTTGCCTAACCAAGGTTAAAGAGCTCAGGCTGCCCTACTATTCACCCATAGAAAATAGTTGGATTCATAACTTTCCCAAAGGTATTAGCGTTATTTGAAATGGAAACAGCATTGTTCAGGATTTGAACTCATCTTTTCATGTCCATTTCCAACAACAGTAACCATTATACCATGCATACCCAGAATATAGCATATAAAGATATTATTTTCTGGAATAATAACTGTGGGTCATGATGTTTTTTATTCTTTACAAAAATTATTATACCGTTGGGTGCCAAAGATTTTATAAAAATTATTATAATGTTGAGTGACAAGGATTGTATAAAAATTATTATAATGTTGGGTGACAAGGATTTTATAAAAATTATTATAATGTTGGGTGACAAGGATTTTACAAAAATTATTATAATGTTGGGTGACAAGGATTTTACAAACATTATTATAATGTTGGGTGACAAGGATTTTACAAAAATTATTATAATGTTGAGTGACAAGGATTTTATAAAAATTATTATAATGTTGAGTGACAAGGATTTTATAAAAATTATTATAATGTCGAGTGACAAGGATTTTATAAAAATTATTATAATGTTGAGTGACAAGGATTTTATAAAAATTATTATAATGTTGAGTGACAAGGATTCTATAAAAAATTATCATAATGTTGGGTGACAAAGATTTTACAAAAATTATCATAATGTTAAGTGACAAAGATTTTATAAAAATTATTATAATGTGGGTGACAAGGATTTTATAAAAATTATTATAATGTTGGTGACAAGGATTTACAAAAATTATTATAATGTTGGGTGACAAGGATTTATAAAAATTATTATAATGTTGGGTGACAAGGATTTTACAAAAAATATTATAATACAAGGATTTACAAAAATTATTATAATGTTGGGTGACAAGGATTTTACAAAAAATTATTATAATGTTGGGTGACAAGGATTTTACAAAAATTATTATAATGTTGGGTGACAAGATTTTATAAAAATTATTATAATGTTGGGTGACAAGGATTTTATAAAATTATTATAATGTGGGTGACAAGGATTTACAAAAATTATTATAATGTTGGTGACAAGGATTTTACAAAAATTATTATAATGTTGGGTGACAAGGATTTTACAAAAATTATTATAATGTTGGATGACAAGGATTTTACAAAAATTATTATAATGTTGGGTGACAAGGATTTTACAACAAACAAGTAGATTGTCATGTTGCTTTTTATAAATCCATTAGATCTATAAAAATTCGATAAATGGAAAGAGAGAAGTTTTAAAAGCATGAGAGAAGAGAAAAGAAGACAAAAAATATTCTGTAAAGAAAGCTTTTTGTTTTTATAATTTTTTTTTGTCACACCTGGATCAGTCTTTAGAAAGATGATGAAAAGACTAGGTAAGAAGTCAAGGGGTGGGGAGAAGAATAGGTTACTATTTAATAGAATAGCAATGCTAAGTCAGGTAAGTCAGCAAGAGAGAGAGAATAAAGCAACAAGGTGAATCTATAAGGTAAGGCTAACAAAAGAGTTTTTTTTTAAATGCTTAAAGGTGAGTGGGGAGGAGGGAGTATCAAGTCTAGTGAAATAAATCTTTGAATCAAGAAATGCAGTAGGAAGAGGAGAGATGATGATGGAAGAGCTACATCATATTTCTCTGCCATCTGTAACTAGATATCATCATAACGTCATCTTGATTCTTCTTCTTCTTCATGTGATCTTTTTTATCAAAGACCAATAATCAAAGACAAAGAATTAAAAGAATGAAAAAACTCCATGCACTTGTTTCATAATGGTAATGATTATGATTCATAACACAAAATTATATCAATAAGAATAGAGAGAGAAAGGGGGAATAATGAAACAATACAAAAAAAACATTTCTTTTTTTGTTTTACTTAAAATTCTTTAAAAATGCTATTAATGTAATAATGAAATAAAAGAAATTTTAATCACAAAACTAAATACAAAATTTAATATTTAAAAAAATATTCTATTGAAATTTTCATTTTGGCAGATTTTGAGGATGTCAATTTTTGTTCTATTTTAATTTTGTCACGAACAAATTTTTTAAAATTCGTCTGATGTGAAATTCTCTGTTCAATTCCAGTGATTTCAGATATCATTTTTTTAAAACAGTACTCACTTAAAAGCCACCTCCATCAGCCATTAAAGCTTAATATCTAGATGATAATTTATACACTGTTAAATGGTTTCAAGTAATTATTCCTAATCTATTAATAATAGAGATTAGGTCTTTATTTGTCTGTAACCAAAACTATGTCACTGCTTACGTCACATTACCCAAAATCATCATAACATAGAATAAATACACTCAAAATTTGAACATGCACCCTTAGATGGTCCTCATTGTTTTTTTAAAACAAATTTTAATAAATACATGCCCGGTATTATATACTTATATATAGTTTGTTTTATTTTAATACTAGAAACGGCTACCCGGCATTGCCTGGGTAGAGGGGGGGATAAAAAATATTTAGTCTCACAGATCCATTATTACTTATCGGAGTGTGATCCTCACTGGATGCCCCATAAAAAATGTCCACGCAAAAAAGACCCAAAAAGACCCAAAAATATAATGTGCTAATGGCTTTCCCTTCCGTTACTATTCAAATTTTGATTTTTAAATATCTTCTCAAATATAAATAAAATCTTCATTATTTTTGCAGAAAAAGCAAGCTCTGGTGATAGTGAATGTGTATATATATTTACTCTTTCATTAATTGTTTTATTTTTGTAGTTTCCTCCAGACATACATATATACACATAACTGCCCTTTATATATGTATAGATATATTTAAAGTTATCAGAACTAAGTTTCCATTACAAATTGTTTTATTTTTTATTCCTTTAATAAGTTTGATGATTTTACTTATTTATGGTACAAACTATCTGACATTGAATTTTTAACTCCAACCCCTCAGGCAATATCTTTCTAAAATTAATTTTTACACCGCTGGAGGGCATTTTTTTTTTTAGTTTTTTTTTTTGCTAGTAATAATAATAATCATTTGTTTACACAGCTATTTGGTTTCAATTATTCTTATTTAATACAAATAATTTGCACAGAATTATATGGTTTCAAGTATTTCAAGCAATTATATGATTTCAAGTTACAACTTTTAAACAGTACTCACTTAAAAGCTACCTCTATAAGCTATTAAAGCTCAATATCTAGTCCATTCCACTCCTAGGGTGTTCCATCATGGTGTAACAGTTAGCAAGCTAGTCTCACAGATCCATTACTACTGAATAGTGAGTTTGATCCTCACTGGATGCACCATATTTTCAACCTTGTGTCATATCCTATCCATGGCAAACGGGTAGGCTAAACTAAATACCTACTTATAATTCCAGTCCTTTTATCAGTCCACTGCAAAACTTAAGCTTCCTCAAGGTTTGTAAGACATGGGTAGTAATGGGCCTTACACAGCCATACGGGCTGATGATGTGTTGGTAAGGAGGCTGAATTCAGAGTTGTCCTTCTCCTTGGCTGGTTGCTCTGCCAATACAACAGAGTCCTCATAGTTGGAAAGAGAAGAGAGATTCATGTTTTTCCCAAGGAATTTAGATTTTAAATAATACTAATCCAGGCAAATATTATGGAATTAGCACACTTAGATGTTCACTTACATTGTTTTTTTCTTTTTTTATTTAGCAGTAAATAAAGTAATAACAGATAATATGCAAAACATTTTCTTTAATAACTGAACATTCTGCTTCATGAAATATTCCTAGTTATTTCCCCTGAAAAAAACAGTTGGTTGGTTGATTTTATGGCATGTCAACTTTTGTCGGGTTATTTCATACCAAAGTCAGACTTTCATGCAATTATATGGTTTCAAGTAACTAATGATAATCCTTTGTAAGCGATTATAACTTCAAGTAACAATTCTTAATTAACCAGTTCACATAGGTAGTATTATCTCATCTACTGAAGGTGATGTTAATATATGCAAAGGAAAGTCATGGACTCATGCTTTTTCAAGGTATTAACATGAAGTAAATACAAATAGATCCAGGATTTGAATAGTCCATTTCCAGTAACAATTCTTAGTTTTAACAATTTATACACAACTAGATGGTTTCAATACACCTAGCAGAATGCTTAATTGGGTGTGATGGTCACTAATGATGTGTTATTCACATACAACACATTCAAAACATACAGCTCAAGTAAATGAACAAACAATCTGGCTTTGTCTGAAAAGAACTGGATCCTTTCAGCATCATTAATGACACATATAATAATATTTTCATGAAAAAAAAAACATTTAGAAACAATTGCATTTCAAAAAAATTATTTTATAAAAATACTGAATTCTAAAAATATCTCTTTTTATAATAGGTTGTCTTTAGAAAAAAATGAACAGCATGTTCACCATCATCTGCGAGAGACACCTGTGCTGGCTTGGTCATGTCAGGAGGATGGACAAAGGCCGCATCCCCAAAGACTTACTGTATGACAAATTAGTAGAAGGTTCACGACCAGTAGGAAGACCACGCCAATGCTTTAAAGATGTCTGCAAGAAGGACATGAAGACATACCACATCAATACCAACACATAGGAGGTTGGTGCAGAAAACCAAGCATCCTGGCGGCTCCTTGTCAAACAGTGCACTAAAAGGAGTGATAAAGAGTGGAAAGAAGCCACTACAACAGCAACTCCAGCAAGCATCACTGTTTGTTTGCAGTCATTGCACCAGAGATTGCCATTCAAAAATTGGCCTGTTCAGCCACTCACAGATGCAGTTGAAAAAAATTTTAAAAATTGGACACTATGCCATCATCTTTAGCAGACGGAAGGATGCCAATAAGAAAAAAGATTATTTAATAAGATAAAAATGGTTACAAAAAGGAAAATTAAAATGCAATGCTTAAAATTTTTATTTTTATCAATGGTATCAGATTTTTAAAGAATAAAATTAAAATATTATTAATGAAAAATCCTCCTTTGATCAAAGAAAGCCTCATCTTCACTTGTTAAGTATTGCCAGGGATTTGTTTAAGTGTTTGTTATACGATTCAATATTCCATTTATAATAACTTTTCTATATTTTGTAAAGATTTTAACCTTGAAACTGAAAACATTTTTTTTTTAAATCAACCCCCTTTCATCATGGCATCAAATGAGACTAAGAAAAAATGTCAGTAAGATTCAATTAATTTATTTAGGGGTGAATGAAAATTGCATTTGGTTACAAGGGGTGCATCAAGTAAAAAGTTTAATAAACCCTGGTTTAACACAAGGCCAGTTAGGATTGAACTCATTAACACTAGTCAAGCTTGTTAACAATTGCAACCTATGAAGTTATTTGGGTTACTATGCCATAAAGCATAATAGTAAATTTGTAGAACAAACCATTATTACTGATTAATGAACTTGATCCAAATTGAGCGTTTGATACTGATGACCTTGTGCCAGACTAAGTTATAAGCTTAGTAAATAATTATATGGATTTTCTTGTGCCTTTCCCTAAACATCTGTCTTGTTATTTTTTTGTTGTTGTTATTTGTTTTTTTTAAATAAGTCTTTTATTGTTCATTCTTTTTTATTTTGTACAAAAAATAATTAATTATATGGTTGGTGGATTGGTTGTTTTGTTTCACAGCATATCAACCCTTTTCGGGTCATTTAATGTTGAATCAATCATTTTGACTTCAAGGTTGCTTACAATACCTGCTATTGCTTAAACGGTCACCGAATTAACTATTGAACAGGCTCGTTGCTGCTTAACTTCGGTGATCTAGCGGTAACCGGTACTTTCAGCATGATTTGACTGTAAGCTATTATATTGTTAAATTAAAAGATGTTTTTTTCCAGCTCATTTGAAAGGATGGGGGTTTCTACAAATCTATTTTGAAGGGGCACATTAAGTAAAAATAAAGTTTTTAAAAAGTCATGGTTTAAATTGAAGATCAATTTGTACAAACCAATTCTTCTCTTTAGGCTTAATGCTCTTCCCTGGTTACTTATCAAACCGAGATAGCCACATTTCTTTTCTTTTTTTTTAATCAGAGTAGCTTTCACTTAGATATTGCAGGGCTAAATGGCTCCAATTTCCCTGTTATATGTTCAACATCTGGGGGGTTGGACAGCAGGGAGTAATCTTTGACCTGACCTATTCAGGATTTATGCTTTTTACAATGGCATTAGTGAACACAAACTACCTCAGCCAAAATTTGAACTGTTTACCAATTCCATTTTTCATGCTGTTAACTATTATTTCTACCACCCTCCACTTCCTTGTTTTTTCTTTAATATATCACTAGAATCGACTACCCAGCATTGTCTAGGAAGAGAGGGGAAAATAAAAAGTTAGTCTCGCAGATCCATTGTTTTGATCTTACATAGTTGATTTATGTTTTAATCACAAATGCCACCAATGACTTTCCCTTCTCTTACTATTAAAATCCTAATTTTCAAATATCTTCCTAGATATAAATAAAATCTTCATTATTTTTGCACAAAAAGAAAGCTCTGGTGATAGTGAATATATATATATATATATATATATATATATATGTATATATTTACTTTGTCGTCAATTATTTTATTTTCATAGTTTCCTCCGGACATACACATACACACAACTGCTCTTTATATATGTATAGATAGATTACTAATGATATATGTAATAGTTATTAATTATATATTATTGCCTGATATCTTGACAAAAATCTCACTAGCCTGCTAGATTAGTGGACAGAAAAGAGAAAACTAATGGAAAACACAAAAACTTTCTTTTTTTTTTTTTTTAGAATAAGATTCTTCACTTTCAAGTGTTATATACCCCTTTAACATATTGGGTATATAATGAGAGAGAGAGAGAGAGAGAGAGAGAGAGAGAGAGAGAGAGAGATGACAATGAGGGATTCTTACTTTTCTCTGCTTGTCTACTTTGTAGGCCATTTTCCTTTGTCTGGCCTGATCCTTACTTAGATGGGCTGTGGATGATCTAGCACTTGTTTTAAACAAGATGGACCACACTGGATACCAAAAATTAATTAACCAGTTCACATAGGTAGTATTATCTCATCTACTGAAAGTGTTAATATATGCAAAGGAAAGGCATGGACTCATGCCTTTTCCAAGGTATTAACATGAAGTAAAATACAAACAGCCTCATCCAGGATTTGAACTTGGCTTGCGGAGTCCATTTCCCACAACAATAACAGCTATGCCATGCACACCTCTCTTATCTTTAGAGTTGCATCTCTTGTGAAATACCCCATGTATGAATGGGAATGTAGTACTGTATAAAGGCTTGAGGCTACCTTTAATTTATTTTATTTCAGCAAGAAGCCAGTGATTAGTGTTTAATTTTCTAGTCTATTCATAAAGCTATATTAAGCAAATATGTATGCAGTGAAGTAGAGTACAAAAGCATTGAATGCAGTTCTGCGGGCTAAAGTCAATATTTAGTACTGATATGAAAGTTGAAGATGTTAAGAAAATTTCAAGAATCCAGAAAAGTGAAAGATCAACAAAAAAAGTGGAAAGTTTAATTTTTCTCAGCATTTAGAGACATGAAAAAAAAAAAAAAATCTCGCTAAGATTTTGCTCAGCATCTGTCAAATTCAGCTGGTTTTAAAAGTAGATTCTTTTACAGTTCAAAGAAGAAAATGATCTTCATGAAAGGGTTAAAAGCCAGGAAAGAATTTCTTGGAAAAGGAAATAAAAGGAAGAAGAGGCTGAAATATACAAATACTTACAAAGATTTCAATGAAGATCAATAGAAAAGAATGCTTGATGAATAATGAATCACAGTTTGAAAATGTTGGGAGTTTATTCATCTGATGGTATGTTGTAGAAAGGTACAATAATGTTTATAACCATCAGTGAAAAATGGCAGTGGTTCTGTGATGGTGTGGAAATGCATTCCAGCCAGTGGTATTGCAGTTATCAGAATGGTATCCTGAATACTGAAAAGTACAAGCTTAAAAATTTAGAGACATCAAAAAATATTTCAAAGACTTAGCTCAGCATCTGTCAAATTTTACAGATTCTGAAATGGATTATGTTACATTCCAAAGAAATTTGATGAGAAATTACTTTCATGGAATTTTAAAGCTAGGAATCGATTTCCGGGGGGGGGGGTGCTGAAATATACAAATGCTATATAAAATACTGTTGTCTCTGAATACAGTAATAACTGATATGATTACAGCAGGAATTTTATATGCATGTATGTATTTAACCAACCCCTTTGCACAAGCAGGATGTTTCTTTTAGTTTGTTCGATTTTATGGCATGTCAACCCTTTTTGGGTTATTTCATGCTGAAGATGTTTTGTTCTATTCATGCTTGATATGATGAAGAGGTACTCCACACTCCCCAGAGCTCCAAAATTGGAATGTCACCATTAGATGCAGTTTAACATCATACCCAAGACACCAAGCAGGATGTGACACGCGGTCAATTTTTAAGGGGAGTTTAACAGGTTTGAATTCAGAGTTTTCCTTCTAGACTGTTTGCCATAGAAAGGTTAAAGAGCCTAATCTGCCCTACTATCTATCCATAGCTGGAAGGAGGATAGGTGGATGCATACCTTTACAAAGAGTATTAGCACTATGTGAAATGCAAACAGCCTTGTCCAGGATTTGAACTCTGGTCACATGTCCATTTCCTACGCAGATAATCATTACACCACCAGCACCTCATCTTATATGAATGTAGATTCGTATCCTTAGGGCTGAATCCTTTATTCAACATAATGCACTTGTAAATATGGTTTGGTTTGGTTTGGTTTGGTGGATTTTGCAGCATGTAAACCCTTGTTGGGTTATTTTATGCTGAAGGTGTTTTGTTCTATTCATGATTGATGGGTATTCAATTTTTAAAAAATAATAATTATAATAATAATGTTTAACAAATAACAATAATAAAAATATTATTTTTTTTTTAGTGGGCAAGTCCATGTAATAACAAGTTATGGTTGGTTGGATTTTACGGCATGTCAAAGACATTTTTATCTTATTCATTCTTGATGGGTACTCAATTTAACCCACTCCGGGTCAAAGTGGACTTGGGAGAATGGTGATGAAGGGGTACTTCACATTCTCCAAGCTCCAGAACTGGAACCTCACTATCAGATACAGTCATATCCAGGACAATAAGACCCTCATCCACTACTTTCTGGTACATATATAATAAAAAGGTTTGATATAAGGGCAGTAGGGTTGGAACAATCATATAGATGCTAGGGCTTGATGTGACTAGCCAATTGATTGGAGGGGGCCTCTCTGACCACCTGCCTAGCCTAAATAAAGGCTGAAGTGGAGTGTTGCAGGTCATGGACTGCTCAGGCACCAGGGTTACATCCTTAAGCATCATGGGTCGCCTACCATGGCCAAAAGGTGGCCTCAATGGGGGGGGGGGTCTTACCCCTCTGCAGATGTGCAGTCGGTGTATTCTAAAGCCCCAGTCAACAGGGCTGTGCAAATATAGCCTTCTATACATATAAACAGGTCCAGTTTAGCTCAGTCGGTAGAGCGTTCGGCTAGGAATCACAAGGTTCCTGGTTCGATACCAGCCCCAGCCAACTCAGCGTATGAGTAGCACAGGGATCTGTGCAGTAAAGTGAGGAGCTGATGGTAGGTGTGGTGCTCCATCTCAGATGCTAAAATAATCTCCTTGGTCTAGTGCTAGTGAAAAGGGTATAGACTCCATTGCTGTCTGGCTGATACTGACATTAGGCCACCCCGACGACTTTACTTTACTTATACATATAAATCAACTGAAGAATAAAAGAAAACTGGGTTTTTTTTTAGATTGTTCTTACAACTGTCACTATTTTGGAAAGCTTCAAGTCAGTGAGTGGAACCTTTGTCAAATACCTGTCAAAGGAGCATCTAATTACAGAAAGAAATGAAAAGCCGCAGTTGTTATTGTATCCAACTGTTTAGCTATCACCAAAAGATTACTTTTTCTGAGAAAAATAAACTATTTACTGAAGAAGAAGAACAGTCAATTCATATGTCAATGGGAATGAGTTGAAAACAAGCCACCAATTAAAGTTGCATTCAAAATAGACTTGTAGAACCCCCCCTCCCTTTAAATGAACTGGTAAAAACATCTTTGAGAACAATGAATTTAACAATATAATTAATTCTGTTTTGTACGGAATAAAAAAAAAATTAACAACAAAAGACTTGTTTAAAAAAAAAAAAAACAACCAAAAAAACAAGACAGGTGTTTGGGTGAAATCATAAACAAATCCATATAGTTGTTAACTAAGTTTAGCTTAGTCTGGCACAAGGTCATCAGTATCAAACGCTCAATGAGGATCAAGTTCATTACTCAGTAATAATAGTTTGTAAGACAAATTTGCTAACTAATATCTCCTCTCTGTATGTATTCACCTAACCCCTCCACCACAGGCAGGATGTGACACAAGGTCAATTTTTACGCAGAGTACAGCTGGTTTAAAATAAGGGGTCGGTTTAGCTCAGTCGGTAGAGCACCCGACTAGGAATCACAAGGTTCCTGGTATGATACAGTCCCCGCCAACTCAGCGTATGAGTAGCACAGCTTGGGTAATCTGATCGGTAATCCTTAACTATTTCCTCGTAAATTCCTACATATAAATAAACTGAACCCTCATTTTATGTCCGTGTTTTTGCAATGTTTTATTTTTCTTGCACCCGTTATTTTACAATATTAAATATATTTTATTTATTCTTTATTCTTTAACAAATAAAGAAAATATATTTAGTATTGTGAAATAACGGGTGCAAGAAAAATAAAACATTTATTGCAAAAACACGGACATAAAATGAGGGTTCAGTTTATTTTATGGTAGGAATTTACGAGGAAAAAGTTAAGGATTACCATCTGATCTGTGCAGTAAAGTGAGGAACTGACGGTAGGTGTGGCGCTCCACCTCAGCATTGACAATCTCCCTGGTCTAGCACTATTGAAAAGGAGATAGACTCCCTCGCTGCCGCCTGATACCGACAATAGGCCACTCCACCATCTTTACTTTCACTTTTTACAGCCGATTTAAATCCAGAGTTCTAGACTGGTTGCCTTATCAAGACTAAAGAGCCCAGTCTGCCCTATTGTTTACTCACAGATAGGAGGAGAAAAGATGGATTCATGCCTTTTTCCCCAGGTATATTAGCATGAAATGAAAAGCAATAGCATAGTAACCCAAATAACTTCATGTGCGCTTTATATGGTGCAATGGTTAACAGGTTCGACTGGTGTTGATCAGTTCAATTCTAACTGGCCTTGTGTCAAACTGAGCAAAGCTTAGTCATCATCATCATCATCATCAGGTTGCACTGAAAGCATGGATTCTTATGACTCTCTCTTGCCACCTATCCCTATCAGTTATCGCTCTTGGCAGTTCTTCCGCCCAACATCCAGAATCCTCACAGCAGATTGATGTAGGTTTTTTGCAGGTCGGCCACACAGATATCACCATGTATAGGTATCCGAAGGAGAATGTCACTTATGAGTTCATCCTTGCTTCTCTGGCTATGTCTTGTTCGTCTTACTAGGATGGTTTGAGTGATAGGAGGTAAGTGGCTGTACAACTGCTTTTTTTGTGGGGTGCTGCTTACAGAATTTGTTCAAGACAGCAAACAGCATCTTTGTGTATAACAAAATAGAAAAGGATTTCTTGATGGGGATGAAAGGGTTAGTTTTTTAATGTCCATAATAAACTCAAGTCTTCAGTGCTGGTATGGTCAGAATTCAGTTATCCTTTTTCAGAGTACTTTAGTTTTGGGTGGTCCACGTAAAGAAAAAAAAATTATTTTTTTAGTATTGTATGTAAATCAGATACACCCATATAAGCAGTAACCCAATATCAACCAGCAGTTGATAATACAAAGTAGTCAACACATACTCTTTGAGATATACAACTCAACACTTTTTCAGAAACCCATCCACATATACATATCTACCAACCTCTCTGCATGAGTATGATGTACACAGTCTACCCTACTATTTACCCATAGCTGGGGGAAGAATAGTTGGATTCATACCTTTCCCAAGTGTATTAGCACTATGTGAAATGCAAGCAGCCTCATCCAGGATTTGAACCCGTTTCACCATGCCCATTTCCAATGACGGTAACCATTACACCACGTGCCTCCACTTATATTCAAGGAAGCAACCAGGAGAGAGAAATCAGTTGCAAGAGAGAAGAGTTACAACCCAGAGCAGTGGTGGATGGGCTACTGGGCTGCACTGGAAGCCCTTCCATGCCCATAAGAACAACATAGACAGCAGAGTTAAGAGCCAACCATATATAATAAAGGGGCTTTGGAATTGCCCCTTCCAGCTGGGAAAATTTGGCTCAGACCGCCTTCGGTAGCAGCAGAATCTCCATAGAGGACTGTTCATGTCAGAAGTCACCCTGACGCAACACTATGAAGCTAAGAGGTCTAGAAGAAAGCAGCGGCACATCAACATCTTCAGGGACAGCCTTCAAATACGACATCTGTGGTCGAGAAACATCAGACTTCACAGTCACAGGAGGCGCTGTAACTTCAGGGGCACTAAAACTTTATTATAGTCTTCCAAGACTGAAATGCCAATATAATATAATATAATATATAATGGGATAAGAAACTGAACAAGTCTTTGTCTGCAGACCATATTGTAATAATGAGGGATCGGCACCCAAGCCCATATTGCAAAGTGTCATATGCACCTCCCAACCAGGATAAAACCAGAAAAGAAACTGTCATCAATAATAATAGATATGGTTTGCATACTCCCCACCCCAATAAAAAAATTTCCCCAGGGAGTCAAAAAGAGCAGTTTTCAAATTTCAAAAGAGGATGCTCTAAGCTTTCAAAAAATACCAAATTTAGCTTGGTAACAATTTTTTCCTGGTCCATCTTTTTTTATCTACCAGACTATAATGACAATAAGTGTATATTCTGAAATCCAATTTTGTCTTTTTTAAAAAAAAAGATGCAACTGACCCATAACTTGTATGGTTTCAAGTAACCCCAGTAGCTGATAGATCTACTTTTGGAAACATTCACAATGTGGGGGATAGAGACATTGGCTAGCTGACAAGACTGTGCAAGCCATGACAAAAACTGTCACAGAGGGAGTTCAGTTTTTTAACCCTTCTCAAAACTATCAACCAGGGGTAAGAAACCTACAGCCTTAAGGCCACATATAGCTTCTAGATCATCAAATGTAAACTTCCATAACATTTTCAATAGACAAATTAAAACCTGATATCCCATAGCCTTTTAAAAAAATACAAAACAGTCCCAGAGATGCTGATAGGTGCGTGTCCTGCATCCCTGACATACAAAAATCTAAAAGAACACAGTAAAATCATATCCATGCATCTCAGTGTTTTTCTTTTTTCTTCCCTCACCATTTCAATCTAACTGTAAATACATTTCAATAGTTTCTTAGAAATGAATTACACAGGATAGGTTACAAGGTAGCAGTTAGACAGCTTTAATTTGTTTCCCCAGATCATAAATAAAAACCCTACAATCTATTAAGAAACTTTAGTTGGGACCCATTAATTTTCCCGGGGACTTATTCAAAGCAAATATGTGTGTCACACTAAATCAAAAAGTTATCAGCATCACAGCAGTCCTTAAAAGGTTAATAAAGATTTTTCATTTCTTTTAATAAAGTTTTTCATTTCTTTTTAATATATTCGGAGTAGTTTATTAACTAAAAGTTTAAACTTTAGATTTTGTTGTAAACATGAGCCTGGCCTTATTAGTAGATAATAAATTTCAACATGACATTTAAGTGTGAAAATGTTCCCCCACCCATGCTATAGACACTACATAATTTCTATCACTTATCACAAGCATAAAGAACAAACTATTTACAAAAGAAAATAATATAATAAAAATTTCAAGCCAGAAAACTATGCATAAACTGGTATACAAAAATCCATCCATGTACTAGGGTGAGTCAAATGTTTTGCAATATTTTTGTACGCACTAGTTTGTGGCACTTATATCACATGACCAAAACTATGACGGCCGCCCCAGCTAGGAAATGAGTAAAGACAGAGTCAGACTGCTGAAGACACTTTTATTTAGGTAAATACGGGAGTTGTCACCTATCCTCCTGTTTCGCAACTGGTCTTCAACGTGAAACTACAATAGAATACAAATAGCTATGTAGTTTCTCTAATATACAACTAATAAAATCGAAAAAGAGGAGGAAAAGTTCCAAGCATGTATCTACCTTCTTGTCGCCTCAAATCCTGCTGCTAAAAAGAATTCAAAACCAGCGCCACGCAAACATGGGACTTTTACCAGTGTCAAACGGTGCCTGTACCCACACAATAGGATGGCCGAACAAAACAAGGAAGATAATTATCTTGCATTTACAGAAACAGTATCTGCTGTGATTGGTAGTATTGTGGTAGTTGGTGCACTGACACATTGTTTCACTCCATTTGTAATTTGAAAGTCACACAGACAAACGTGGTATGTAGTCTAATTCAGGAATTTGAACACTTCAGAAGCAACTGAGAAAATTTGTTGTGCAAAAGGTGAAGACGTAGTTAATCACAGTACAGTAACCAGATGATTCAAGAAATTCCATGTGAGTTGCAAGAATCTTGACAAGTAGCTCTAAGAGATTATCAGGCAAGCTTGGCATTTCACAGTCAACTGTGGTTTGTCACCCTCACAACCTTGGCAAAAGCATCTGGAGCTACTGAATTGAGTTTCATATTAGCAAAATATTGCAAAACTTTTGCATAAGCATTATTACATTTGAATTGATATCACTCTTTAGCAAAAGAGTACTACAGAGCAATATCATTGACCAGGATGATCAAAAAGATAGAATAAAACAAGATGTCTGCATGAAGACACACATGTGGATAGTTAATGTCTGTCCCATATCAATCCTCCTATACCATGATTGGTGAGAAATAAAAACAAATATTGTTGAATTAAAAATACATTTAACTATTTTCTATTAATTTTTGGTCCTAATATTCTAGATTATAACAATTATATCTGTTGTTCAACTGTCTTCTTTTTGATCACACTTTATATGCCAAATCCACATGGGGTGTTTTTTTGAAAGTTAGTAGTCAGTGATCGGTGCTAGTTTAGTAGATGTGTAATGAGTTTGGTTTGGTTTGTTTTGTTTTACGGCATATCAACCCAGTGGGTCATTTAATGCCGATAAAGTTTTGAAATAAATTCATTCTTAATGGATAATACAATTTTTTTATAATAACATTTTTCTATTTAACCCATAGATGGGACCCTAACAGGTACTACTACTCTGGGTCAGAGTGGACCAGGGAGCAATGGTGATGAAGGGGTGCTCCCCAAACCTCCAGAACTGGAACCTCACCATCAGATAGAGTTTAACATCATTCCCAGGACATGTAGACCCGCAGCCACCACCTTCTAGCACCCATATGATAAAAAGGGTTGGGGCTTGCCATAAGGGCAATAGGGTTGGGAATATCATATAGGTGCTAGGGCTTGATGTGACCAGCCGATTGATCGGAGGGGGCCTCTCTGACCACCCGTCTAACCCAAGATAGAGCCAAAGTGGAGTATTGCATGTCATGAACTGCTCATCCACCTGGACTCTATCCTTAAGCATCATGGGTCGCCATCCACGGCCAACAGGTGGCGCCATCGGGGGAGTCTTACCCCTCTGCAGAGGTGCAGTCGGTGCATTCTAACGCCCCAGCCGACAGAGTGGGTAATGAGTTTGATCCTCACTGGTTGCCTCACTTTGTCACTATGTCAGACAAAACTTATCTTAGAAAATATCTACACTTATCAGTCCATTCTAGAGTTGCAGTTGACTACTTTGTTGTTTGAGATTTGTACAGCCAGTGTTGACCAAATCAGGGCAAAAAAATGTTTGGTTTGGTTTGTTTTACGGCATATCAACCTCAGTGGGTCATTTAATGCCAATAAAGTTTTGAAATAAATTCATTCTTAATAGATACTCAATTGTTTTTGATAAATAGATTTTTCCTATTCAACCCATAGATGGGACCCTAACAGGTACTACCACTCCGGGTCAAAGTGAACCAGAAGCAATGGTGATGAAGGAGTACTCCACATTCCCCAAACCTCCAGAACTGGAACCTCACCATCAGATAGAGTTTAATGTCATTCCCAGTATATGAAGACCTTCAGTCACTGCCTTCTAGCACCCATATGATAAAAAGGGTTGGGGCTTGCAATTGGGTTGGGGCAATCAAATAGGTGCTAGGGCTTGACATGACCAGCCGATTGATTAGAAGGGGCCTCTCTGACCGCTCGTCTAGCCTAAGTAAGTCATGGATATCCATCCTTAAGCATCATGGGTTGCCACCCACGGCCAACAGGTGGCCCCATTGGGGGAGCCTTACTCCTCTGCAGAGGTGCAGTCAGTGTATTCTAATGCCCCAGCAAACAGGGTGGAGGGTGATTATGGTGTGAGGGCAGAATGACTTAACCAACAATTCTTTTTATAGAACAGATGCAATTTGTGACCTTTTTAAACACCACCAAGTTTTGTTTTTGTTTTTTTTTATTTCAGTATCAGGCAGACAGCATTTAATAGCATTTAAATCCTTAACACTCTCAACTAATTTGAAGCTCTATGTCCTTGAAAGTGGTTTTCAGTTTCTTATGAAATTGTTATGATGTAGCCTAGTGGTTAGAGAAATTCACCTGATAGTCATATGGTTTAGGCTACAATCTGCACAATTGAATATATTTACAATTAGGACTATTACATCAAGACTGCCCCTTTCAGTGTGGGCTTAGAATGCGCTACTGACAGTATCCCCTGCAGAGGGGTAAGACCCAAAAAGGAGGTGTCATAGGTATGACACTAAACTGCATCTGATGGTTAGGCTCTAGTTCAATTTAAAAGTATGGACTACTCTTTCATTGCCATTACACCCAGGTCTACTTGGACATGAAGTCGTAGCAGCTGTTAGGTTCCCATATAGATCTGTTTAAAAATTGTTTATATTCGATCGGTTCGTGTGAAAAATAAACACTTGGGAAAAATAACTACACAAAAAAATGTAAATATGAATGTACAATGAACATGATTACCTAACCTCAAGATATAAAATAACCCAAGATGGGTTGACATGCTGTTAAAATCAATCAATCAATTATTTAGATGAAGAAAATACTCTCAATTGAAATACAGGCTTAAAGTCAAAACTCTATTTTTGGACCATTTTACATTTAGGCACCCCTTTTTGATCTAGATTAAGAAAGGACATGTTTTTCATTTACACCGTCAATATCTGGTTGTTTGTTAGGGATTAGGGTTAGGGGTTAGTTTTATAATAATAAAAAAAATCTAAAAATCATCTGTTAAAACAACCAGATATTGACAGTGTAAATGAAAAACATGCCCTTTCTTAATCAAGATCAAAAAGGGGTGCCTAAAGGTCATATGGTCCCTATTTTTCCCCTTTTTGACTGTGTTTTTTTTTTCAAAGACATGATTACTAATCAATTGTTTTTTCAAGTACTAATTAAAAAAATTTTTTTAATTAGACTAAAGACACTACTACTACTGATATTTAGTTGCTATGATTTGAGTATTCTAAGTTCAATGTGATGTAAATTAAAATCAGTAGTTAGCACTGTAAAGAGAAACAAAAAAAAAATCCACATATACAGTATAATACAAAAGTCTTAGGCTACCCTTATTTTTTTTAAATAAAGGCGTCATTAAATAAATAAGGGATTTTTTTTTTTTAAATGCAAGATAAATTTGTATTTTTCACAATTTTTTTTTCTTCCATAAATGTAAACTCTGCATTGTTTGGAATTTGTTTATAGGAAAAATTATTTTAATCTCACAAAAATATTTGGTTTGAGGCTATTCAAAATGGCAGATAATCAGTGTGTTCCAGGCTTGAACTGTCTGTCATCAAATTTTTGGTAGCTGATAAGTGGAAACCATGTGAAATTTACAGAATAATATTTTAGTCAAAAAAATGTTTACAAATTGGCTAAACATGAGTTTGCCACCATGAGCCTGAGTCAAAAAGACAGTCCATGGAATGGAAACATATTGACTCTTTGATAAAGAAAAAGTTTTGGGAGCAGCATTCAGTAAATAAGGTCATGATAGTTTTCTGGAACATGAAAGGAGCTATCACTATTGATTTCTTTGAAGAAAAAAAAAATGGAACTGTAAATAGGGTTTCCTATTGCTAACTCGTCAGGCAAAATTCACCTTATTTTTTGAATGTACCACATATTTCAACAAGGTTCAAACCACAAAGTTATAAGTATTGATTTCTGGTTTGGTTTGATTTGGTTTATTTTGTTTTATGGCATATAAACCTGTGGGTCATTTAATGCCGACAAAGTTGTGAAATAAATTCAGTCTTAATGGATACTCAATTTTTTTTATAAACACATTTTTCTATTTAACCCAAACATGGGACCCTAAGAGGTATTACCACTCCGGGTCAGAGTAGACCAGGGAGCAATGTTGATGAAGGGGTACTCCACATCCTCCAAAACTGGAACCTTACCATCAGATAGAGTTTAACGTCATTCCCAGGACATGAAGACCATCAGCCACCGCCTTCTTGCATCCATATGATAAAAAGGGTTGGGGCTTGCCATCAGGACTAGGGTTGGGACAATCATATAGGTGCTAGGGCTTGATGTGACCAGCCGATTGATCAGAGGGAGCCCCTCCGACCGCCCGTCTAGCCTAAGTAAGGGCTAAAGTAGAGTGTTGCATGTTATGGACTGCTCAGTCACCTGGGTTCCATCTTTAAGCATCACGGGTCGCCACCCACGGCCAACGGGTGGGCCCCATTGGGGGAGTCTTACCCCTCTACAGTCAGTGTATTCTAATGCCCCAGCCTGACAGGGTGGTATTGATTTCTGAGTCTATTCATCAAGATACATTTAGCAGATAAGTAAATATTTTCATTATTAATTTTGACTAGTATTTTCTTTCATCTTTTTAACTTTATATATTTTTTATGGCAACTTACTTGTCATTATTTGTACAACAGCAAGAAACAATACATATCTGTTGAAACTCAAGTATCAGAGTTAACAGAGAAATAATAGGAAGAAATACAAACGAGTATTAAGGATAGGGATAAAGGTTTACTAAGCAAAGACATAGTGAACAGAGTAATTAGCAATTGCTAAATTGGATTAACAAGTCCCATGAGAGCTCGTTTTTTCTTTCTGAGGTTTTGTCAAAAATTATTTATCGAGAAAACAGACAATTCCATTCTCATTATTTATGACAGTATCAAAGAGAATAGTAAATGATAAGCCCATAGTGAGACTCAAACTCATGTCTCCTTTTACACATTATTATTGTATCGGATATGAACTGTGCTTTACTGTTATAGAAATAATGACCTGAGTGAGTTTTGATAAAAAGCAACTAAAAATTAAAGGTGAAATAAAATACTAGTCAGAATTAATAATGATAATGAATGACAGATTGAGAGACAAAGTAAAGGATTAGTTATAGGTGTGATTTAGGCTTCTGCTATAATCGATTCATCCATAGATTATTTGGTAAAGCAGTTGACAGGGCTGCCCTAGGCAAAAGAGAATGCAAGTTCAAGTTCTCACTGAGAGACTCATTGTTATCTCTGATATGCATTGTTCTTCACTGTCATATAAACTAAGTTTTGATAAAAAGTAACTAAAATTGAAAAGATGAAAAGAAAAAATAGGAGTCAAAATTAACAATAATAATAATTACTGACAATGCTTCATCTAAAAAGTAAAATAAATAAATAAAATAAGGTATATATGCACTTAAAAACAACATACAAAATGTTTGTAGTTCTGGTGGTTAAAATAGCTATCTAATATTGTGGGAATTACCTCCCCTTGCCAGCAGGTTGACTTTTATGCTGATTGATTGTCTAAGGTTATTTTATTCTTAGGCATTAGGGAATTGCTTACATTGTATGTTTATATTTACATTTTTGTATAGTTTCTTAAGTTTTTTGACACATGGTTAAATGATATCAAGTATTCTTAATACAAAGAATTTTCCAACAGTACTATTTTACCCATAGATGGGATCATAAGAGGCAGGGCTCGACATTAACGCTGTCCCGTCGTACCAGGGATGATAAAAATTACATCTGGGACGATCAGTATGTCATCCGGAACAGTTTGCCGGGGACGGTAAAAAATTTTCAGAAAGTTAGTACTACATTCCAATAATGGCTGTCCAGTGATTGCCCGAATGCTGACCTCAAAATGAGGCTACGGCACGGCAGGTCTATTCTCAAAGCCATGTAATGAATAATGGTGGAGGGAGATAATTTAAAAGGACCGAATTATGTACTACTAACAATACTCAGGGTAACTTAATGTAAAAAGTATTTTTTTTTTTTTTTTTTTTAGCTCAAAACACACTAGGAAATTGATTTTTTGCCCAAATATCCAGAATTATCACTGCTTCAGCTTTTCTTAATGTTTTATTACATGTTATTATGCTACTGATGACTGACAAGTATAGATGATGCTAATGAATTAAACAAAAATATTTTGATTTCGGGATGGTTGATAATTTTTGTTCGGGACGGTCAGGAAAAAAGTTAGTGTCGGGGTCTGATAACAGGTATTACCACTTTGAGTCAGAGTAGAGGTGGGAGCAATAGCATGAAGGGGTACTCCCCACTCTGCAAATTTTCAGAACTGCAGCCTCTGCATCAGATACAGTTTAGTATCATACCCAAAATACTTGGGGGGTTATTTTTTTTGGGGGGGGGGGGTATTTTACCTCTCTGCTGAGAATACAGTCAGTGTATTCTAAGTCCTGCTGACATGGAAGATTTATGCAAAGTGTTAGGAGACAGCACAATTGTCACAGCAACACATCTGGTTACTTAAGGTAAAGTGCAAAGATATTTCTCTCTCTCTTTCACACATTTGGTAGTATGTATTTAGACAATTCCTCCACCATGTAACACAACGTCAATCTTTTTAAGCTGAGTACAGCTGGTTTGAATTTGTCTTCTAGACTGGTTACCTTACCAAGGCTAAAGAACACAGTGTGTCTTATTATTTACCCATAATTGGGAGAAGAAAAAATTGATTTATACACATTCCTAAGGCATTAGGGCAAAGTGGAAAGCAAATATTCAGGATTTGAATTTTGAGTCGCAGATTCCATTTCCTACAATGATAACCATTACACCTGTGGTAGTAGGTAGACTTTTTAAATTCTGCTGGGGACACCTGCTTTCAAGATATCATTCAGCACACTTATAATGCCACTTAAATTTGTTATCCCTTAGAACCTGAGTAGTTAGTATTTATTTGGTTTGTTTTATTTTTTAAACAGCATATCAGCCCCTTATGGGTTATTTAAAGCTGAAATTTGATTAATTTGTAAATGTTTGATTGTAATCATAATTGTTTATAGGTTTGGTTTATTTGTGTAACAGCATATCAACCCCTTATGGGTTATTTAAAGCTGAAATTTGATTAATTTGCAAATGTTTGATTGTAATCATAATTGTTTATAGGTTTGGTTTATTGGGTTATTCAAAGCTGAAATTTTTGTAAATGTTTGATTGTAATGATAACTATTCATATTTTTAACATTCATTTAAATTTATTTGTCTATAATAATTATTTGTTTGCATACAGTTATATGGTAGCAAGTATTTCTATCAAATACTAATAATTTTTAAACAGATCTGTTTTGATATAGATGGGACCCTAACTACTACTATTTTGGTTAGAGTGGACATGAGAGTAATGACAATGAAGGTTTGGTTTGATTTGGTTTGTTTTGTTTTATGGCATATCAACCTCAGTGGGTCATTTAATGCCAATTAAGTTTTGAAATAACTCAATTCTTAATGGATACACAATTTTGTTTTATAAATACATTTTTCTATTTAATCCATAGATGGGACCCTAACAGGTACGACCACTCCAGGTCAGAGTGGACCAGGGAGCAATGGTGATGAAGGGGTGCTCCACATTCCCCAAACCTCCAAAACTGGAACTTCACCATCAGATAGAGTTTAACATCATTCCCAGGACATGTAGACCCTCAGCCACCGCCTTCTAGCATCCATATGATAAAAAGGGTTGGGGCTTGCCATCAGGACAATAGGATTGGGACAATCATATAGGTGCTAGGGCTTGACGTGACCAGCATCTGTCCTTAAGCATCACTGTTTGTCACCCTCAGCCAACAGGTGGCCCCATTTGGGGGAGTCTTACCCCTCTGCAGAGGTGCAGTCGTTGCATTCTAATGCCCCAGCCAACAGGGCTGACAATGAAGGAGTACTGCACACTCCCCAGAGCTCAAGAACTAGAGCCTCACCATTTGATGCAGTTTAGTGTCATAACCATCACACGTTATGCTTACTGTAAGTTATCGTCATAGGAAATGAAATCAGCAACCAGAGTTCAAATCCTAGATAAAGCTGTCTGCACTCCACATTGCACTAATGCCCTTAGGAAAGGTGTGAATTCATCAGTTCTCCCCCCAGCTATGGGTAAATAGTGGGATAGATTGGATTCTTTATCATTCAGCACACTTATAATGCCACTTAAGTTATCCCTTAGAACCTGAGTAGTTAGTTGTAGTAAAACTCTGAATTCAAGCCAGATTTACTCACTGAAAAAAAAATGACCTTGGGTCACATCCTGTCCATTACAGAGGGGTTGGGTAAATACATATAAGATATTAATTCAAGAGGAAATTCAAGAGAGAAGTTTTTTAAAAATTGACCTTGTGTCACATCCTGCCCTGTGGTGGTGGGGTGTTTGTTTTTTTTTGTTTTTGTTTTAATTTTTACGGCATATCAACCACAGTGGGTCATTTAATGCCAACAAAGTTTTGAAATAAATTCATTCTTAATGGAGACTCAAATCTTTTTACAAACACTTTTCTATTTAACCCATAGATGTGACTAACAGGCACTACCACTCCGGTCAGGGTGGACCAGGGAGCAATGGTGATGAAAGGGTGCTCCACCTACAGAACTGGAACCTCACCATCAGATAGAGTTTAACGTCATTCCCAAGACATGAAGACCCTCAGCCACTGCCTTCTAGCACCCATATGATAAAAAGGGTTGGGGCTTGCCATAAGGGCAATAGGGCTGGGCAATCATATTGGTGCTAGGGCTTGACATAACCAGTCAATTGATCGGAGGGGACCTCTCTAACTGCTCATCTAGCCTAAGTAATGGTCTAAGTGGGGTGTTGCATGTCATGGACTGCTCATCCACCAGGATTCCCTCCTTAAGCATCACGAGTGTTTGGGTAAATACATACCTATGCTAGTATTTGTGCCACTGCCTAAAAGTACATATACCCAGGTTGTTTGAATTGATTTTATATATCGCGATGGCCTATAAAATATTGTAAAGCTGTTAAATAACAGATTACAACATTTTATTTTTTCAGACAGGAAACCCGGGGGGTGGGGGCACAAGGGTGGGTGGACTCAAGTTTAAGCTAACAGAATTGTGTTGGATTTCTTCCCGATTGCAACATAACACAAGTACACCTCAACTTTATTTCTCTGAATTTTTTAGATGAGGCTTGATAATTAGTATCATTTGGATTAGTTTTTTGTGCCTACCAGCCATGAGCTTTGGCTTGTGGCTGGGCCCACATAAAAATGTCCTTGTGTCACACCCTCATAAGTGGGATGAGAGGCAAATACCTTAAACAAATAAACCAAAATCAAACACATATTCCTTTCATTATACCCTTATTACCTGTTTGTTTACATATCAATAAAAAGGAGGAGGGAGTCCACATGTCATAGTGGCTAATGTGCTAGACTGTGACATTGTAGTAAGCGAGTTCAAACTCCAGTCACCCTATTACGTTCACTTTTAGACTAATAGTCTTGGGAAAGGCAGGAACCCCCCTCATTCCTCTTGCTATGGGTTAAATAGAAACACTACTGTTCTTCTACAAGGATGGCTTTGGCATTAAATAACCCACAATAGTTGATATGCCATTAAACAAAGAAAGCAAACCAAACCTAAAGTGCTATAAATTGAGAAAATAACATTTATCTTGTAAAGAGGGTTTCATATCGTGTATTTTTAATGACAACAAGGTTAGATTAAAGTCATAATTTTACATAGGGTTGGTTGGTTGGTTTTATGGTATATCAACTCTTGTTGGGTTATGTAATGCCCAAGCCAGTATCTTTTTTTTTTGTTCAAGCAATTAAAGTTTTGAATAACTATTCCTTGTTTAGTAATAATCATTTATAAACAACAATAATTTCAAGTAACTCCAGTCACACTATTACATTCACTTTCGGACTAATATCGTTGGGAAAGGCATTAGCTTTCTCATCCACTCAGCTGTTCTTCTATAAAGGTGTCTTTGACATTAAATAACCCATGAAGGCTGATATGCCATTAAAACAAAAAGAACAGAATACCTGAGAGAACCTTAATGCATTTACCAAGAGGTACTCAATTTACTCCACACAAAAGTCGTCGGGATGGCCTAAAGTAGGTATCAGCCAAACAGCGAGGGAGTCTATCCTTTTCACTAGCGCTAGATCAAGGGATTGTATTTAGCATTTGAGGTATTGCGCCACTCCGGTAATCTGAACATTAATTACATAAATGAGAGTAACCTCCCTTGTTTCTTTCACTTTGAAGAAGACGTGTGTTTTTGGTCAACCATTTTCATTTCACTGTAAATCTACACTGAAAATACGAATTTGTTTGAATCAATACAACTGCATGTTTTAACACAAAATATATTAAAATGTGTTCTTAATAACAATTAAGTTAATTTCAAATAACGCGCAAGCACAATTAAGAACACATTTTATGATATTTTCATGTTAAAACATGCAGTTGTATTGATTCGAACAAATTTGTATTTTCAGTGTAGATTTATGGTGAAATGAAAATGGCTGACCAAAACACACAGCTTCCTCAAAGTGAAAGAAACAAGGGAGGTTACTCTCATTTATGTAGCTAATGTTCAGATTACCGCCACACCTACCATCAGCTCTCACTTTACCGCAGAGTTTCTTGTGCTACTCATATTCTGAGTTGGCGAGGGTCGGTATTGAACCAGGAACCTTGTGGTTCCCAGGCAGACACTCTACCGACTGAGCTAAACTCCTCACAAACAACTGTGTGATCTTCCCCTAATGCAAGTAAAACAAGTTTAATTCCCAACAGTAAAATACTTTGAATTCTTTTTTTCTTAAGTAATCTTCAGGTATATCCCTGTAAACTTTCCAGATCTTTTCTTTTGATCTAGACTGTCAACTGTTCCTTTTTCAGTCTGGTTGATCCCATAGCGTTTCTATAATATTCAGGCCAGGGTCTCTGTAGTGCCCAACATGTGACAAGACTTTTATTTTTGCTGTCCAAATATAATCTCACTGTAACAGTAGTCATTTACTAAGCTTAGGAGGTGCATGCATATTACATAACAATTATTGTCATAAAAGATTGACTCAACAACCAGAGTTCAAATCCTTGACAAAGGCTGCTTGCATTTTACTTTGCACTAATGCTCTTAGGAAAGGCATGAATCTATTTTGTCTCCCCTGCCCTGCCAGCTATGAGTAAATAGTAGGGCAAGCTGGTGTGCTAAAAATTAATTTATAACCAGTTTGCCTGCTGAACAAATAGTAAAATTATAGGACCATATAACCTTTAAGCACCCCATCTGTGATCTCAATTGATAAGACATGTTTTTCATTTACACCATCAAAATCCGGTTGTTTGTTAGGGGTTAGGTTTAGGGGTTATGGGGGTAGGGGTTGTTAGTTTTATAATTTTAAAAAAACTAAAAATCGTCTGTTACCAAAAACCGGATTTTGACGGTGTAAATGAAAAACATGTCCTTATGAATCGAGATCACAGATGGGGTGCTTAAAGGTTATATTGGTCCAAATTATATGTGAGTGGGTATAGGAGGGAGTTTAGATTTTACTTAGATTAGCTATCCTCTATTGTTTAGTGTGACACATACCAAATTCTGAGAATAAAGTAGGTTGGTATTTACAATTTGATTTGTTTGTTTGTTTTACGGCATATCAACCTCAGTGAGTCATTTAATGCAGGCAAAGCTTCAAAAGATTCATAGCAATAGTTTGGAAGAACATTTTTTAAACTCAATTTTTTTGTTAACAAATTTTCTATTTAACCCATAAATGGGACCCTAACAGGCACTACCACTCCGGGTCAGAGTGGACCTGGGAGCAAAAGTGATGAAGAGGTGCTCCACATTCCCCAGACCTCCAGAACTGGAACCTCACCATCAATAGAGTTTAATATCATTCCCCCAGGACCTGAAGACCCTCAGCCACCACCTTCTCGCACATATGATAAAAACAATCATTTAGGTGCTAGGGCTTGACATGGCCAGCTGAATTACAATTTGATATATAGATTTAATATATATGACAATCTGGTCATGGGAATTTGGTGTGTGCATGTCTGCCTTTTAACTAATTCATCGAATTGAAAAAATATAAAGTAATTGTAAGTTACAATTCCATTTCGGTTGCACTGTTTCATTGAAAACACAGGAAGTGATTGGCTGAGACAGGTGTCATAGTGCAATCTTTATAGGGAAAGCTGGTGTGCTAAGAATTAATTTTATAACTAGTTGATTGGTTATTTTATGGTATATCAACCCTTTTCGGGTCATTTAATGCCGGATCAAGTCATTTTGTTAAACAAAGGTCTCAGGTTGCTTACAGTACCAGCTGTTGCGTAAGTGATCACCCAATTATTGAACAGGCTCATTGCTGCTTAACTTTAGGAACCATTTTTTTATAACTGGTCTGCTTGCTGAACCCAGTAGTAAAAGTATATGTGAGTGGGTATAGGAGGGGGTTAGTTTTCACTTAATCTAGCTATCTCCTAACGCATAGCGTGATGCATATTGAATCCTGAGAACAAAATAAGTAGGTATTTGGTTTGTTTCTTTGTCTAATGACATATCAACTTTTATGAGTTATTCAATTCTAGAAGAACAGTAGTGGTAGTATTTAACCGAAAGTGAACTAAATAGCGTGACTGGTGTTCAAACTCACTATGATGTCACAGTCCAGCATGTTGACCACTACTTCACAGGGACTCCCCCAGGTAGGTATTTAAGATATTATTAATACTAGAAAAATATTTTAAAAAACCCGGGCGATGTAAAAATAGATTTTAAAACATTGCCTGAGGGGTGGGAATTAAAAATTCAATGTCAGCGAGTTTGTACCCTAAGTAAGTAAAATCATCAAATTCATTAAATGATTAAAAAATAAAACAATTTGAAATATAAACTTTAAATATGTATTAAAATAAAACAAATATATATAGATATATAATACCAGTCATGTATTTATTAAAACTTGTTTTAAAAAACAATGAGGACTGTCTAATGTTGAATGTTCAAATTTTGAGTGTATTTATTCTATGTTATGACGATTTTGGGTAATGTGACGTAAGCAGTGACGTAGTTTTTGTTACAGACAAAAACCAGAAGCGAATCTCCATTATTAATAGATATACATTTTTAGTCCTTTAACAATGTCTGAAATTATTGAGGTGCACAGTGTAATGGTTATCCTTCTAGAAAATTTAAAAAAGGTGACATAAGTTCAAATCCTGGATGAGGTTATTTGTGTTTCACTTTTGAAAAGGCATGAATACATCTGTTCTCCTTAAAGTAATGAGTAAATAATAGGGCAGACTGAATTTTTTAGCTCTGGTATGGCAACCAGTCTAGGAGAAAGAAAACTCTGAATTCAAACCAGCTGTAACCCACATAAAAATTGACCTTGTGTTGAATTCTGCCTGTGGTGGAGAGTTTGGGTAAATATATACTTATTCTAGCACGAAGATTAGACATATGAAAAGCCAGTAAGAATCAAAACCTAGCTTGTTAACCATTGCACTACTCAAGGTGTCTGATTTGACTGTAAGAGTAATGTTATCTTTGTTATGTGGCACTATAAATTCCTTCCATTATAGATACATATATCGATATACAATAATGCATATAAGTACAAGCATTTGAATTATTAGGACTATTGTCCTCATCTTTATTATTATCTGTACAACGTTTCAGCCGATGTGCCCTCCGGCCTTCTTCAGGTATTTTTTCTCAAACTCGGGAACCCAGCTATGGTTAGTGGAATGAGAACAGGATACCCCGTGGATTGAATAAAGGGTTGGGTTCAAAGGTCCATGATGGCTCCCAATTACAAGAAGGTTCCCGAGTTCAAAAAGAAAGTTCTCGAGTTCGATCAGGCTCCCAGGTCCAACAAGAAATACCTGAAGAAGGCTGGAGCTGAAATGTTGTACAGATAACAATAAAGATGAGGACAATAGTCCGAATCATCCAAATAATACTAATTATCAAGCCTCATCTAAAAAATTCAGAGAAAAAAATAAGAAGCACTGAATGAAAATGTAAAGACTAGGTTGTTGGAAATTAACAAGGTTTTATTTCATGCAGGATAGAGAAATGCTTCTACTCTAAAAAAAAAAAAACAGTGACTTAAAACTCAACTTGTGTGCAACCAGCTATCTTGTGTACCAATCCATGTGTGTTATGGCTGAAGTCCCATTTCTGGTCCTAGATCCCACAATGTACCTGTCATGGGAGGCAACTGTCTCCTACTCATCAAGGGAAGTAATTCTAGATATTTTGTTAGGACTGACCCTAAAATAGACATACCATATATACATATGAATGTATGTATAGTTAATGTATAATAATTAATTGATAGCTAAACAAGTTGGTAGGCCAGCAAGCTTACAAAAGTGGATAATGAAATAGAAAGAAAATGCTTTCATGATAATAAAATAAAGGATTTCTCAACATTAGCAGGGACCTGAAAGGATTGTTATTTCTATTTCTGCCCTAAACTGAACCCATGGGCACTAGTAAATATAATAATTTAAGGAACAAGGGTTTTATTTTCTAATATCTTTAGCACTTGGGTGGTTAAAGTGTAGACATCCTACCCTTTGGTTTGGTTTGTTTTACGGCATATCAACCTCAGGGGGTCATTTATTGCCGATAAAGTTTTGAAATAAATTCATTCTTAATGAATGCTCAATTTTTTTATAAACACATTTTTTTATTTAACCCATAGATGGGACCTTAACAGGTACTACCACTCCGGGTCAGAGTGGACCTGGGAGCAATGGTGATAAAGGGGTGCTCCACATTCCCCAAACCTCCAGAACTGGAACCTCACCATCTGATAGAGTTTAATGTCATTCCCAGTATATGAAGACCTTCAGCCACCGCCTAGCAACCATATGATAAAAAGGGTTGGGACTTGCAATTGGGTTGGGGTAATCATATAGGTGCTAGGGCTTGACATGACCAGCTGATTGATTGGAAGGGGCCTTTCCGACCGCCCGTCTAGCCTAAGTAAGTCATGGACATCCGTCCTTAAGCATCATGGGTCGCCACCCATGGCCAACAGGTGGCCCCATTGCAGAGGTGCAGTTTTTTATGATAAAAAGGGTTGGGGCTTGCCATAAGGGCTATAGGGTTGGGGCAATCATATAGCTGCTAGGGCTTAATGTGACGAGCCAATTGATCTCCGATCGCCCATCTAGCCCAAGAAAGAGCCAAAGTGGAGTATTGCAAGTCATAGACTGCTCAGCCACCTGGATTCCATCCTTAAGCATCACGGGTCACCACTCAAGCCAACAGGTGGCCCCATTGGGGGAATCTTACCCCTCTACAGAGGTGCCGTCAGTGCATTCTAACGCCTCAGCCGACAGGGCGGCCTACCCTTTGGCTGGAAGCTTGAAATGTATATATCCAACTGTTATAAAAATTGCCATAAGTTCAAGTTAGCAGGGATTTCCAAGTAGATTCATAGTGAGAGAGAGCACTAACCAGCACTCAAGTTTCATCCGTCATCCATATTGCTATAGTTGGGATCTACTTGACAGTTGAAGCTAAGTGTTACACACTGCCCCAACATTTGTTTGATTTTCTAATGATATATCAACCTTCATAGGTTATTTAATACCAAAGACATTCTTGTAGAAGAATAGCACTATTCAAACCATAGCTAGGGAGGGCATTCATACTTTTCCCAACGGTATTAGTCTGAATGTGAATGTAATAGTATGACTGGAATTTAAACTTGCTTACTATGATGTCATGTTATATACCACTTTACTCGGGTGTATATAATTGGTGAGAGAGAGAGATAGACAGACACACAGATAGATAGATAGAGTAGGAGAGATGGAGATGATGGTTCTTACTTGTTAATATCTGCTTATTGATTCTAACTCGGTCGCCAACTTCTTTGGGCTGACTTCTCTTCAGGGCTTTCTGTTAAGGGTTGGTTCTTTTTTCTTGTTGGACTGGTCATTTCTTGTTTTTTAATAATCAATTAACAAGACTTGGTTGTTTTCTGATAAAGCTTTATTTCCACAACCCAATCCATAATTCTGCCACGGAGAGACTGACAGTAGAGTGAGCAAACTTTTGAGTCCTCTCGCTCTGAAATCTCTGTCACATCTAATCTGAAAACTATCTCACACCTAATTGTGTCTACCGGAAGGTCAGTGGAATGTCACCAGTTGTCAATTATCGGCAATAGTAACTTTCCACTGAACCCCCGCTCTTCTGACTCTAACAAACTTTATTCAAATTTCTTACTACACGTACGTACATAAATCATAAGCTGCTTATGAATTATGTAACAGTCACAGTCCAGCACATTAGCCACTAAGCCATGAAGATTCCCCCAACCCAATATTGATTTGAGAGAGCTGATCTCAAGATGTCAATAAAGAGGGCTTTATTGTCGACTTTGTTTTGTCTTTTTTTTTTCTTTGTGGATTTAACCGACAACTTCTGCAGTTTTAACCAACACTGGTAACTATTTTCTTTTTTAAAACAAACACAATGTTGGGGGAGAAGTTGGTTAGCTGGTGAGACTGGAGAGGCTATAGATCATTTGTCACAGTCAGCATAATTATTCACAATTGTAGAATGAACATCATACTCACCTTCATGGAAGGCTGTGACAAGCGTCCAGTCACCAGACAAAAAAGACAGAGAGTAACCGAATACACTCTGTAGCAACTGAGAGGACATGGTCAAGTGTTCAGTATATATGGATACAAATATACACACTAAAATATACACAACAACCAGCCAATCAAAATGCTGGAAATAGACTTGACCATTCCACAAAGTAGAATAGCCCAAGCTGCTATTTAAACCACTTACAAAGTCTGGATTCTCAGAAGCTGATTCGACTTGCAACAGTTGAATAACGATCAGTTTACACAAATCTCTACAACAATCAGCCACTTTCCAGTTACAATGAAAGAGAACCTACCTGTATATTCTGATAACTACAATACTTTTCAGTATTCAGGATACCATTCTGATAACCGCAATACCACTGGGCTGGAATGCATTTCCACACCATCACAGAACCACTGCCATTTTTCACTGATGGTTATAAACATTATCAACCTTTCTACAACATACCATCAGATGAATAAACCCCAAAATTTCAAACTGTGATTCATTATTCATCAAGCATTCTTTTCTATTGATCTTCATTGAAATCTTTGTAAGTATTTGTATATTTCAGCCTCTTCTAACTTTTTATTTCCTTTACCAAACTTTTTAAAACCCTTTCATGAAGATCATTTTCTTCTTTGAACTGTAAAAGAATCTACTTTTAGAACCAGCTGAATTTGACAGATGCTGAGCAAAATCTTAGCGAGATTTTTTTTTTCATGTCTCTAAATGCTGAGAAAAATTTAAACTTTCCACTTTTTTTGTTGATCTTTCACTTTTCTGGATTCTTGAAATTTTCTTAACTTCTTCAACTTTCATATCAGTACTAAATATTGACTTTAGCCCACAGAACTGCATTCAATGCTTTTGTACTCTACTTCACTGCATACATATTTGCTTAATATAGCTTTATGAATAGACTAGAAAATTAAACACTAATCACTGGCTTCTTGCTGAAATAAAATAAATTAAAGGTAGCCTCAAGCCTTTATACAGTACTACATTCCCATTCATACATGGGGTATTTCACAAGCGATGCAACTCTAAAGATAAAAGGGAGGTGTGCATGGCATAGCTGTTATTGTTGTAGGAAATGGACTCAGCAAGCCAAGTTCAAATCCTGGATGAGGCTGTTTGTATTTTATTTAATGTTAATACCTTGGAAAAGGCATGAATCCATTCCCTTCTTCCCCAAGCTATGGGTAAATAGGATGAACTGGGATTTTTAGCCTTGGCATGGAAACTGGTTTAGGAAATGGAAAGACACTGAATTCAAATCAGCTGTATTCTGCTTTAAAATTGACTTTGGACTTGAACTCAGATCACCATGTCCATTTTCTATGATGAGAACCATTGCACCACAAACACAAGCAATAAATTTCAATATAGCTTTAAACAGAAATAAGGTTCCTAATTCCTGGGTTAAGATTTCAGTTTACACAGTAATTCGTTTTACTTTTATTTATTTTCTTTCTTTAAACTAAATAAATCATCAAGAATTTTTTAAAACAAATAGTTTAAAATCAGACCGGTTTAAAAAGACATGAAACCAGTTTTGTAACCTCTTTCTTTTTTTTTAGTTTCTTAATTCTTTCAAGCATTATAAAACTGCTCAAACAAGACATTGTAATTCACTGTGTCTATTTACATGAGAGTAAAACTTTTTGAAACACTCAACGGTCTGACAAATCTTTACAAAAGTAATACATTTTAGTCTTTCTTTGTTTTGTTTTATTTTTTTTAATAGTGAACTAGAAGCAGCTAACTGACATTGCCTGGGTAGAAGAGGGATAATAAAAAGTTAGTCTCACAGATCTGTTGATTGTTTTGGTCTTCCATATTTGATTTGTTTATGTTTTAATCATGAATACCACAAATGACTTTCCCTTCTCTTACTTTTCAAATCATCATTTTTAAATATCTTCCCAGATATACATAAAATCTTCATTATTTTGCACAAAAAGTAGGCTCTGGTGATAGTGAATGTGTATATATATTTACTTGGTCATGTGGGGGATTAAAATAAAACGAAAATAAAATTAGAATAAAAAAAAAAAACTCCCATGGGGCCTTCACCGGAAGAACCCTCTGCATGTCTGACAAAAAGGACTGTCCTCCGACCCCCAAAAGAATCTCTCGGCCATTTCGAGCTGAGGCCTTGACTGGGTCTGGTCACATCCTACTAGCCAGGCGACTATGACCTGGTCCATAAAGCCACCTCCTGCCTTTGTCTCTTTCCTTTTTTGTTCCTTAAATTTCTTCCGTTTCAGCGCAACTGCCAAATGAGATGGGTACCAAGCATAAAACCCTAAGAACACGCAGCCAAGAATATCCAGATACCTTAAAACCATAAAACACCCAAAAACACTTATACCCCATAGTCATTAATTGTTTTATTTTTGTAGTTTCCTCCGGGCATACATACATACACACCAACTGTCCTTTATATATGTATAGATGAATAAATCAGATTTTAAGTCTATTCTGGAAAACAAATACATAGATACTGAATGTAGAAGGAAGATTTGTGCTTATATTTGTTTGGGCACTATATTACTATAAATCATAAGCTCAATTGATAACAGAGGGGATGAAACTCTCCAAACTGTTAAATCATCAGTTCCAATCAGATCACGAAGTTAAGCATCAAAGAACCTAATCAGTATTTAAATGGGTGACCATTTAGTAACAGTAAGGACTGTAAGCAATGTGAGGTTTACTAACAGACAACAAATGTAAAAGGAAAAATTAGACATAAACATTTCAGTAGTTGTAGAGATTTTTGTAGACTGATCAGTATTCAATTGTGTTACAAGTTGAATCTGCTTCTGAGAATCCAGACTTGGTAATTGGTTTAAATAGCAGGCTGGGCTATTCTACTATGTGGCATGGTCAAGTCTATTTCCAGGATTCTGATTGGTTGGTTGTTTTAGTGTGTATATTTTTATCCATATATACTGAACACTTGACCATGTTATCAGTTGCTAAAGAGTGCATTCAGTTATCTTGTCTTTTTCTTGTTTGGTGACTGGACACTAGTAACAACCTACCTGTGAAGGTGAGTATGATGTTAATTCAACAATAGCCAATCAAGGAAACTTATTTTCACTAATTTCAGCTTTTTCACTTCAGGATCTGATGACTTGGATTTTAATGGCTTGGAGGATACTGAAACAGATTTTTTTAAAATATTTTCAAAATAGAATCATTATTAATCTTTTTCTTCCGTGTCAGTGCTACTGTATGGCTGCACCACTTGGACTAATGAAACACAGAAAAGCTAGATACAAGGATGCTGTATGCTATCTTGGACAAATCTTGCAAACAGCACCCTACAAGAAAGCAGCTGTATGACCATTTTCTTTTTCACACACAAACCATCCAAGTAAGATGAACAAGACATGCTGGACACAGCTGGAGAAGCAGGGATGAACTTTAGCTGTTTGCATTTCACATATTGCTAATATCTTTGGAAAAAGTATGAATTCAAATATTCTCCCTCCAGCTAAGGGAAAATAGTAGGGCAGACTGGGCTCTTTAACCTTGGTATGGCAACTGGTCTAAGAGAAGGAAAACTCTGTATTCAAACCTGTTAAACTCTGCTTAAAAATGACCTTGTGTCACATCCTGCTCATGCGGAGGGGTTGAGTAGATACATATAATGATCAGCACAAATAAGATTTGATAGTGTCTATTCAGGACAAAACATATACTGATATTGAACGAGGAAGTAGCAGTGCATACATTTGTTGTTTTGTCACAAAATAACCAGATATAGATGACCTCAAAAAGAAATGCGTCTGGGGAGATGAGGGTAGAATATAGCAGAATAAAAACAGAACGAGAATAAATGTGTACAAATCAAATATAGAATCCAATGATATCTGGAAGAAGAGCAGATGGTAATGAATCTTTTTTTTTCTTTTACAGAGAGAGAGAGAGAGAGAGATAGAGACTGAACAAATCTCACCTGCACTGCTTGGATAGATCAACTGATAGCTGATAGGCAACTGGATCACGATCCAAGGCAATTATTTGCTTGATCAAAGGACATTTTCTTAGGATTTCTTTTGTATGACCACCAGATCCAAATGTCATATCAATTATTACCTATAAGTAAAAAAAGAATTATATATATATATATATATATATATATATATATATATATATATATAGGGAGATAGAGAGGTAGCTAAGGAAAGTTCAGCGATCAACAATTACTGATTATTGAAAAAATAAAAATGTCCTGGACAGAGTTCTGGTACTAGTTTCATGAATGTCAAGAAGTTTGATATTTGAAAGGACCAAAAAATATCACAAAAGTCAAAAGAGACTGACCTAAATCAAATTTATAAAGTATAGATAAAAAAAAAAAACATACAGGAAAAAAAAAAAAAAAGATGAAAATACTGATGCATCAACAGAATCATTAAAAGATTCCATTTTCTTACTTTATATAAAAAATTAAAAAGTGATTAAAAGATCTAATTTTAATAAAAAGTTGAAGATTCAATCAAAGATATCAAGGTCCTCATGTTCATAAGTAGTAAAAGTAAAGTCATCGGGGAGGCCTAAAGTCGGTATTAGCCAAACAGTGAAGGAGTCTATCCCCTTTATTCTAGTGCTAGACCAAGGAGATTGTTTTTTAGCATCTGAGATGGAGGACCACACCTATCATCATCTCTTTAATTCATTGCATAAATCCCTGTGCTACTCTTACGCTGAGTTGACGAGGGCAGGTATCAAACCAGGAACCTTGAGGTTCCCAGACGAACACTCTACCAACTGAGCTAAACCAAAACTATTTCAGAGTTTTCATGAACATGAAGACCTTGTTATCTTTGATTGGTAGGTACCAAGATCTCTCAGATGGTAACTATTTTACTATAGACTATAAGCCCATTTAATGACAAGGATGAAACTCCTACTACTAAGAAATATAAAAATAACATTTAACACTATTTTACTGTACACTATGAGCCCATTTTATGGAGCCCATTTTATGACAAGGATGCAACTACTACTCATTAAGAAATATAATAATAGCATTTAACACTATTTTACTATACACTGTAAACCATTTGATGACAACGTTTCAGAAGTGGAGCCTCACCATCAGATACAGTTTAGTGTCACACCCAGGTATACCCCTTTTGTGGGAAAGTCTTACCTCTCTTCAGAGTATTCAGCATATTGTAAGCTCCGCCAACAGAGCTTGAAAAACCCTTGGATTGGTGATACTAGGGCGGGGATACTCCACTGAACACCATGAAAGTAAGAATAGAAAACTGACAGACAAGCAACATTATGCCAAGAGAGATTTAAAATCAATGAGGCACAATGAATTGGAAGGTTTTATACTCTAACTATTAAGTTACTACATTCCTCAACTCTATAGCTATAGAAAGAAAAAAGAAAGAAAGAAAAGTTCATGTTTTTAGCATTTTTGAAAGCAATGAGCAAAACAAAGACTTGTAAATGCTTCAACTCAATATAATAGAAAAAAAAACAACAAAAAAACCTAATCTGAGGGGGGGGGTAAGAGCTTATAATCATTTACCATGTTAACCATTCTATTTTGGTACACCTGTTCTTAGCCTGATGGCAAAGTAAAAAAAAGAAAAGAAAATTATACATTATTTATATATATATATATATGTGTGTGTGTGTGTGTGTGTGTGTGTGTGTAAGTAGGAAAAACAAAAGCTCTAGATTAGAAGAATGAGATAATTTTAATTAGATGAATTACATCAGGTAACAAAATAATTCCTTCCTCCTCCTCTCCCCCCCCTCATTCTCTTCCTCCTGCTCTTCCAATGATTCAAAAGCAGCTGTAATACATTCAAAATGGCTGGATGCTATAAGAAAAGAGAACAGTCTTTTGGTATTATTACCATTCCATCAAAAGCACCAATATTTGTCTTGTCTTGTTTATTTTCTTCTTCTTTTTTTATAGTGGTTTTCTTGGCTTAACAAAAGTATAAAACTTGAGAGTTGGGCTTTCATAGTATACGCTTCCCACCACACCCCACTTAAATCCCTTTTCTGACACTAGCCTTAAAAAGACATAGGAACCAGTAGAACATTTGATATATTATAGACTAATACATATATATATATATATATTAATCATGTTTGGTTGAACTCGAGTGACAATTCCTGTCGTACGAGTTTCTGTTCAATCCGTTCAAGGTGTCTGGCCATCTTTTTGGTGTCAGGGTGAAACTGGTGTAGTAATCCACCAAAGGTGTCTCTACGAGCGCTTTTGGCATGTTGATCTGCCATCTTCAGGTTGGAAACTGATGGTATGTTTCGTGGTGTCTCGTTTTTAAAGAAAACGAGCAGTAGCGTAGGAATTGGTAGTGGGAGGTATATATAGATTATAGAACATTTGATATATTATAGACTTAACATAAAAGCCTGTCGTTATGATCTAGACTAGAAATCCCCAAACATTCTAAGTTGAAGAGCACTTTCACAACTGCCAAAAGTGTGGTGAGTACTTTTCAAGTAAAATTTATATTTGGACTTAATAATAAAACATAAAAAAAGAATTGAATAATATTAAATTAAGGGCTGGTTTAGCTCAGTCGGTAGAGTGTCCAACTAGGAACCACGAGGTTCCGGGTTCGATACTGGCCTTCACCAACTCATGGGTAGCACAGGGATCTGTGTGGTAAAGTGTGGAGCTGATGGTAGGTTTGGTGCTCCGTCTCAAGCATCAAAATAATCTCCTTGGTCTAGCACTAGTGAAAAGGGGATAGACTCCCTCGTTGTCTGGCTGATACCGACTTTAGGTCACTTTTATATATGATTATGCACAAAACAAATTAATGCAAAAAAAGCAAAAAGCAAATATTATTGATTGATTGATTGATTTTAACGACATATAAATGCATCTAGGATTATTTTATACCTCAAGGTTAGGGAATTGTGTTCATTGTGCATATATATTTTTTGTATTGTTGTTTCTTCAGAGTTCTTTGTACAGGCTTGCCATAATTTTATTATCAACATGAACAATAAAATTATGGCAAGCCTCTATCAAATCATTTATACACTAACATAACAACAACAAATGTTTTAGACTTTTATAAAAACGTCTTGGAAAAATAATATACTTACCCCTACCAATTAGAAAGATTATATTATATTATTATGGGGGAAAATCCAAGCAAATTTATCATTTGACTTATTAATGATCAGATATAACTTGTACTTCCTATGTAAAAGTTTATAGTTTAACTTTACAGATATAAAATAGTTTTGACATTATAGACATAATATTTACCTTATATGTAAAATAATAAGTACAAAAATAAAAAATAATTCAAATAAAGACAAAACATTTCCATCAAAATTATTTTAATAATAATTATTAACATTTTATTGTCTTTTATTTGAAAAAGACCATTTTTTAATGAATAACACAAACGTACAAAATTACTGAAATTAATTATCCAGATGTAAAATATATTGTTGTGAGAAGAAATTTGAAATTAAAAATCTTCACAATGATGATGACCTATGTTTGGGTTCCCATGATGATATCCATACTTCTATTTAGGGAGGGCCACAGGATTCTAATTAGAATAGTTTATACTATTATGGAAAAAAAACAAATCCAAACAAGTAGGTAGTTTTAGACATTATAGGCATAACATTTACTTTGTATGTAAAATAATAAACACAAAAACAAAACTAATTCAAATAAACTAAAGACAAACTATTTGCCTAAAAAAACATTTTAATAATCATCAAGTTTTTATTGTCATTTATTTGAAAAAATTTTTTTAATAAATAACACATTAACATACAAAATTACTGAAATAGTGAAATAGTCCAAATACAAAATCATATTTGAACCATAGAGGATGCCTCAACAGTTACTACTATTTTGGGTTAGAATGGACCTAATGGCAATGATAGAGTGACTCTACATTTCCCAGACCTCCAGAACTGGAGCCTCATCAATGGATTTAGTTTAGTGTCTGTGACAGAGAACATGAGTTGAGTGGTAGAAATAAGGACTTACCATATTCTCGAAGGAGGTGAGTAAGGCTTTGTTTGTCGTGTGGGACTTAGATCTAAGATCGAACCCGCGTCCTTCTGAATATGAAAAAGTGATACTTGAGCATAGTGCTGGGGATTGAATTGATCCAAGTTTCCATATGTTCAAACCAGATGCTATGGGTGCTGGGTGTATAAATAGACCAGCAGAAACCCAGGTGGGAGCAGACCAGATAACCGGCTTGATGGCCTTAGTGGTGGCGGTTCCAGTGGACGAGGAGGTCCTGGAGCAGGAGGGGGAAAACATGGGTTGCTGTTAGTGATGTCCTTCAGCCAGCGTAGTAGCCTTCTTTGCTAATTTTTTTTTGTTCTTTTCTTTGACAAGGATGGTAGGGGAAGTCGGTTGTTATTGCTGAGAAGTAACAAGCGAAGGAAAAAGCGCTCAGAGATCAAGAGACTGTAGCAGTGAGAGGCTTAGAAGAAGAAAAAACAACAACAAGTAAACATTGGCTGTGGGCGAGACAGGAAATGGAGAAAAAAAGGAACGGAAAGACTAGTCTGCCAGTAAGCACTGGACTCGATTATTTGACACCTCCTCAACAAAGTTTATTTACCTCGTACCCCACTTGTACGGGTTAGACACCAAGCCCTATTAACGTGGGACCACTCGCAAGCCGAAGCTCATGGGTGGTAGGCACAAAAAATGCGTTGATCCTGTCAGCATTCCCCCTCGAGGGGGGCGCCTCGGGCGCTGGGCAATAAACCCAGCCCTGCCCCTTTAAATCAAGGAGGGCAGGTATTGCCTGGGGGGATAGCCCCCTGGGATCAACGCTGTTAATTTTATTACCTAGCCACTCCAGAGGCCAAAGCACTCTGCAGCAGGCTGAAGTAATCTCCCCCTCAACAAAGACTTTTTCTGTAACTTAAATTTTATTTTTCTCTCAACAGTGTCATACACAGGACACTTATCCAGATGAAAAAGTTATCTTAATTTGGCCATAATACCTATGTTGTAACAATGAATATTAAATTTCAAATCCTTATAACGATTAATGAAATTTATTCAAGAGTTTGTGAATTTGGTTTAGTTTGGTTTGGTTTGGTTTGGTTTACGGCATATCAATCTCGGTGGGTCATTTAATGCCGACAAAGTTGTGAAATAAATTAATTCTTAATGCATAATACAATTTTGTTTATAAATTCATATTTTTCTATTCAACCCATAGATGGGACCCTAACAGGTACTACCACTCCGGGTCAGAGTGGACCAGGGAGCAATGGTGATGAAGGGGTGCTCCACATTCCCCAAACCTCCAAAACTGGAACCTCACCATCAGATAGAGTTTAACGTCATTCCCAGGACATGTAGACACTCAGTCACCGCCTTCTAGCATCCATATGATAAAAAGGGGTTGGGGCTAGCCATAAGGGCAATAGGGTTGGGAAAATCATATAGGTGCTAGGGCTTGACGTGACCAGCCGATTGATCGGAGGGTGGGAATTTGGGGGTAACATTCTTTTCTGAAGAGGGGTACAGTGGAAACTGGGTAGGAAAATTTGTGCACTTAAAGAGTTAAAATATGTAATTGTAACATTATAAATGAAAAACATTGATGTTAGAATATTAAAAAAATAAGATAAACATAAATATTAATGGTAACCAGTCTGTGGTGGGTAGAGACAAAAGTGTCATCTGGTGCCTCTAGTCTAGTCAGTACATTACTTTCTTGTGGATAGAATCAAAATGGTATATTTGCATAAGACTAATACAAACAAATAAGTAATCCAATATAGTCTGGCAGTTATTTTCGTAAGAGTTGTGACTAAATATACTAATAATCTCTCAATTTAGGTTCCATTAAACTAACATTTTTCTGTGTTGAGAAAGAAAGAGGCAAAAAAAATTGTTTCAATGCTGATTAATGTTATTTTCTGCAAAATTATATGCAGGAAGTTTTGGTTTTCCAGGTAGCTGTTTCTTTAAAAAAAAAATGCTATTCTTATTTTAAGTTTTAAATAAATAAAAAGCTTTAAAAAATTTGGATCAACTGAGGTGGTCACTACTAGAATAGGCTCAGTCCTACTTGGCGATCATCCTCCACACATTATTACAACAACCAACAATAAAGCCACAAAACCTGCTCTCAAGCCCAACAAAGATCTGATGGCTTAACCTATTAATTATCACTTAATTGTGTTTTTTCTAAAAATTATCAGTATTCGATGGTGTGTCATTGTTTATATTGTGTAATATGTGAAAATAAACAATTTTGATTTGATTTGGTTTGGTTGGTTTTATAGTACATCAACCTTTGATGGGTTACTTATATAAAGACAGTTAATTATACAAAGAGGCTGCATCTTGATCTGGCAATCCCAAGATGTGACAGAAAACCAACAAAGTCTGGTGGTATTACATGATACTGCTGGGGCACTCTGGGTTATTGATGATAATGCTTTCGTCCTGGAACCATGTCTGACCCTGTAATGTTATCATTCTGTAATTTAATCTCTTTTGTGAAGGCTTTCCCAATTTTCTCTATACCAAAGACAAAGAAATTAGGAATGTCATCACTGATATTGTTGGTCTACCTTGATGACTATGATAGATCAGGTATTTACCCAACCTGTTCACCACCACAGGATGTTACACAAGGTCATAAGTATTAGGCATCCAGTGAGAACTAAACTCGCTTTTCCCTAGTAATGGATCTGGAAGACGAGCTTACTATCCATTACACCAAGATAGGATGCCTTATGACAATGATAGAGTATGACATAATCTCAAAACTTTTATCCATTAATAACTGGCATGTGGCAAGATCCTACAGTGTTTGGATATCTTAGACGTTCTGTGTCACTGAAGCTCAACTGTGCTAGTCAAGATAGAACTAATTGTGGCCATGCAAAACCTTTCCATAGCTAACATAAGTATATTAAATTCCATGTAAAAGACCTTCATTTTCTTCATATCCAATTCTTATATCTTTATATACATCATGTCAAACAATTATTTCTGGTCTAAATGCCATCTGCATTATAATCTTATATTAAAGAGAGCTAGGGGTACAACTTACTTGGCAATGTCAACAATAGATAATATATTATCATCCAGTAATTTAATCTCTTCTTTTGTGAAGGCTTCCGCATTTTCTCTATACTAAAGATGAGGAAATAGGGATGTCATCATTGATATCGCTTGCCTATTTTGATGACAATGATAGAGTATAACATAATCTCAAAACTTTTATCTATCAAAGATTGGACAAGTGTAGCAATAGCAAAGGTGAGTTTGTTTTTTTAGAGTATTTAGTGAGCATCTTTAATGCACATATTAATTGAAAATTTTACAAGTGTTAAAAAAGAGGAAAAGAAAAAAAAAAAAAAAAGAGATAAAAGGAAGAAAAGACTGAGTGTAAAAATTTCAAGAGATTTTAAAGACAATTTTTATTTTCTTATAATAAATGCTACAAATGGTCAATAAAAAAAAAAAAAATGTTAAACTGTTAGGATCAGTCCTATTTTTTTTAGATAAAGGTTATCATCTGATGAAGAATTTATTGGAATCTATCCCACGTTCAAACCTACACATATCTTATCCTTTCTCCAATTTTCGAAGTCCGAGGCGGAAAGTATTGGTAAGGCAACCACACAGTATCTGTAATTGTTTAATGGAGTTGGATCCAGCAGCTAAATGATGCCAATTGTGTCTAGACAGGAAATAATGAAATAACACTGGGCTACTTGCAACTGCTTAAGCATCACATTCCCCTATTTCCCATGAAAAATTGGCTGAAGACACCGTTCACATGAAATAAATAAGAGGAACTAATTCAAGGTAATATCTAGGTAAATAGGTTCTTTCTTCTCTCACTGATTTCATAAACAAGATATATTTCTAATTAGATTACATATTTATTTACTTAACCTGCAGAAATTACATATTCTTCTTTTTTTTTTCCTTTTTCTTGAAAATTGTAGTTTGCTTTGTGTTGTGTCCTTAAAAGGGATACAATGAGACAAGGTTGTATTCAGGTGGAAGAACCAGTCAACACATTTGTAGATTTAAGATAGGTTTTATTGCAGAGAGATACAATAAGACAGACAAGGAATAGTGAGGTACACTACTAATCCTTGAAGCCAGCCCAGCATAATGCCATGCTCCCTATATATATATATATATATATATATATATATATATATATATATATACATATATAGTCAGACCACATGGTTAAGAGAGAGTGTGGAATATTCCATTACAACACTTTGCTAAGAAACTGTTTATAAACTAGGGAATGTAATCGGGAGGCGCTCATGGTGTAATGGTTATCATTGTAGGAAATGGACACGGTGAACCGAGTTCAAGTCATGGACAAGGCTGTTTGCATTTCACATCCTTGGGAAAGGTATGTATCCATCTATTCTCCCTCTAGCTATGGGTAAATAGTAAGGCAGACTAGGCTCATTAACCTTGGTTAGGCAACAATTCTAGAAGGAAAACTCAGACCTGGTAAACTCCGCTTAAAATTTGACCTTGTGTCACATCCTGTTCATGTGGAGGGGTTGGTAAATACATAAACTAGAAAATGTAATCAGCATTGCTTGTGACAAATGATAAATACTATCTGAAAACCTGCCCTAAACCTAGGATTTTAAGGTCTATAAGGGACCTTCAAATCCAATATGAAATCATGGATTTAAATTATGTATTTATTGAATCTCAAGTAGCCACACCTTTTGGAAATCTAGACAAACACAAAGTGAGGGTCCAATTTAGCATTACATTTATAAAATGTAAAAGAGCTCAAATGTACAAAGACAGAGCTGTAATAAAAACTAAGATATTAAAATATAAGCTCACAATTCTTCACACTGTGACTCAGATTTTCATGCAGGAGAGATTACAATCCTCAGGCAGTGATTTGGGAAGCAACTCATTAATTTTTATAATGGTTGGCACTGAAAAAGTTTTGAGCCAATAAGAAAATAAAAATAAAATAATAACTTTGAAAAAAAAAAAAAAAAAATATATATATATATTTCAATGAATACTCAAAATTAGCTTCTTTCATTTTGGGGAAAGCGATAAAATTGCTAATGGAAGTGTTCAACAATTGTGTGCATATATATATATATATATATATATATATATATACAAGGATGCTGATAGATTTTGATTTAGTGCGTCCTGAGATGCACATATTTGCTTTGAATGAGTCCCCAGGAAAATTTATGGGTCCCAACTAAAGCCATCTAACTCCTACCTTGTAACCTATCCTGTGTAATTCATTTCTAAGAAAATATTGAAATCTATTTATAGTTAGCTTGAAATGGTGAGCAAAGAAAAAAGAAAAACACTGGGATGTATGGATATGATTTTACTGCATCCTTTTAGATTTATGCAGGATGCATACCTATCAGCATCTCTGTGTGCATATATATATATATATAAGTGAAAATGGAAGCAAATCTGATGGTATGTTGAAAGGAAAAATACACAAAGGAAAGAAAATGCTGAATGGATAAAATAGATTTTATTTTACTAACACATGTTTCGGCCAGGAGTTTATCCATGCACTCTGTTATTATTTTGAATACAAAATAAAATAATAATAATAGAAAACTACAAAATCTTCTAGTATACAAGGAATAACGGCCTTCATCAGAGTAAATTCTTTGGTGTTTTAAATCAAATTTTCAAAAATTATTAAGTGGAAATAGGCTTCAAGGCCCCATTATTAACCACAGAAAAGTGATGATAGACAAAAAAGGAAAAATTATTTGGTGAATATTCTGTTTGCCCTAACTCCTGACCATTGACAATCTGTCAATTTTTCTCCCTACCAGATGTTTTCATGGAACAATATACAGATTTATTACCAAAATATTCTCAAAGAAATTTAAGATAAAAATTTCAAATTTCAGTGGTTAATTTAGAAATTTATTCAGGGAGGTATACATGGTGTAATGATTTTCATCATTGGAAATGAATTAAATGAGTCGAGTTCAAATCCTGGCTATGCTGTTTGCCTAAATGCATTAAGTACTTTTCAATAA
>CM042141.1:9512077-9522077 GCA_023376005.1 Doryteuthis pealeii | reverse complement strand
AAAATTGATTGTGTCATATGAGAAACATACTCATAACAACAAAAAATTTTTCTCTTTTTTTGACAAAATTCAGGATTTATTTTTATTTCTTTACAACTTGCGGCTATTAATCTGGGGGTAGATGGCATAAAAGAAATCTATTCATATGCCTTCACTCGGACATCAATTCTGTGTGTGTGGGTGTGCATATATCTTTCTTTTCAGTTAAAAATGCTCTCTTGCCTCAAAAGCAAAATTTGATTTTCTAGTATGTCAAGTCCTTTTTAAATTGCTAAGAGCTAAGTATTAATTATTTGTACATGGAAAATATTTATTTTGTCACAGTTTTAGAGGCATTGTGATTATTTCCCTTACTTTCCACGGTTTGTCCGTCAGGCAGCTAGGTGGCATTACAATCAGTAATATAAACAGGCTGTACTGCCAAAGTCAAATTGTCTTTTCTTGTAGACTCTTCACAGCCATTAGAAGTAGCACACTAGTTGTGTCTCTCTGCCCTTTAGGACAGAGGGGCTTTGCTCCCCACAAACATTCTGTGTACCTGTTATACGACTACTTCATCACCCTCCAGATTCATGGAGGTCATATGTATCAATTGCATCTTTTATCTACAGAACAGGGGCCTTCACCTCCCTCAGGCATTCCGTGTACTTGTTATGCAAAGGCCTTCCCAAATCATTAAATAATGACTTTAATTCTCTGTTCAGTAGCCTCAGGATTATCTGCAAGGACTCTTTTCTATTGGAACATTCTATACACACATATTCTTTGTTGTATTCTTCCTATTTTGTATTGTTTCTGTTAGAGTTTGCTCAGACAATAAAGTCTATTTGTTATCCCTTTCGTCAGGATTTATTCTATATATATATTCATACTTTTTGAGGAAATGATAGTCAACCTGACCATCATTCATTAACACAGGGATATAATCTTCATAAAATCCCATGACCAATTCTAAAAAGAAGATGAATGTAGTTAAAAATATCAAATGTGTAGATAGAGAAATGTATTAATTAAATTTAATTACCATGACCAGAAAATGCTGCAAACACCATGTGCGGCAATCAGGACACTGGACAGCTGTTTCAATCTTATTTGGTCTCCTCAGCAGTGTATCTCCACCACTTAAGATCAAACCAACGACCACTTAGCCCTGCATTCTGTGGTCGCTGGTTTGATCGCTGTATTTCACAAAAATTAATTTAAAAAAGTATCAAGACTGGCTTCATAATTTTTTTTTTTTTTTCAATTGATACTGACTCGTATATATATCACTATATGATATAAGTTTCAAGTCTTGGTACTTTTTGATAACACCTTGTACGCTAATGTGAAAAAAGGTATATACATGTGGGTGGGATTATTGAAAATGTTTCAGGTAATTTTCTTTTCCTTCAGATATAGGATTGCAAGTAAGCTAAAGTTTCAAAACATGTATTTATATAACTGTCAAGTAGTGAAAAATGTTCTTTTTGTTATATTCTTTATGAATTAGGTTTACTTCTACACTTTTTATAAATTAGTTTTTACTTTCAAGCGCACGTGGCTTAATAGTTATTGTTGTAGGAAATGAACTTAGATAAAGCTATTTGCATTTTACTTTGTACTAATGCCCTTGGGAAAGACATGATTCCATTTTTCCTCCCTCCAGCTACGGGTAAATAGAAGGGCACATAGGGCTTTTTAGCCTTTGTAAGACAAGGCTGTTTACATTTTACTTTGTACTAAATGCCCTTGGGAAAGACATGAATTCATCTTTTCTTCTTCCAGCTATAGGTAAACAGTATTGCAGATTGGATTCTAACCTTAGGAAGACAAGGCTGTTTACATTTTATTTAAGAAGACAAATTAACCTCTAACTTAACACTAATGCCCTTGGGAAAGGCATGAATCCATCTTTCCTCTCTCCAGCTATGGGTAAATTGAAGGACACATAGGGCTTTTTAGCCTTTGTAAAACAAGGCTGTTTACATTTCACTTTCTGCTAATGCCCTTGGGAAAGGCCATAATCCATCTCTTCTCCTTCCAGCTATTAGTAAGTAGTAGAGCAGACTAATTTCTTTAGACTTGTTAAAGCAACCAGTCTAGGGGAAGGAAAACTGAATTCTAAACCAGTTGAACTCCGCTTGTGAGGTTGGGTAAATACAAACTTTATAGGGAAGGTTTTGCAAGAAAGTGTTATGGGAATCCTTGATGATAGCACAACATGATGATGATGATGTTTGGTAAAGGGGAATTACTCAATAATCATTATCAAGTAGTGCACCTTTACAAGTACTTTAAAAGTACTTCCCCCATTCTTGCCGAGTAGGCTTAGGGTTAGCATAAGGTTTGGGGTTAGGGGTTTGGGTTACTGTTAAGATGCACTGGGGCAAGTCAGGCTGAACTTACACAACAGTAGCCTACCTCCTCCAGGTGTGGAGGAGCGATGGCAGATAGCGACGTTTTGGCGAGAAAGTGTCATGGGAATCTGTGATGACAGTGTGACATGATGATGATGAATGAATCCAAACCAGTTGAACTCCACTTGTTTTAAATTCTGCTTATGAGGTTGGGTAAATAAAAACTGGTGCTGCTTTATCTTTTCAAAAAGAAAAAAAAAGAATTAGTTTTATTATTGTTATTTTTGCTACTAAAGACAATTACATTCTGAACAAGTTCTTGCATCCAGAGTCATAGTTATTGGTTGAATTTTGCTCTAAAATTTTCACAATATCTATTAATAATGGAGATTAGGTCTCTATTTGTCTGTAACCAAAACTATGTCACTGCTTATGTCACATTACCCAAAATTGTCATAAGATAGAATACGCTCAAAATTTGAGCATACAACCTTAGATGAGCCTCAAGTTTTAATAAATACATGCTCGGTATTATATATTTATACAGTTTGTTTTATTCTAATATATATTTAAAGTTATCAGAACTAGGTTTCTATTTCAAATTTTTATTTTTTACTCCTTTAATTAATTTGATGATTTTACTTATTTATGGTACAAACTCTCTGATATTGAATTTTTTTAACTCCCACCCACTTAAGCAAGATTCTAAAGATTTCAAAAATTCATTTTTACACTGCCCAGAGGTTGTTGTTTTTTTTTTTTAGCTAGTAATGTTTAATTAATATGATTAGTATTAATATGATTAAATACATTGACAAGGAGGGAGATTATCATATATACTCAAGTATCATCTAATATTATCTGAGATTATTTCTTGACTTTTGCTGTGTAGGAAATTTGTAGGCATACTAGTTGGCCTAGGTCTAGTCTTGATCAACTATTTACACACATACAGTTTGTATCTTGCATATGGTGTGACTCCCTAATATTGGGATAAAAAATTTAGGTTTCAGAAAGTGGCATGATACACAAGTATATATATATATATATATATATATATATATATATATATGTGTGTGTGTGTGTGTGGTTGTGTGTGTTGTGGTGTTGGTGTCAAAAAATAAATATTTGTTACATGTTTTTCATCATTAGATTACAGACTTATTAATGTACTTAGACATGTATATGTAATGTGAAAATTCTCCAAAAATATGTATTCATATTTATTCGTAAAGTAGAGAAAAATGTTCTTTTTACTATATTCTTTATAAATTATGTTAAGTTTAAATTTTTTTTCAAGTGTTAATAAGTAGTAGGACATAAACATGATTTTAAGCCACACCTAAATCCATAAATAAGTATATACCTACCAATTATTTTACCTACCTAAACCCAAATATAAATATATACCTACACATTTTTTTATGAAAAGTTAATTTTCTTCTTTTTTTGTTGTTGTTGTTATATTAACAAATGCACAAACTGTAAAGTAGAGAAAAATGTTCTTTTCTTACTATATTCTTTATAAATATAAAGCAATCCGAGTGTGACCACCATATATAATTTAAAACCTTCCCAGCAATGACTCTAAAAATTCCTGAAAGTTTGGTTGAAATCAGGACAAAAATGGCAGAACCTTAGATGTACAGATAGATGGACATTTTAGTGAATTGAAATAATATATGTATAGTTCTTTATAACCCTTACTGTAATTAAATATCAAATTGATTGTCTTTAATTAATCTTTCTTTTTTTTTTTTTTTTTCAATGTGTTTTTGTCTGAAACTTAAAAACTAATTTGTTTTCATATAATTAAGTGAAACACAATTTTGTTTGATGAATCATTGTATCTATCTAGAGATTATGTAGTGATGTTAGTTTTTGAAGCAGTCATCTGTAAACTTTGACCGTCTCTACTTCTCAAATATAAGAAGATCAAATCTTCTTGGCTTTGAGCAAATTCTTTTGTCATTCTTAACATCCAATCCAAGCAGAAAATTATTTTGCAACACTGTTTGATAAAGTGGTTTTCATATCATCTTTTAAATTCAGGAAATTATCCTAAGTATTATTTTCAGATTTCTTGCCAACTTCTTTGATTACTCCATTTTATTGTAGAGAGAGAAAGAAGTGAGAGAGAGAGAGTGGAGAGAGAGAGAGAGAATGGAGAGAGAGAGAGAGAATGGAGAGAGAGAGAGAGAGAGAGAGAGAGAGAGAGAGAGGGAGAGAAAGAGAAAGAGGAGGGGGAGAGAGGAGAAAAAATGTATCAATTTAATTGGCAATTGGCCACAGCTATATTTTAAAGACAATACTCTGTGTCTAGGCAGAAGCAAGTCTTTGATAGTTTTATAGTATTTAGTCATTTACTAATCTGAGCTAATGATTTATTTGATTGATTTTAACAGCATATCAACCTGTATGGGCTTATTAATACCTAGAGGTGAGGAATCACATTCATTATACATTTATATTTACATTTTTTGTAATTATTTCTTGAGATTTTTTTTTTTTTGCACATAGTTATATGATATCAAGTATTCCTATCTAATATGAATTAATTTGCAAATAGATCTATTTGACCCATAGATGGTTCCCTAACAGATAGTACCACTGTGGGTCAGAGTAGACCTGAGAGTAATAGCAACGATGGGGTATTCCACTACTTAGAGCTCCAGAACAGGAGCCTCACCACCAGATGCAATATAGTGTCATACCCAGAACACCTCTTGGGGGTGGGGGTCTTACCTCTCTGCAATGGATGCAGTCAGAATATTCTACGCCTTGAATGTAAGCTTAGCTCAGTGAGACACAAAGACAGAAGTACGAGGCACCTTGTGAGAAGCAAACTCACAAGTAATGATGTTACATATTAATTGGATCCCTATTACTTTTTAAGGTAGTATAGAAATCCTTATGGCAATCAGTACAGCTGATGGCCTTGAGAGTGAGTGACAATGCTTGACCTCACTCTCACCTTGCTTTCTGGGGATAGAATCGTGAGAACGGAACCCCGATAGAAAGCCCTTTCCGGTTTAAGGTGGCAATCAGTAAGTCAGTTGCAGTAGTCAGTTGCAGAGTTAGAAGCTAGCAAGATGTGACTCTCATCGCGCAGTTGTCTGGCCTGGGATCCGGAATAAAATAACATCAAAGGTAAATCAAGTCTTGTGTTTATTACTAAAAGCTAACAATGACACAAGGCTTCTGATAAGAAATGATCCCCCAGCAACCAGAAACGGAATCCCCAGATAAGAAAGACACAGACGAGACCGATAGAAGACTAGAACGATCAGAAGACGGCCAGAAGAATAGACCAGAGTAAGACGTAAGAAGTATACACGATAATCTATTTGTACCGTGACGAACGGTTTCGTAACAATGCTATCCCAGCCTACTTAGCTAACCATTAGACATGTAACATGCTCTTTTTATCATAAAAGAACAACAACAAAAAAAATGTTGAGCACACACAGATGCTTGTGTTCAAAAATATCCAGGTTGGAGTTTGTATTCATTCAAGACAGAAATAGAAATTGAATGAAACATTAATTTTATTCAAAATATCTCCCTTGGCATTCAACACACTTATCCAGTGAGTTTTCTATTGGTCGAAGCACCTTTGAAACTTTCCTTTTAAGATGATGTGAAGCTGCACCATTGTATTTCTTTAGTGTCCTCAAATCTTACTCTCAAGATAAATTTGCAGTTTAGGAAAAGAAAAAAAAAGTTATATGAAGCAAGCTCTGAATGGTGTTGTACTTGCATGATCTTGTGTTTCACCAAAAACACTTTGGTTCAAAAAGTATTCAAAACTAACACTGATGATCTAGACAGCAGTATAGACATCTAAACAACAACACTTTATTATAAAAGTTGCTCAGGTATGCAGATATCTTTACTTAGATTTTAAAATCTTTTTTAAAGGGAAGCTTTAGTCTCAATACTTTTTGGATCACACCTTATGTGTCTTGTGTGTGTGTGGAACATTATATATATATATATATTATATATATATATAAGACCACAGACAGGATTTGTTTTAATCATTTTTACTAATTTTCTTGTCTATGAATGTTTAGGTTTGGTTTCTTTATTTAATGCATATCAACTTTTGTGGGTAATTTAATGCCAAAGCCATCCTTGTAGAAGAACAGTAGCAGTACTATTTGACCCATAAGCTGGGTGTTGAGAGGGTTTAGAGATTCTTAAGGGTATTAGTCAGAAGTGAACGTAATAGCACAAGTGGAGTTTGAACTCACTTACTATGATATTGCAGTCCAGCATGTTAGCCAGTATTAAATGGGAGACTTCCTATGAATGTTAAGTTTGTGTAGAAATTGTCTAAACTTTTCTTCCCAAGCACCTTCAAGCCTCATTGGTATTTTAATATTAAAAAAATTACATTATTAAAATAGCATTTAGCAGACTGAGTCACATAAATTGTAAATGCTTTACATTTGTTATGAACGATTAATGTAAAAAAACTTAAATGTCATAATGAAAAACATCAATTTTCTCAAATTCAAAAAACAAAATTTTTAATTTTAGCTTTTAGAAGAAATTTAAATTAAGGGTAAATTGAGATTAATATAAATTTTTTTAGAGAGTATTATCTGATTTGGTAAAAAAAAATTGTAAGCATATTGAGCTAAATTATATATATATAATATATATAATATATATATATATGGAACAAAAATAATAGATTAGGAAAAATCTGACAAAAATGATGAGGAAAAAGCCTATGTGGAAAAGTGAATTGATCCTTTTTTCCTTACCCCACCCAAAACATTGACTACCTATTCTGTAACAATCCGTACTTCCTCCTTTCTCTGTCTCCCTCCCCAGTTCAATTGCCTTTAACCCTTTTTCTTGTCCTATATTTCCACTCGTTTGAAATAGATAAAGTTCATTCTGATGGAAGTTTCTAAAACCCAACAGAGGCAAAATATTAATTGAATGTTAATTGTTCTGTGTATCGTCATTTACTTTCCAACTGACTTTTTCTCACATCTCTATCAAGTACATTTATAAAGTTTTTTTAATATCTTTTGTATATATGAATAGAAATTGGACACCATCAGGAACTATTAAAAAAAAAATACACCAAATTCATTATTTTCTTTGGAAAAATTGAACAAGTTGTCCCTTGTTCATCCAGAAGATTTTAACAGAATCTTATAGACTTTGCCCTATATATATATTAATATATATATATATATATATATTCGGCAACAGTACTTTTAGATTCTGTAATATATATATCTTATCTTATTCAATATTATTCCAAAAGAAAATTATTTGGTGTATTTTTAGGTGCATCAATATGTGGCCAAATTTCCTCATTATATACAACAAGATATAAAAAACTTTAATATCTATCTTTGATAGAGAATTAAATAATGTCTTAATTGTTGTATTTTCTTTATTTTTTTAAAGGTTAATTTGGAGTTTGTCACCAGTAATCTCTAGTAAGCACGTGCATGAGGGGTAGTAAATTTCAAATCCTCTTGAGCAATGTGTTTGTAGATCCTGAAAGTTCTAGTAAGTCTGCAAATACTAGATATAAAATATTGTTTTCTCAGTCACAATTTCAAATACTCTGGGCCTACACGATTTTGGTCGAGATAAGATTTATGACAAGTGACAAACAAAACTTATTCACTACAACATCATTCAGCGTGTTTTAGTACTAATCACATATTTTTTTACTACTTCTTTCATGCTTGACCTATTTATAAAAAAAACAAAAAACCACGTTTCAGCTGTAACCAACTAAGGCATTTCGAGTTGATGGGTTGATTGTATGGGATGGTTGGCTGGTTGGATTGTATGGGATTGGTGGCTGGTTCGGTGGATTGTATGGCATGGTTGGTTGGTGGTGATTGTACTGATTTGTAGGCGGTTGGTTGGGTTGGACTTGGATGGCACTGTTGGCTAGCTAGTTGGTGGATTGTATGGCATGGTTGAGTTGCGTTCGGTGGATTGTATGGCATGGTTGCTTTGTATGGGATTGGGTTGGTTGGATTGTATGGATTTATTATGACATGGTTGCTGGTTGGTTGGATGTGTTGGCATGGTGGTGGATTTGTATAGGCTTGGAGTTGGTTGTTGCTTGCCATGGTTTGGTTGGTTTGGTACTGGCATGGTTTGCTCTGGGATTGTACCATTGGGTCCTGAAACATCTGGTTTTAATATTCATTATGGGGTACTCAAATTTTTATTCAAACTCAATTTTCTTTTTAAACACAATTTTAAACTCATTTTTTCTATATAACTCGTACATAGACCCTAACAGGTCTACCACTTCTGGATAGAGTGGACCTAAGTAATGGGCTATGAAGGTACTTCCACACTTCCAGAGCTCCAGAATTGGAACCTACCACTAGATGCAGTTTAGCATCATCCCCAGAACACTAAGACTGCAAGCCACTGCCTCTAGCACATAGATATGATAAAAGGATTGGGATTGCCATAATTGCAATAGGGATTGGGACAATCAATAGAATGCTGCAGTACTGAAGAAAGAAGTGTGTGGAGGTGACCACAGAGAATGAAAAGATAAACCTCATTTGTCACATTCCATAGAATATCTTTGGTCAGCCGTCATGACTTCTTCACCTAGCTAGCATATTTCAATTATTGCATTGAAAAAGTGTTCCTGTGTTAGAGTGAAAGCTTATACTATTCTATTGAAAAATGTTTAATAGTTTCGGTTGTTTGAACATGCTGATTCACACTGTGGTTGTACCTCCTGTTGAGTATGAAGGACATGCATAAGTTTGTGTACCCAAAGCATTAAAGTTCCTTTCTGGATTTTTTTGAAAGTTAGTTTTCCTATATTTGCCTAGCATGGCGTTTTACAAGAGAATTATTGCGCATGCTATTTATTTCCAGTGTTGTTGCCATCTTGTTTGGCGCCACTTTATCGCGCTCATTCTCTAGGTTTCTCAAGTCATTGCATGGACTTCGAATTTCTCGGGGCGGCGGCCATATCTAAAGTCAGCATTTGCAACTGGCTGAGTCAGCTATCTTCAATTTCCAAGCACCTCCGCACCTGCATCTGGCAACATAGTGGCCCAGGATCGTAGCACTATCACACGATCGCTCTGTTTTCCATGCGCCATGACGGCGACTTCGCGCAGATTTCTCAAACATAACCAGCATCTGTGTTTGTCTTACAGGCACCTATCACACCTCAGTGGGTCATGTAATGACCAGACAAACGTTTTGAAAATAATTAGATTTTGATTGGGTACTCAATTTTTTTTTTTCATAAACACACCATTTTTTCTCAGCTCTAACCCCATAGAGCAGACCACCTCAACAGGTGAATGACCACTCCAGAGCTGGTCAGAGTGGACCTGGAAGCCGAATGGTTGGATCGAAGCGGCGTGCTGCCAATTGCCCTCATGATCTCCAGAACTGGTTACTTCACCCAGAATATGCACGTTCTAACGTTTCCCAGGGACATCGACAGACCGCTGCCTGACCACTTGCCTTCCTAAGCACTATCGATCCACGACGCATAGCGTTGGGCCTTGCCATCAGGCAATGAGGTTGGGGCACTCAATCATCCTGTATCCAGTTGCTCAGGGCTGATGGCCAGACGACTGATTGATCAAAGGGGTGCTCTCCGTGACCGCCCCTGTAGATACTCTTCT
>CM042141.1:9492680-9511977 GCA_023376005.1 Doryteuthis pealeii | reverse complement strand
GCCAACCAACCAGCCATACACTCCAACAACAACAACCAACCAAAGCCCCCATAAAAAACAAATTCCCCCCCATTCATTGATCAACCAACCCCATCACAATCCAACCAACCAACCAACGCAACCAATCCCGATACAATCCAACCAACCAGCAATCCAACCAATCAATCGAAAAATGCATAGTTGTCTAGCTTAAATGGTTTTTTTTTTTATATAAATAAGTAAAGATAAGAATAGTAAAAATATGTGATTAGTACTACCCAATGAATGTGTAGTGAATAAGTTTGTTTGTCACTTGTCATAAAATCTTATCTGACCAAAATCCTGTAGGCAGAGATTTGGAATTGTAAGATAGAGAAACACAATATTTTATATCTAGTATTTTGCAACTTACCTAGAACTTTCAGGAACGACCAAAACACATTGCTCGAGGATTTTGAAATTTACTCCCCTCATGCCACCCTTACTGACGATACTGTGCACAAAACTCCAAAGAATTAACCTCTTCAAAAAAATAAAACAAATACAACAAATCAGACAATTATTTACATATCCTATTAAGTACAACTTATAAGTTTTTTAATATCTTATTGATATATAATAGAAATGTGGACACATCAAATGATGCCCTTAAACAAATACACCAAAATCATATTTTCTTTTGGAAAAATTTGAAATGTCGCTTGGCATCCAAAGATTTTACAGAATCTACAGTACTTTGCCCAAATATATATATATTATATATTATATATATATATATATATATATCTTAATAATGGTGAGAAAAAGTATTGGTAAAGTAAAATGACGAACACAAACAATTACATTCAATTAATATTTTCCTCTGTTGAGTTCAAACAGACTTTCATGATGAAAACTTCATCAGAATCCACCACTTTATCATTTCAAAAACAGAGTGGCGTATTAATAGACAAAAAAAAAGGTTAAAGGATTGACAGGGAGAGACAGAGAAGGAGAAATTAAGGAATAAATATAATTACAGAAGTAGGGTAGTAGCATGTTTTGGGTGGGGTAAGGGAAGAAGGATCAATTCACTTTTCAATACTTTTCTCTCACACCTAACCACGCCTTTGTCGGATTCCTATCTATTATTTGGATCCTATATATATATATTATATATCATATATAGCTCAATTTGCTTACAAATTTTATTACCAATTCATTTATACTCAACCTACTTAAAAAATTCATAAGAAAATAATATCTTTCTCTCTTAATCATCAAAAAAATATATACCTCTCATTTAAATATTAATAAATTTCTCTCTCAAAATGCTATAAACTCTTTAAAATTATATTGTGTTTCTTTTCATTTATATGAAAGAAAAAATGGCATGTTTATATTATATTTAATGACATATATATTAATTTTTTTTACATAATGCACTTGTTTGAGAAAATTAGAAAAACATATTATAATGTTTTTAGCATTACAATATTATTATTGTGAACTCATGTTTTCTAAATATAGCTATTTTTTTATATTATATGTATATCTCCTTTTTTAATTAGATTAACCAAATATAAGCAGAACCATTATGTAGCCATTGAGTGCTATTGGTTGACTAATCAGATAAGCTTATAAGACATGATTTGTCACAATCAATATCATTAACAATTCATAGTGAATTAGTCTCCCAATTTTATACTGTAAAAGCTAACATGACTGCAAGACTAGTCGAATATCATTATTAAAGGTGGAGTTCGAAACTCCAGCGTCGTTGCATTATAATAGAGCGAATTCACTTTCGAACTAATACCCTAAGGAATCTCTAACCCTTCTCACAACATTCCAGCCTATGGTCAAATAAGTTTAATACTCCAGCTACTGTTCTTCTACCAAGAGATGCAATTCGCATGAATTGTAATTACACACACAGAAGTTATAGTGGACTATGCCATCTTAAATGAGTAATAAAACCAACCTAACACCATTCATATGACAAAAATTAGTATAGAGAGAATTGATGTAAAAGCCAAAATGATGCCTGTCCGCAGATCTCTGATATAAGTTAATGAGCCATAATGAATTATTATAAAATATAAAGTATCCACACACACACAAACCTACCGATCAAATTAAGGATTACTCCGATCAAAATAATAACTAATTTTGAGATTTGTTACAGCATTTTACCCTAATAAATTAAGAATCATACGTACAAAGACTATCTGCACAACCATTCATAGACAAGAAAATTGTAGAGAAAGACAATGCTATTTTTTAAACACAAGTGATTGCTGTGTCTCTCATGAGGTTCTATACTGCTTGTTATATTAGATAATTAATCTAGTCATATAAATATAAATATGTGTCTCATCACAATCAACATACATATCTCATAAGGTGTGAGACTCAGAATGCTCGATAGTGTTTGAGAGGAGTATGGAAGAAATCTTAAGAGTATTTCATGCTCTTAAAAGAAGTACAATTAACAATCCACTTTAACTCAAGCGTAGCTATCTAGTTCTGCACACAACACTTGTAGTCAATCTTTTTACTTAATATCTATGTCTCTGAGTATAACTTGTTTAAATTGTAATGTCCTTGAATGAAGCTACAGTCATTTGAAGTATGATCACAGAGCTCTCGTAAGTATATTGGAAAAATACATTATGGTGCATGGAATCAATATATGCTTAATGATTAATATATAGTGTTAAAAACAACGTGAAGCTTCATGCTCAAAGTCCAAAAACTACCATATACGAGAAGCAGACTTCATACTAACTATTTCTTTCTACTGGTTCAACTAATGAGAGATCTGAAATTTGTATTGCTTGATGAAAGTAGCCAAGAGGGGATTATTTGATGTAGCCATAATAAGAAAATATTTATACAATATTCGATTGCAGTCAGTCTATTTTAATCTTAATTAAGTACTAGTCTTTAAAAGTGCGTATGTCAATACAAACTCCAGCCAATGTGAGGAGAAAACTTTACATTTACTGAAACAGACAAAATAAGTGTCGTGTTTGGGGAGATGTGCGACCATACACGATTTGTTTTTGTATTTGTTGACTTTTAATAAGATAAATTAATGAATGTGTGACATATACATTCTTATCTTATTTCTCGGTCTATACTGTGTAATGCGAAAAAGCATAAGCGTCCACTGGTGGATAATTGATAGTGCTGATACACAAAATTACCATTGTTCGTGAGTGTTGTTGCCTTCATCACAAGGACATTGTGTTTTTCCGTGTTATTATGCTTGTCTTTTTTATGGTAAACTGTAGCGTCGAGCTAATCATGCTAAACGCTATCGGACTTTCACTAGTACGCTAGCTAAGGAGAGAGCTGTATTGACTGACTTGAGCGACATATTCCAACTTGCGATGAAGGTTGCTTACAAGTATACCCCCCCACAGCCGCTCCAATAGCCAATAGGCGTTTCTGTCTGTGTTAGTGGTAGCGAGCGTTCTACTCATTAAGGCTGTCATATAGCGTTTACAATGTGTGTCAAAGGCGTCCCTTTATCTGAATAGTTCTCATAAGGTAGTGGAAATACGCCCATCCGATTTTGCAGTAAGTGTACTCTGTTCAAAGACCCCCCCTCCCGCAAGTACTAGCTCGTCTGACTGCCCAGTCAGATGACAGCTATGATATATCGTTGGTGCTGGTGGTGAGGCTCCTGTTCGGGGCTCTACGTAGTGGCACCATTACTATGCCCGTTCAAGATATGCATATATCTACTCATACTTTGTCTAATAACTGACCACAGTTGTTATTATATTATCATGATTAGGAATACTTGCGATTCCATCACCATTATGGTAACGTTAAATGTGCAATAGATCTATTACAAAATATAAATAATATTCTTCAAGTAGGAAATACTTGAATATATTTACACTCAAAAATAATATGTGAACTCAATAAAAAATAGCTAACATATAATGAAATCTTGTAAATGAGTTCCAACTTAACTACTACCGTAAGCAGAGCATATAAATATAATGATCATATCTAGTGTACATGATATTGAATTGCTTGTTAAATATTCCACTACTCACAACTACTATCGATTTTTTATGCTTCAGTTTTTATTAGTTAAATGTTTCTATTCTAAATATACCTATTAAAAACTTATTCATTAGACTTGTCTTTTCTGTTTCTTTTGACACTATTGTTTGTATTTTTTTTCTTTATTATGGCTCATATTACTTAGTAGTCCAATAAAATCTATGGTTGACAATATTGTACATGATTTAGAAAGATAAATCAACTACTCCATCATTATATACTCATCTCTCTATCTAGCCTTTCTCTACTCTATCTATGTACCGTTCTTTCGCCTCACAATCTTCTCTACTCTTTCTCTCATACTTCAACCCACTCCTCTATTTTACTCTCACAGACCCACTCCTTCTCTCCTTTCTTCTTCTCCACTCTCTCTTCTCATCTCTTCTCTTCTCTCCACTCTCCCTCTTTCTCCCTCTCCACTCTCTCTTCTCTTTTCTCTCTCTCTCTTTCCCACTCTCTCTCTCTCTCACTCTCTCTCCTCTCTTTCTCTCTCTCTTCTCTCTCTCACTCTCCACCTTTCCACTCTCTCTACAATAAAATGAAGTAATCAAAGACGGAAGTTTGGCACAAGAAATCTGAAAAGAATACTTAGATAATTTCCTGAATTTAAAGATGATATGAAATATCGCTATCTGTCCATAATGTACATCGACCGAGTACTCGGTTTTTGAGCAAAAATATAGTCTCTCTGTGCGTCTAGGATTGCTCCGGAATTATATATGACTCAACATATGTTATATCTCTCTTGTCGTCTCATATATGCCTAACATGCATACCACCCCCTCTTCCTCTGTTATACTCCTCTCTTCTCCCCTCTCTATATTTCTCGCCAGATAGCTCACGACATCTCATCTCTCTCACAATTGCTTTCTATCAGCACTCTCTCATGATCTCCACTCCTTTCTCTCACATCCAACTCTACCTCACTCTCACCTCTCCACTACTCATCCTCTTCATTCTCACTCTCTCATTTCATGCCCACTTCTTCATATCTCCAAACTCACACTCTTCTCTGCTTCTCTATCTTCTCTCTCATCTATTTGATCTCTAATACTCACTCATCATATCTCATTTCATCTCTCTCTACAATTATACTAGAGCATCAAAAAGCAGCGTATGGCGAAAAGAAATAACTAAAAAGAAATACAATGTAAGGAGATAATGATTTTTCCTTGAAGTATTAAAGACAAAGTACTCAGATATGTAAATATGATACCACATTATTAAAAACAAGTGTTGAGCAAGTAAGGATAATTTTTACTGCTAAGATGGATTAGATGCTAAGGATATATCGAATCATATAAGAATATATGCTTCAATATGCACCAAGTAAGAATTTATCTTCTAGTATTTTGACATACTAGAGTGGTGATCTGTCTCTAAAAGTTTTCATGTCCATTATTATGACTGCTCTTGCATTATACAAACCAACACATTTATCATAACATAATCTATAGATATGATACATATGACTGTGGCATTCAGGAGAACAATTAATTAGTGTTATTACTATACTAGTGTATGGTCGAACACTCAGAATTAGTTGCTTTTATAGTTTCAGACATAAACACATAGTGATAAATAAAGAGAAAAGGAAACATATGATCATCGTACTAAGTTTAAATCTGTTATAGACAATCCAATTTGAATTTATATATAACTAAGTATAAGGGTCTATAAAGCAAATACTACATATATCTCATATTCAAAATACGACTAAATAGTCACAATACTTGTACTCTGTACTACTCATAAAGATTACATGTCAATTTTGTGTAACGCTGATTTCAACCAAATCATTATAGTTATATTTGGGTTTAGATGGACTTTTTGAGAGTGCAATTTATTGATGTGGAAGTCGATTGGTATAATATACTCATTATATGTTTATGGTGCACACTCTCATAGGTGTGCTGTTTGTATACTTTTAATAAAAAGAATAGGTATAAGTAAGATACATCCACTGGACTACTATATTTTCTTAATCACTTTGTGACGAGATATTGAATGCAATAATTGTTAATTATCGATATCAACAACACATCAAAAATTTAAGTACAGAATAATAATGAATTTTTATGCGATAAAAAGAATTTACTATGTAGTTTATATCATCTAATATTCATATATATATGCGGTGTTTAGGTAAGATGAATATTAATGTGTAAGATATACATTAAATTTCTGTGGATTATAGTGGATTTATGGCTAGTGGCTTACAAATTCATGTTATTTTCACTAACTACTATTAAAATCAATACTTGAAGTACATTAATAAAAAAATGTGTAATAGCTTTAAATCTAATTTTATAATAGATGTGATAAGATAAAAAGCATGACTATTTTTCTCTCTAATTTATACTCTCGATATATATATTTTTATGAAGTACATATTTTGAGTACAGACATATTTATCTAACACTACACTACCAATATACCAATGTTCAAAACGATGAACCATTAATAAGGTCGTAATACTAATGATATGAAAATAAACATTAGTATTAACAATATATATATATTATTTTATTAGCATATACTTAACCATATGTACATCGATACATCACACTGCCACTATCCTACGAACCACCATAACGAAATGATTTAATTATATATACCTATATTATATAGTGAGATTCATATATACCTCATATTGTGCACTCCAAGATACCAAACTGTATGTGTGTAAATAGTTGATCATAGTAGATACTCGTTTGAGATCTCCTATGCCACTTTCCACGAGATCATAACCGTATAATTTAATGCCCCATACATAATATTTAGTCGGCATGAGCTACATAGCAATAAATGGAATGCTCAAACAATGTATGGATGAAATAAATAGTTGATCATCTGGACCTTCTTAGGTCATCCTAGAATATAGCCTTCACAAGAATTTTCCACTATTACAGTCAAAAGATACCAAGGAAAATTATGATATGGTTTAATATTATACAGTTGATCCATTCCTCTGACTTGTATCATAATATGTAACTTAATCTATATAATTTACATCTACTCTATCATCTATGTTCATATATAGTTATAACTAATCATAACTTTTATACATCTAGACCTAATATAAAAATAAACAAACTCTACATAGCTCAACCCCTTTCTGGGCAGTATGTAAAAAATGAATTTTTTTGAAATCTTAGAAGTCTTGCTTAAAGTGGTGGGAGTAAAAAAATTCAACTATCAGAGGTTTGTACATAAATAAGTAAAATCATCAAATTAATTAAAGAGTAAAAAATAAAAAATTTGAAATAGAAGCCTAGTTGATAACTTAAAATATATATTAGGAATAAACAAAACTGCTATAAATTATAATACCGAGCATGATTATTAAAACTTGAGGCTCATCTAAGGTTGTATGCTCAAATTTGACGCGTATTCTATCTGTATGACAATTTTGGTAATCTGATTTATAACATGACATAGTTTTGGTTAAGACAAATAGAGACCTATCTCCATTATAATAGATGCATTGTGAAAATTTAGAGCAAATTCAACACAATAACTAGTGACTCTGGAATGCCCAAAACTTGTTCAGAATGTAATTGTCTTTTAGTAGCAAAAATAACAATAATAAACTAATTCTGGGTTTTTTTTTCTTTTTGAAAAAGATAAAGCAGCACCAGTTTTTATTTACCCAACCTCATAAGCAGAATTTAAAACAAGTGGAGTTGTCAACTGGTTTGGAATTCATTCATCATCTATGTTCACTCGGACTGTCAGTAGCAGATTCCATGACACTTTCTCGCCAAAACGTCGGCTAATTGCCATCGCTCCTCCACACCTGAGGAGGTAGGCTCTGTGTTTAAGTTGCCTGACTTGCCCAGTGCTATCTTAACAGTAACCCAACCCCTAACCCCTAAACCTTGATGCTAACCCTAAGCCTCCTTCGGCAAGGAATGGGGAAAGTACCTTTTAAGTACTATGTAAAGTGCACTACTGATAAGATTATTGTGTACTTCCCTTTAATCCAACATCATCATCATCATTTGTGCTATCTCAAGGTTCCCAATAACACTGTCTTGCAAAACCTTCCCTATAAAGTTTTGTATTTACCCAACCTCACAAGCGCGGAGTTCACTGGTTTAGAATTCAGTTTCCTTCCCCTGACTGGTGCTTAACAAGGCTAAAGAAATTAGCTGCTCTACTACTTATGAAGCTGGGAAGAGAAGAGAGATTATGGCCTTTCCCAAGGGCATTAGCAGAAAGTGAAATGTAAACAGCCTTGTTTTACAAAGGTAAAAAGCCCTATTGTGTCCTTCAATAGCTGGAGAGAGGAAAAGATGGATTCATGCCTTTCCAGGGCATTAGTGTTTAGTTAGAGGTTCAATTTGTCTTCTTAATAAAATGTAAACAGCCTTGTCTTTCCTAAGTTAGAGTCAATCTGCCAATACTGTTTACCTAAGCTGGAAGAAGAAAAGATGAATTCATGTCTTTCCCAAGGCATTAGTACAAGTAGAATGTAAACAGCTTGGTCTTACAAAAGAGCTAAAAAGCCCTATGTGCCCTCTATTTACCCGTAGCTGGAGGGAGGAAAAATGGAATTCATGTCTTTCCCAAGGCCATTAGTACAAAAAGTAAAATGCAAATAGCTTTATCTAGTTCATTTCCTAAACAACAGATAAGCTATTAAGCACGTGCGCTTGAAAGTAAAAATATTTAAAAGTGTAGAGTAAACCAATTCATTCTTAAGAATATAACAAACAAAACATTTTCACTACTGACAGTCTATATAAATACATGTTTTGAACTTAGTTACTTGCAATGCCTATATCTGAAGGAAAGAGAAAATTACTGAAACAATTTCAATAATCCCCACCCACAGTATAATACCTTTTTCACATTAGCGTACAGTGTTATCAAAAGTTACCAAGACTGAAACTTATATCATATAGTGAGGATATTATACGAGTTCAGTATCAATTGAAAAAAAAAAAAAATTATGAGCCAGTCTTGATACCTTTTAAATTAATTTTTTCTGTTGAAATACAGCGATCCAAACCAGCGACACAGGAATGCAGGGCTGTAAGTGGTCGTTGTTGGGATCTTAGTGTGGAGATTACACTGCTGAGGGACCAAATAGGATTGAAACAGCTGTCCAGTGCTCCTGATTGGCCGCACATTGGTGTTTGCAGCATTTTTCTGGTCATGGTAATTAAAGTTAATTAATACATTTCTCTATCTACACATTTGATATTTAACTACATTCATCTTCTGTTTTAGAATTGTCATGGGATTATGAAGATATATCCCTGGTTAATGAATGATGGTCAGGTTGACTTATCATTTCCTCAAAAGTAGTGAATATATATAGAATAAATCCTGACGAAAGTGATAACAAATAGAACTTTATTGTCTGAGCAAACTCTAACAGAAACAATACAAAATAGGAAGAAATACAACAAAGAATATATGTGTATGAATGTTCCATAGAAAAGAGTCCTTGCAGTAATCCTGAGGCTACTGAACAAGAGATTAAAGTTCATTATTTATGATTGCGGAAGGGCCTTTTGCTAACAAGTACACGGATGCCGGAGCGGGGTGAGCCCCTGCTCTGGTAGATAAAAGATGCAATTTGATACATATGACCTCCATTGAATCTGGAGGGGAAGGTAGTCGTATAACAGGTACACAGAATGTTTGTGGGGAGCAAAGCCCCTCTGTCCTAAAGGGAGAGAGACACACTAGTTCTACTTCTAATGCTGAAAGTCTACAAGAAAGACAATTTGACTTTGGCAGTTTACAGCCTGTTTATTATACGATTGCAATGCCACTAGCTGCCTGACGGACAAACCGTGGAAAGTAGGGAAATAATCACAATGCCTCTAAAACTGGTGACAAAATATAATATTTTCCAGTACAAATAAATTAATACTTAGCTTTAGCCAATTTAAAAAGGGACTTGACATACTAGAAAATCAAATTTGCTTTTGAGGCAGAGAGCATTTTAACTGAAAAGAAAAGATATATGAACACAGCGCACACACACACACACATAGAATTGATGTCCAAGTGAAGGCATATTGAATAGATTTCTTTTATGCCATCTACCCCAGGATTAATAGCCCGCAAGTTGTAAAAAAAATAAAAATAAATCCTGAATTTGTCAAAACAAAAGAGAAAAAAAATTTTTTGTTGTTATGAGTATGGTTCTCATATGACAAATCAATTTTTTAAAAAGATTAATATGGAGACAAACTACTGGAAATTCCATTAGCCATATTGATAACCGATGTGACATGTGAAACTCAGAGTAAAGGAGGATACCACAGAGTTGTAATTTTTAAATTTCTGATTTAACCAGCTCTTCTATGATTAAGTTAGCTTAGATGTTGGCACAAGGCCGAAGTATTGTGCACCCCAGTTAGAATCGAACTCACTAAACAATGTATTGCTAATCTAGCTTGCTAAACCATTAACCACATGAGGTGCCCCAGCTCTGCTCTCAAAGCATTAAGCATTTTTTACTTATTTTTCATAAGCAAATTATCATCATTAATTGTTATTTATTCATTTTTTTTTTCTTTTGACTGCTTTATATAGATATCATTTTTTGTTTCATATAAGTGAGGAGTATATGTATGTAGTGTGGAAGAGATCTGTTATCCTCCTTCTTTATTAGTAGATACACACCGGCCTTCTTCAGTATTTCTTGTTGAATTGAACCTCTTGTCAAATTTGCTCTCCACAGAACTTCGGAACCAAACCCTTTATTTAATCTGTTGGGCTAGATTGTCTCATAAGGGTGTGAGGCGCGGATGACCGGAGGTGGACGGAAGGTGTAAACTATTGTTAAGTATTTTGTTATTTCACTTGTACTCAGACAACAGTTTCAAAAAAATCTAAATCTATTAATAATGAAATTCAGTCCCTATTTGTCTGTAACCAAAAGTATGTCAACTGCTTACGTCACATTCCCAAAATTGTCAATACTTAAATAAAGGAACAACTTGTATTATGGACACTCAAAATTTTGAGTTTGCAACCTCGGACCTTATTTTTTTTAAAACAAGTGTTTTATAAAATCGGTATTATTATATATTTATATATAGTTTGTTTTATTTGATATATATTTGTAAAAGTTATCTGAAGAACTTCCATTTAGAATTGTTGTTTTATTTTTTTACTCCTTTAATGATACTTTGATGAATTTTACTTATTATGGTACAAAGCTCTCTGGCGTAGTAAGTTTTTAACTCCTCCCACCCTCAGTCAATATCTTTCAAAATCTTTTTTATTACTATGATTTGACAAATTATCAAACTCTTCTTCAAAAAAATTCCAACAAAAAATAACTTAGCTTGTTGCAACCAATATTTCTTAGGGAATTTCGCATTTTGCTTTTTTATTTTGTGATGAAGAAATCATCTAAAAGATTCCATTCCTGTTCTAAAGCAGGATTCAGATTCTTTCAGTATTTAGCTTACTAAGTAGATCATAATGGTATAATTATTCATTACCAACTCTTTGTAATTTCCTTCACTAGCTAGCTGACGTGACTGTTATGTGTAACTACTACTACTACTACTTACTCCTTGCTTGTGTTGAGTTGATGATGATAATTTTGTGATTCTGATGAAACATCTGTAGTATTATTTTAAAGAAAAAAAAGAAAACAACAGCGCTCAATGAAATTAGCTCTATTCTTTGCATGGGCTGCGTTAGACTCGCCACCAAAAGGATTCTAGTTGATTAGATGTGGGATTGGTGCTGGTCGTCAGTCTCCCCCTCCCCTCAGTGCGCAGCTCACTCACTTCACTCACTCACTGCACTCTCTTCTGTCTCTCTCTCTCTCTCTCTCTCTCTCTCTCTATATATATATAGTAGATTAATAGTAGATAAACTAGCATGCACCATAACAACACAAGGTGTCAATATATATATTATATAATATATATACACACACACACACAAGGTGTCAATACTTATATATTATTACACACACACACACACAACAAGGTGTCAATAATTAATATTAATATATATTGATATATATATACACACACACACACACACAGGTGTCAATATATGTGGATTGGTAGTATATATTGAGGGTATAGTATACACGACGACGACACAACACAAGGTGTCCAATAAGTATATAATATTATATATATATATATATATATATATATATATTAACACACACACACACACACACAACAAGTGGTTCAATATAATATATATATTATAATATATATACCTATATAATATATAACACACACACAACACACACAAGGTGTCAAATATATATATATATATATATATATAGTATATATATATATACACACACCACACACACAACAGTTCAATATATATATAATATATATATATCATATATATATATATATACATACACACTACACACACAAGGGTGTCCAATATATATATATTTATATATAATTATATATATATAATATATACACACCACACACACACACACACAAGGTTCAAAAAAGTAATCAGAATTTTATGTACTTTTGACACACCTTTGTATCATGAAAAAAATAACGTTTACATTCAAGTTAATTTTTTTCAGAATACAAAGTGTGGTCAAAAAAGTACCAAATTTAAAGCGGTATTTACCAAGATAGAAATGAAAGAATGGTTTGAACATTTTTTTTTTTTTTTTTTTCGAATACAATTGTGTCTAAAAAGTACGAAAACTTGATGGGGAGGACAAGACGCTTTCTCTAGGCTCCTTGAAATAGCCTATAATGCTAAAAAAATTTTTAATCTTCTGTTGCTATTTTTTTTAACTGAATAAATTTTGCGGGGGATAAATTTTCTCTGTGACTCTGACAATAAGAGCACACATTGAGCGTTCTACCAAACTACAACATTTTTAAAAAAACTACTACATTTAAAGAAGATTTATTCACCTATCTTGGGATTATATATATAATATATATTATATATAATAGTATATATCAGGAAAATGATATAAATCTTATGCGTATGTAAATAATAAAATATGAAAAAGCAAAGATATTCAAAGGATTGATTTTTATATTGTTAGAAGTATTAGCCAAGTTAAAACATTTGGTTTGTATATCTAAACCATCATCAAGCATCGTGGTTAACATGTGATATTGTTAATTTTTTGGAATAATCTATGTATAACTTCTGAATGATTTATTATTGAATATTATTCATAAGTTAAAACATCACAGATATTAACAATGAACCTGATGATGGTTAATAAACAAACTGAAATTTAAACATTATCTAATTACTATAATACAACTAATAAAAACATCCTCTAAAATACCTTGTTTTTCCTATTTTATATATGTAGCATAGTAGTTAATCGGTATGTGTAAGATAAAAAGTCAGTTTGGGTATATTATGGTAGACCATGATGCGAGCGTAAAGAACACATCAGTGGAGTTTTTGTATTATTTGGACTATTTCCTTATCTTTATGTATCTACACAACGTTTCGGACGAATAATCCAAATAATCCAAGCCTCATCTCAAAAAATTCAGAGAACTGGTGGAAATTTTTATTAGAGCAATGTCAGTTCTAACTTAGAGAATAATCAGTTTCAGTCAATTTGCCAAACATTTGAATTTTATGGGTCTTTGTTCCCATTGATATCATCCACATTTTTTTGATATAATGGAGATAACTATGAAATGCAGTGGAATGAAGTGGAGATGATTCACTCCTTAAATAAATGCATCAATATTCATTATGGACCACTTTACAAACAGGAACTTAAACGATTATGATTGCCTTTTGTTATCGTGTCTGTGCATGGATATGATATATATGTTGTGCATGTGTTAGGGTAGCATAGACGTAGTCATGGAACTGGTGGCTAAATCAGTTCTGTCTATCGATCATCAGACTCTTAAATTAGATCGATTATGCTTATATATGAGCTGACATTTCCTCAACGTCAACCAATGGTTCGTTTTGCTGTTGAAAGTCTCTTACCTGACCACAAGCTGGTTGCCTGATCAACGCGTGTATTGATGTAAACCTGAAAACACCTAATAATCCCGCGGATAACATCACTGACAAAGTGTCTGAGCCACCTTTTAGGATTGTATTATTGATACTCTATGATAAATATTGAGCTTTCTTTGATAGATATAGCAAACTATATTATCTATATATAATATATGTGGTGTGATAATATATATATGTATAGTTACGATTTTTTGTGTTCCATTTTTAGCTTGCATTGAGAGCATTTACAGCAGAGATCCCTTTGTTCTTTAGTGTTTATGCGAATCCTTGGTTGTTCCTTAGTGAAGAATCCTTGTGTTTAGCAGAGTCCTTGGTTGTTCCAAAACTATATTATATATATGGTATTTGTGGAAAAGGTGACTTTACGGTGAAAACAGGTCGACAATGGTTAGTGATGCAGATTCACAATAAGGCAGCGATATAACAAATATTAAATTGCTCAATACGTTAGTAGAGCAAATTTATTATTTGTGATAATGGTACATGGTAATAACCTACTCGAGTTTCACCATAAGATCTTCAGGGTTAAATCCATGATTAATCAGATATTGATTAATATGCAGTTGATTAGCACATGATGTATTTTTTTTGTGATAACAGTTGGTACAGTCACTGCTTGTTATTGATTTATTTGTTATCGTTATTGATCCATTACGTCCAGTCACATACAAACAAATGATGGCTTTCAAATCGGTGATTAAAGTAGTGTATCTAGACCACAGTATGTCGACATGTGATTGTCTGGCTGTCTATCCATGCGGCGGCACACAGAGTCTATAAGTTTAAGTGGTGGGCCTACACACCTTATATATAAATCAAAATACCTCCTACCACTATAATATTAATAATATATAATAATTATATATATACTAATAATAATAATAATATACTATAAAAACCACTTTCTACTTGAAGAATATAGGGAACACTTGATGATACACTCTTTTGGGTATGATACTATGGGTGATCCTTATCTTTAAGGATTGTCATAATGTTCACGATGCAGGCATCTAAATAAACAAATGCCTATGTTTAAATATCTGACCAAAAAAGTACATTTGAACAACGCACCCTTATCCTTATGTCTCTATAACATAAATCATAACTCTCCTACCGAGTGGGATGTACGTCTCTAATCTTGCCAGAGTTATCTACAATAGCAGAGATGTAGTTTAAGAATAGGCAATCACCATTTCGAGTGAGGTCAATTAAACGACAACTATGTGTATAACCTAGAATATTGTCAGTACAACCACATGTGGATAACTGCTACTATTTACGCATTCATGTTTTAGCTCTACGTCCACTTCCCCTTAGTAATTCCGAGCGCTATGTATCTCAATATTTCTATTAAAAAAAATTATTTATTATTTACAAACATATAAATAACAACATGAACAGAGAGATGTCTCCTCTCAAATTTTTTCTCTATTACTGGAATTGCGAAGAACGATTTATATTGACTAAAGTTATAGACTAATTGAGAACAATTAAGAAAATAAAATAACTACAAAGAAATATTCCGGTTATTTCCTAGTTGAGTAACATGATATTACAGAGTGACCCAGAAAGAAAGAGAACCCAAATTAGTTTATTTATGTCCCATTAAATAGCCCTAACCCCAACCCTACCCTAAACCCTAACCCTTGTTGGACTTACCCATTTCATTTCTTGGAATCATATATTCTTCACCCCTGCCAATATGTATAATATATATATATAATATATATAATATATATATTATATATTATATAATCAACAACAACAAATTTGTTTTTAAAAAGTTTATTTTGAAAGTACTTAATGCATTTAGGCAAACAGCATAGGCGCAGGATTTGAACTCAACTTATTTAATTATTTCCAATATGACAATCATATACACCATGTATATCTCCCTGAATAAATTTCTAAATAACCACTGAAATTTGAAATTTTTATCTTAATGCTTTGAGAATATTTTGTAATAAATCTGTATATTTTCCATGAAAACACTGTAGGGAGAAAAATTGACAGATTGTCAATTGGTCAGGAGTTAGGGCAAACAGAATATTCATTCAAAATAATTTTTCCTTTTTTGTCTATCATCACTTTTCTGTGTTAATAATGGGCGCTTGAAGCCTATTTCCACTTAATAATTTTTGAAAATTTGATTAAAAACACAAAGAATTTACTCTGATGAAGGCGCGACCTGATACTAGAAGATTGTAGTTGTGTCTATTATTATTATTTTATTTTGTATTCAAAATAATAACAGAGTGCATGTGCTGCATGGATAAACTCCTGGCCGAAACATGTGTAGTAAAAAAGGATGCGGGATTTGTGATCCAGGTTCAGCTGTTTCTTCCGTTTTGGGTGTATCTGTGCCTGTGGTCGAAGCGATACCTATCATGATTGTGCCCTATTTGTGCGAGCGTAGAGTGAGAGGTGGGTTATAGGAGTAGTAATGGACTACACAGAGGATGCTGATAGGTGAGGCGTCGCGTGGCAAAGGATCTAAAAGGATGCGTAGTTTAATGAATCAATATCCATGCATCCCAGTGTTTTCGTGTTGTCGTGGCGGCTCACCATTCAGCTAACTATAAATACATTCAATATTTTCTTAGAAATTGAATTACACAGGATAGTTACAAGGTAGGAGTTAGATGGCTTATTGTGGGACCCATAAATTTTCCTGGGACTCATTCAAAGCAAATTGTGCGTCTCAGGACGCACTAAATCAAAGATCTATCAGCATCCTTGTATATAATATAATATTATATTATATATATATTATATATATATAATATATGCACACAATTGTGAACACTTTCCCATTTAGCCAAATTTTAATCGCTTTCCCAAAATGAAAGAAGCTAATTTTGAGTATTCATTGAAATATTATATATATTTTTTTTTTTTTTCAAGTTATTATTTATTTTTATTTCTTATTGGCTCAAAACTTTTTTCAGGCAACATTATAAAAATTAATGAGTTGCTTCCCAATCACTGCCTGAGGATTGTAATTCTCTCCTGCGTGAAAATCTGAGTCACAGTGGAAGAATTGTGAGCTTAATTTTAATATCTAGTTTTTTTTTTTTTTTTTTATTTTTATATAAATGGTTGCACTGAAAAAGTTTTGAGCCCAATAAGAAAATAAAATAAAATAATAACTTTGAAAAAAAAAAAAAAAAAAAAATATATATATATATTTCAATGAATACTCAAAATTAGCTTCTTTCATTTTGGGGAAGCGATAAAATTGCTAATGGAAGTGTTCAACAATTGTGTGCATATATATATATATATATATATATATATATATATATATATATATATACAAGGATGCTGATAGATTTTGATTTAGTGCGTCCTGAGACGCACATATTTGCTTTGAATGAGTCCCAGGAAAATTTTATGGGTCCCAACTAAACCATCTAACTCCTACCTTGAACCTATCCTGTGTAATTCATTTCTAAGAAAATTTGAAAATGTATTTATAGTTAGCTTGAAATGGTGAGCGAAGAAAAAAGAAAAACACTGGGATGCATGGATATGATTTTACTGCATCCTTTTAGATTTATGCAGGACGCATACCTATCAGCATCTCTGTGTGCATATATATATATATATATATATAAGTGAAAATGGAAGCAAATCTGATGGTATGTTGAAAGGAAAAATACACAAAGGAAAGAAAATGCTGAATGGATAAAATAGATTTTATTTTACTAACACATGTTTCGGCCAGGAGTTTATCCATGCACACATGCACTCTGTTATTATTTTGAATACAAAATAAAATAATAATAATAGAAAACTACAAAATCTTCTAGTATACAAGGAATAACGGCCTTCATCAGAGTAAATTCTTTGGTGTTTTAAATCAAATTTTCAAAAATTATTAAGTGGAAATAGGCTTCAAGGCCCCATTATTAACCACAGAAAAGTGATGATAGACAAAAAAGGAAAAATTATTTGATGAATATTCTGTTTGCCCTAACTCCTGACCATTGACAATCTGTCAATTTTTCTCCCTACCAGATGTTTTCATGGAACAATATACAGATTTATTACCAAAATATTCTCAAAGAAATTTAAGATAAAAATTTCAAATTTCAGTGGTTAATTTAGAAATTTATTCAGGGAGATATACATGGTGTAATGATTGTCATCATTGGAAATGAATTAAATGAGTTGAGTTCAAATCCTGGCCTATGCTGTTTGCCTAAATGCATTAAGTACTTTCAATAAACTTTTTAAAAACAATTTGTTGTTGTTGATTATATATATATATATATATAATATATATTATATAATATATATATATACATATTGCAGGGTGATAGAATATATGATTCCAAGAAATGAAATGGGTAAGTCCAACAAGGGTTAGGGGTTTAGGGTTAGGGTTGGGTTTAGGGCTAGTTTAATGGGAAAATAAAAATAAATAATTTGGGTTCTCTTTTTTCTGGTCACTCTGTAATATCATGTTACTCAACTAGGAAATAACCGGAATATTTCTTTGTAGTTATTTATTTCTTAATTGTTCTCAATTAGTTTTGATCTTAAGCCATCATCAAGAGAAAAAATTTAGTGAAGAAAATTTTTTTGTTTATAAAGTTTAAAAAAAATAATTTTTTAAAGATTTGATATGCAACAAAAGAAGTGACAAAACATGAACTGGTAATGTAGCATATCCATTTGTTGACTGAAAATTATTTTTTACTAACCAAGTGTCTTCAATTGACTATTATATAATCTCTGCTATTGTAGATATTTGGCAGTGAGCTCTCCACTTGGAAGATATTTGTTAAAAATGGATAGGGTGAGTTTCAAATTAGCTTTTTTGGTCAGATATTTAACTTAGGCATTTGTTTATTTAGATGCTCATCTATCAATTATGACAATCCTTAAAGATAAGGATCACCATAGTATCAACCCATATATGTTGATCCTATTTCAAAGAAGTGTTTTTAGTATATATATATATATATATATATATAATATATATATATATATATGTGTAGGAGTATTTTGTTATATAAGGTGCTGTAGCCCACCACTTAAACTTATAGACTCTGTGTGGGCGCATGGATTGAAGCCAGCCAATCAACATGCTCGAATATGTGGTTAGATAACTACTTAATCACCGATCTTGAAAGCCATTCATTTGTTTGTATGTGACATGGACGAATGGATCAATAACGAATAACAAATAAATCAATAACAGCAGTGCTGTAACCAACTGTTTATCACAAAAAAATACACATGTGCAATCAAC
>CM042141.1:9215180-9487680 GCA_023376005.1 Doryteuthis pealeii | reverse complement strand
GGATTTATTCTATATATATTCATACTTTTTGAGGAAATGATAGTCAACCTGACCATCATTCATTAACACAGGGATATAATCTTCATAAAATCCCATGACCAATTCTAAAAAGAAGATGAATGTAGTTAAAAATATCAAATGTGTAGATAGAGAAATGTATTAATTAAATTTAATTACCATGACCAGAAAATGCTGCAAACACCATGTGCGGCAATCAGGACACTGGACAGCTGTTTCAATCTTATTTGGTCTCCTCAGCAGTGTATCTCCACCACTTAAGATCAAACCAACGACCACTTAGCCCTGCATTCTGTGGTCGCTGGTTTGATCGCTGTATTTCACAAAAATTAATTTAAAAAGTATCAAGACTGGCTTCATAATTTTTTTTTTTTTTTCAATTGATACTGACTCGTATATATATCACTATATGATATAAGTTTCAAGTCTTGGTACTTTTTGATAACACCTTGTACGCTAATGTGAAAAAAGGTATATACATGTGGGTGGGGATTATTGAAAATGTTTCAGGTAATTTTCTTTTCCTTCAGATATAGGATTGCAAGTAAGCTAAAGTTTCAAAACATGTATTTATATAACTGTCAAGTAGTGAAAAATGTTCTTTTTGTTATATTCTTTATGAATTAGGTTTACTTCTACACTTTTTATAAATTAGTTTTTACTTTCAAGCGCACGTGGCTTAATAGTTATTGTTGTAGGAAATGAACTTAGATAAAGCTATTTGCATTTTACTTTGTACTAATGCCCTTGGGAAAGACATGATTCCATTTTTCCTCCCTCCAGCTACGGGTAAATAGAAGGGCACATAGGGCTTTTTAGCCTTTGTAAGACAAGGCTGTTTACATTTTACTTTGTACTAAATGCCCTTGGGAAAGACATGAATTCATCTTTTCTTCTTCCAGCTATAGGTAAACAGTATTGCAGATTGGACTCTAACCTTAGGAAGACAAGGCTGTTTACATTTTATTTAAGAAGACAAATTAACCTCTAACTTAACACTAATGCCCTTGGGAAAGGCATGAATCCATCTTTCCTCTCTCCAGCTATTGAAGGACACATAGGGCTTTTTAGCCTTTGTAAAACAAGGCTGTTTACATTTCACTTTCTGCTAATGCCCTTGGGAAAGGCCATAATCCATCTCTTCTCCTTCCAGCTATCAGTAAGTAGTAGAGCAGACTAATTTCTTTAGACTTGTTAAAGCAACCAGTCTAGGGGAAGGAAAACTGAATTCTAAACCAGTTGAACTCCGCTTGTGAGGTTGGGTAAATACAAACTTTATAGGGAAGGTTTTGCAAGAAAGTGTTATGGGAATCCTTGATGATAGCACAACATGATGATGATGATGTTTGGTAAAGGGGAATTACTCAATAATCATTATCAAGTAGTGCACCTTTACAAGTACTTTAAAAGTACTTCCCCCATTCTTGCCGAGTAGGCTTAGGGTTAGCATAAGGTTTGGGGTTAGGGGTTTGGGTTACTGTTAAGATGCACTGGGGCAAGTCAGGCTGAACTTACACAACAGTAGCCTACCTCCTCCAGGTGTGGAGGAGCGATGGCAGATAGCGACGTTTTGGCGAGAAAGTGTCATGGGAATCTGTGATGACAGTGTGACATGATGATGATGAATTCCAAACCAGTTGAACTCCACTTGTTTTAAATTCTGCTTATGAGGTTGGGTAAATAAAAACTGGTGCTGCTTTATCTTTTCAAAAAGAAAAAAAAAAGAATTAGTTTTATTATTGTTATTTTTGCTACTAAAGACAATTACATTCTGAACAAGTTCTTGCATCCAGAGTCATAGTTATTGGTTGAATTTTGCTCTAAAATTTTCACAATATCTATTAATAATGGAGATTAGGTCTCTATTTGTCTGTAACCAAAACTATGTCACTGCTTATGTCACATTACCCAAAATTGTCATAAGATAGAATACGCTCAAAATTTGAGCATACAACCTTAGATGAGCCTCAAGTTTTAATAAATACATGCTCGGTATTATATATTTATACAGTTTGTTTTATTCTAATATATATTTAAAGTTATCAGAACTAGGTTTCTATTTCAAATTTTTATTTTTTACTCCTTTAATTAATTTGATGATTTTACTTATTTATGGTACAAACTCTCTGATATTGAATTTTTTTTAACTCCCACCCACTTAAGCAAGATTCTAAAGATTTCAAAAATTCATTTTTACACTGCCCAGAGGTTGTTGTTTTTTTTTTAGCTAGTAATGTTTAATTAATATGATTAGTATTAATATGATTAAATACATTGACAAGGAGGGAGATTATAATATATACTCAAGTATCATCTAATATTATCTGAGATTATTTCTTGACTTTTGCTGTAGGAAATTGTAGGCATACTAGTTGGCCTAGGTCTAGTCTTGATCAACTATTTACACACATACAGTTTGTATCTTGCATATGGTGTGACTCCCTAATATTGGGATAAAATTTAGGTTTCAGAAAGTGGCATGATACACAAGTATATATATATATATATATATATATATATATATATATGTGTGTGTGTGTGTGTGTGTGTGTGTGTGTGTATGGTAGTCAAAAAATAAATATTTGTTACATGTTTTTCATCATTAGATTACAGACTTATTAATGTACTTAGACATGTATATGTAATGTGAAAATTCTCCAAAATATGTATTCATATTTATTCGTAAAGTAGAGAAAAATGTTCTTTTTACTATATTCTTTATAAATTATGTTAAGTTTAAATTTTTTTCAAGTGTTAATAAGTAGTAGGACATAAACATGATTTTAAGCCACACCTAAATCCATAAATAAGTATATACCTACCAATTATTTTACCTACCTAAACCCAAATATAAATATATACCTACAATTTTTTTATGAAAAGTTAATTTTCTTCTTTTTTTGTTGTTGTTGTTATATTAACAAATGCACAAACTGTAAAGTAGAGAAAAATGTTCCTTTCTTACTATATTCTTTATAAATATAAAGCAATCTGAGTGTGACCACCATATATAATTTAAAACCTTCCCAGCAATGACTCTAAAAATTCCTGAAAGTTTGGTTGAAATCAGGACAAAAATGGCAGAACCTTAGATGTAGATGGACATTTTAGTGAATTGAATATATATATATACCCTTACTGTAAAATATCAAATTGATTGTCTTTAATTAATCTTTCTTTTTTTTTTTTCAATGTGTTTTTGTCTGAAACTTAAAAACTAATTTGTTTTCATATAATTAAGTGAAACACAATTTGTTTGATGAATCATTGTATCTATCTAGAGATTATGTAGTGATGTTAGTTTTTGAAGCAGTCATCTGTAAACTTTGACCGTCTCTACTTCTCAAATATAAGAAGATCAAATCTTCTTGGCTTTGAGCAAATTCTTTTGTCATTCTTAACATCCAATCCAAGCAGAAAATTATTTTGCAACACTGTTTAATAAAGTGGTTTTCATATCATCTTTTAAATTCAGGAAATTATCCTAAGTATTTATTTTCAGATTTCTTGCCAACTTCTTTGATTACTCCATTTTAGTTGTAGAGAGAGAGAGAGAGTGAGAGAGAGAGAGAGTGAGAGAGAGAGAGAGAGAGAGAGAGAGAGAGAGAGAGAGAGAGAGAGAGAGAGAGAGAGAGAGAGAGAGGGGGAGAGAAGAGAGAGAGAGAGGGAGAGAGAGAGAAAAAATGTATCAATTTAATTGGCAATTTGCCACAGCTATATTTTAAAGACAATACTCTGTGTCTAGGCAGAAGCAAGTCTTTGATAGTTTTTATAGTATTTAGTCATTTACTAATCTGAGCTAATGATTTATTGATTGATTTTAACAGCATATCAACCTGTATGGGCTTATTATATACCTAGAGGTGAGGGAATCACATTCATTATACATTTATATTTACATTTTTTGTGTAATTATTTCTTGAGATTTTTTTTTTTTTTGCACATAGTTATATGATATCAAGTATTCCTATCTAATATGAATAATTTGCAAATAGATCTATTTGACCCATAGATGGTTCCCTAACAGATAGTACCACTGTGGGTCAGAGTAGACCTGAGAGTAATAGCAACGATGGGGTATTCCACTACTTAGAGCTCCAGAACAGGAGCCTCACCACCAGATGCAATATAGTGTCATACCCAGAACACCTCTTGGGGGTGGGGGTCTTACCTCTCTGCAATGGATGCAGTCAGAATATTCTACGCTTGAATGTAAGCTTAGCTCAGTGAGACACAAAGACAGAAGTACGAGGCACCTTGTGAGAAGCAAACTCACAAGTAATGATGTGGATCCCTATTACTTTTTAAGGTAGTATAGAATCCCAATCAGTACAGCTGATGGCCTTGAGAGTGAGTGACAATGCTTGACCTCACTCTCACCTTGCTTTCTGGGATAGAATCGTGAGAACGGAACCCCGATAGAAAGCCCTTCCGGTTAAGGTGGGCACTCAGTAAGTCAGTTGCAGTAGTCAGTTGCAGAGTTTAGCAAGATGTGACTCTCATCGCGCAGTTGTCTGGCCTGGGATCCGGAATAAAATAACATCAAAGGTAAATCGAAGTCTTGTTGTTATTACTAAAAGCTAACAATGACACAAGGCTTCTGATAAGAAATGATCCCCAGCAGAACCAGAAACGGAATCCCCAGATAAGAAAGACCAGACGAGACCGATAGAAGACTAGACGATCAGAAGACGGCCAGAAGAATAGACCAGAGTAAGACGTAAGAAGTATACAACGTATATCTATTTGGTACCGTGACGAACGGTTACGTAACAATGCTATCCCAGCCTACTTAGCTAACCATTAGACCATGTAACATGCTCTTTTTATCATAAAAGAACAACAACAAAAAATGTTGATGCACACACAGATGCTTGTGTTCAAAAATTATCCAGGTTGGAGTTGTATTCATCAAGACAGAAATAGAAATTGAATGAAACATTAATTTTATTCAAAATATCTCCCTTGGCATTCAACACACTTATTCCAGTGAGTTTTCTATTGGTCGAAGCACCTTTGAAACTTTCCTTTTAAGATGATGTGAAGCTGCACCATTGTATTTCTTTTAGTGTCCTCAAATCTTACTCTCAAGATAAATTTGCAGTTTAGGAAAAGAAAAAAAAGTTATATGAAGCAAGCTCTGAATGGTGTTGTACTTGCATGATCTTGTGTTTCACCAAAAACACTTTGTTCAAAAAGTATTCAAAACTAACACTGATGGATCTAGACAGCAGTATAGACATCTAAACAACAACACTTTATTATAAAAGTTGCTCAGGTATGCAGATATCTTTACTTAGATTTTAAATCTTTTTTAAAGGGAAGCTTTAGTCTCAATACTTTTTGATCACACCTTATGTGTCTGTGTGTGTGTGGACATATGTATATATATATATATATATATATATATATAAGACCACAGACAGGATTTGTTTTAATCATTTTTTACTAATTTTCTTGTCTATGAATGTTTAGGTTTGGTTTCTTTATTTAATGGCATATCAACTTTTGTGGGTAATTTAATGCCAAAGCCATCCTTGTAGAAGAACAGTAGCAGTACTATTTGACCCATAGCTGGGTGTTGAGAGGGTTTAGAGATTCCTTAAGGGTATTAGTCAGAAAGTGAACGTAATAGCACAAGTGGAGTTTGAACTCACTTACTATGATATTGCAGTCCAGCATGTTAGCCAGTATTAAATGGAGACTTCCTATGAATGTTAAGTTTGTGTAGAAATTGTCTAAACTTTTCTTCCCAAGCACCTTCAAGCCTCATTGGTCATTTTTAATATTAAAAAATTACATTATATAAAATAGCATTTAGCAGACTGAGTCACATAATATTGTAAATGCTTTACATTTGTTATATAACGATTAATGTAAAAAAACTTAAAAATGTCATAATGAAAAACATCAATTTTTCTCAAAATTCAAAAACAAAATTTTAATTTTAGCTTTTAGAAGAAATTTAAATTAAGGGTAAATTGAGATTAATATAATTTTTTTAGAGAGTATTATGAATTTGGTAAAAAAAAATTTGTAAGCATATTGAGCTATATATATATATATATATATATATATATATATATATATGGACAAAATAATAGATTAGGAAAAATCTGACAAAATGTGAGGAAAAGTATTGGAAAAGTGAATTGATCCTTTTTTCCTTACCCCACCCAAACATGTACTACCTACTTCTGTAACAATCCGTACTTCCTCCTTCTCTGTCTCCCTCCCCAGTCAATTCCTTTAACCTTTTTCTTGTCTATATTCCACTCTGTTTTGAAATGATAAAGTTCATTCTGATGAAGTTTCTAAAACCAACAGAGGCAAAATATTAATTGAATGTAATTGTTCTGTGTTCGTCATTTACTTTTCCAATACTTTTTCTCACATCTCTATCAAGTACATTTATAAAGTTTTTTAATTCTATTGTATATATGAATAGAAATTTTGGACACATCAGGGATACTATAAAAAAAAAATACACCAAATCATATTTTCTTTTGGAAAAATTTGAACAAGTTGTCCCTTGTCATCCAAAGATTTTACAGAATCTATAGTACTTTGCCCTATATATATATATATATATATATATATATATTGGGCAAAGTACTGTAGATTCTGTAAAATCTTTGGATGACAAGGGACAACTTGTTCAAAATTATTCCAAAAGAAAATATGATTTGGTGTATTTTTTAAGGGCATCATTGATGTGTCCAAATTTCTATTCATATATACAACAAGATATTAAAAAACTTTTATAAGTCTACTTGATAGAGAAATATGTAAATAAATGTCTTATTTGTTGTATTTGTCTTTATTTTTTTTAAAGGTTAATTTTGGAGTTTGTCACCAGTAATCTCTAGTAAGGGTGGCATGAGGGGAGTAAATTTCAAATCCTCTGAGCAATGTGTTTGTAGATCCTGAAAGTTCTAGGTAAGTCTGCAAATACTAGATATAAAATATTGTGTTTCTCTAGTCACATTCCAAATACTCTGCCTACACGATTTTGGTCAGATAAGATTTATGACAAGTGACAAACAAACTTATTCACTACACATTCATTGGGTAGTACTAATCACAATATTTTTACTATTCTTATCTTTACCTATTTATAAAAAAAACAAAAAACCACTTCAGTTATACAACTAGGCATTTCGATTGATTGGTTGGATTGTATGGGATTGGTTGGCTGGTTGGATTGTATGGGATTGGTTGGCTGGTTGGCTGGATTGTATGGCATGGTTGGTTGGTTGGTTGATTTGTATGGGATTGGTAGGCTGGTTGGTTGGTTGGATTGGATGGCATGGTTGGCTAGCTAGTTGGTTGGATTGTATGGCATGGTTGGTTGGTTGGTTGGATTGTATGGCATGGTTGGTTGTATATTGGTTGGTTGGATTGTATGGGATTATATGACATGGTTGCTTGGTTGGTTGGATTGTATGGCATGGTTGGTTGGATTGTATGGCTTGGTTGGTTGGTTGGCTTGCATGGTTGGTTGGTTTGTATGGCATGGTTGCTTGGATTGTACCATTGGGCTGAAGACATCTTGTTTTAATAATTCTTGATGGGTACTCAAATTTTTATTCAAACTCAATTTTCTTTTTTAAACACAATTTTTAAACTCATTTTTTTTCTATTTAACTCGTACATAGGACCCTAACAGGTACTACCACTCTGGATAAGAGTGGACCTGGGAGTAATGGCTATGAAGGGGTACTCCACACTTCCCAGAGCTCCAGAATTGGAACCTCACCACTAGATGCAGTTTAGCATCATCCCCAGAACACTAAGACTGCAGCCACTGCCTTCTAGCACATATATGATAAAAAGGATTGGGGATTTGCCATAAGGGCAATAGGATTGGGACAATCATATAGGTGCTGCAGTACTGAAGAAAGAAGTGTGTGGAGTGGACCACAAGAGAATGAAAAATAAACCTCATTTGGTCACATTCCATGAGAATATCTTGGTCAGCCTATGAACTTTTCACCTAGTAGATATTTCATATTATTAGCATTGAAAAAGTGTTGCCTGTTTAGAGTGAAAGCTTTACATTCTATGAAAAAGTGTTTAATAGTTTCGGTTGTTTGACATGCTATACACTGTGGTTGTATCTCCTGTTTGAGTATAAAGGAATGCATAAGTTTTGTGTGACCAATGCATAAAGTTCCTTTCTGGATTTTTTTGAAAGTTAGTTTCTATATTTGCCTAGCATGGGTTTTATCAAGAAGAATTTATTGCGCATGCTATTATTCCAGTGTTGGTTGCCATCTTGTTTGGAAGAATTTATTGATTTTTGGTTTCAAGTCAGTGCATGGAATTTTGAATTTCTCGGGGGCCATATCTAAAGCAGCTTTGACTGCTGAGTCAGCTTTTTCATTTCCATTTATTCCAATGTGGCCCAGGATCTAGCATATTATAATCTCTTTTTAGTTATACATGGAGTTCAAAATAACCAGCATCTGTGTTTGTCTTACGGCATATCAACCTCAGTGGGTCATTTAATGCAGACAAAGTTTTGAAATAAATTAATTTTTGATGGGTACTCAATTTTTTTTTTATAAACACATTTTTTTCTATCTAACCCATAGATGAGACCCTAACAGGTAATACCACTCCGGGTCAGAGTGGACCTGGAAGCAATGGTGATGAAGGGGTGCTCCATATTCCCCAGATCTCCAGAACTGGTACTTCACCCAGATAGAGTTTAACGTTTCCCAGGACATGAAGACTCTCCGCCACTGCCTTCTAGCATATGATAAAAAGGGTTGGGGCTTGCCATCAGGGCAATAGGGTTGGGACAATCATATAGGTGCTAGGGCTTGATGGGACCAGCTGATTGATCAAAGGGGGCCTCTCTGACCGCCTGTCTAGCCTAAGTAAGGGCTAAAGTGGAGTTGCATCTCATGGACAACTCAGCCACCTGGTTTCCATCAAAATATCCAAGAACTTAACTTAATGATTAGGTCTTCAAGTTTTTTTGTTATGTTTTTTTTAGTGATAGTAAGCCAGAGAGCTTTGTTGTTGTTTGGTTTGGTTTGGTTTGTTTATGGCATATCAACCCCGGTGGGTCATTTAATGCCAACTAAGTTTTAAAATAAATTCATTCTTAATGGATACTCAATTTTTTTATAAACACATTTTTCTATTTAACCCATAGATGGGACCCTAACAGGTACTACCACTCTGGGTCAGAGTGAACCTGGAAGTAATTGTGATGAAGGGGTACTCCACACTCCCCAGAGCTCCGGAATTGGAACCTCACCACTAGATGCAGTTTAACGTCATACCCAGGACATCCAGAGAGCAAGTCTGAGAATATGATAAAGTTTTTGTTATTGCTTTCAGAGATGATGTTGAATGCTAGATTTAGTGCATGTTTGTTTTTTTTATCAGTTTTTATCAACATCTATTAAGTATTATGTCATTAAAGTATTTTAACTTGATAAAAAAGAAAGGATATTTGATAAATAACAAATTAATTGCAGATGGAATAATTAACCAATCTTTCCAAAAAGTTAGATTATAAGTGCAGGTTATGGAAGTGCAGGTTATGGAAGTGCATTGTGTTGTAGGAATAGCTGCCTACAGTCTATGAGGAACAAAAGATAAGTTCACAGAATGTAAAGACAAAAGGGAAAGCACATGTACTTTTAATCTTATTTATTCACATATAAACTCAACAACAGTCAATATAACAAAGTACTTAGGGGCAGTACTTACAATTCATATATCTCCCTCGTTGAGGGGGGTGTCAGGTTGAGTCTTCAGTTGTTACTCCCTCACTGAGGGGAAAGTTCCTTCAGTTACAAGAGACTGAGACAAGAGCTCGTTTCTATGAGTCTCACATGTTGGTACCAAAACCGTAAAGAGGGTTCTTCACCCAACCTGACAAGGGACGTTACCTTTTCTACTTCCTGTCCCCGAAGGCACAGGAGAGTTCTAGTCCCTACAGTGTAATGTTTATTATTGTAGGAAATGGACTCAGCAACCAGAGTTTAAATCCTGGACAAGGTTGTTTACATTTCACAGTGCTAATACTCTTGGGAAAGGTATGCATACAGTTATTTTCCCTCCAGCTATAGGTAAATAGGAGGGCAGACTAGGCTCTTTAACCTTGGTTAGGCAACTAGTCTAGGAGAAGGAAAACACTGAATTCAAACTCTGCTAAGAAAATGACCTTGTGTCACATCCTATTCTTGCAGAGGGGTTGGTATATATATATATATATATATATATATATATATATATAAAGGGTGGCTTACCAGTGAATATGGGCACGATCGTTGGAGGTGCACAGAATCCAGGGGTTAAGTCCGTGATAAAACAAATACAAAGTGCTCAATACAAAGTAGAGCAAATTTATTAAAGAAAGTAAATTTATTAAAGAAATAGATACAATAGAAACCATTGTATCCATTTCTTTAATATATATATATATATATATATATATATATATAAGGACACATTATGGCACTGGCAGAGTCTATAATTGATAAATGTAATATCTTATGAGTAGAGGTTACAGTCATGTCCTACTGAAAGGACGGCTTTCTATCAGATAAGAAAGTTAAGCAGTAATGAGTCTGTTCAGTTTGAGTTAGGTGACCACCGAGGAACAGCAGTTAAAGTCAATGTGCCAGACTAATGTTTTTTTGTTGCTTTCCACAGCATCATGGCTCAGTTCAAACTTGTAAAGTTTAAATTCCTGAAAACACAGCACATTCCTCTGTCCAGCTTTCAAATCAAACACGGAGTGAAACAATGCACAATGTGTCAGTGCACAAACTACTATGATACTATCAACCACAGTGAGTACTTTGCATGGGTTAAATTGCTTCAGTCACATGATATCATCTGACAGCACAGATTCCCATGACACTCTCTTGCCACCTGTCCCTATTAGTCATCGCTCCTGCCAAGTCTTCTGCACAGCATCCAGAATCTGCACAGAGCTGATTGATGAAAGAGGTTTTTGCTGGTCGCCCCACACTGATGGGTCAATGTGTAGGTGTCCACAGGAGTTTGTCACTTGAGTGTTTAGCAGGTCTTGTTCATTTTACTTGGATGGTTTGTATGATAAGGGGCAAGTGGCCATACAGATGCTTTTTTTGTGGGGTGCTGCTTCCAAAATTTGTTCAAAACAGCATCCTTGTGTAACTCCCATCTAGCTTTTTATAGCTTTTTTAGCATGTACCAAAATATTGCAAAACTTTTGACTTAACCTAGTAAGTTATCAAGGATGGAGAACCATTTAAAATGTTTAAAAAGCCATATTAAAATTTATCTACTAATAAGGCTGCACTTTTTTGTATGTTAACAACAACATCTAAAGTTTAAACTTTTAGTTAATAAAAGTAACTTCATCAGGGTGGCCTAACAGAGAGCCAGAGAGTGAGGGAGTCTATCCCCTTTTCACTAGTGCTAGACCAAGGAGATTGTTTTGGCGTCCGAGGCAGAGCGCCACACTTACCATCAGCTCCTCACTTTACAGCAGAGATCCCTGTGCTACTCATACGCTGAATTGGAGAGGTCCGGTATCAAACCAGGAACCCTGTGGTTTCTAGTCGGACACTCTACTGACTGAGCTAAACCGACCATTTTAGTTCAATTTTAACTAATATAATATATACTATTTAAAAGAAATGAAAAACTTTACTAACCTTTTAATGACATTTTTGAGATAGCATTAAGATATCAGGTTCTAAAGTGGAGGTGTGCAGTTTTACTTGGCCTATCAATAAGGCCACACCTGATGGTTTAGAAAGCTAAATACAGGCTGAAGGTACCCCACCCCTGAAAATGAATATGTTGCATGTAAACCTAATGGATTCTTATATAATTTCAAAATGCAAGGAATTGATTTAAACCATAAAATCTCCTCTTACATTAGCAACAGACCATGTTAAATAACTGAATGAACTCTTCATCATCATCAGGTTTGTAGAATACTGTTAATTGTTATTCTGTGTTACTTTCACCCTTAGCCAGGATTGAACCTGCAGTCTGGAAATGACTGTTACAGATTGTTAACTATTGGACAGTGGAACAGTCAAACACCTCCTCAGCTTAATGGACTCTTCCTGGCAGTAGTGGCAGTAATTATTTAAGCTGTTATAGTGGGTTCATTGGAGAACTAGTAACTGCATGGTTAGGAGTGTTTCCTGTTCCTTAAGCTACGACCACAGCAAGTCCAGCCAGAAGAAGACGAAGGAAATTACCAAAAAGTGCACTCTAGTTGGTCTCTGTTAAGGGAAAAATTGTTGGCCTCTGTTTAGAGGAAAGTTGACTCCTGTTAAGGAGTATCGGTTTCGATGGACGCGTCAGACTTCGGGTCTGACGGGTCCGATGATCCCACGGCCTTGGTGATCATCGAAGTAGACGGTCAGGAGACAGGACCCATTCAGCCGAATGGACCCATCCATCCGGATGGCACCAAGGGGAGCGCGGAGGGAGAGCCCGGTCCAGGTAGGACACTCTCCCAAGGGCTGACAGATAGTCACCCTGTGTCGGCGGCCGATACGATGGACGGGGTTACGTCCAGCCCACCAGGGGCAAACCCCGTTCAGTCGGTAGTAGGGGGTACGTCCGGCCCACCAGGGGCCAACCCCACTCTACCAGTAAAAGGGGTTACGTCCGGCCCACCAGGGGCCAACCCCATTCTACCTGTGGAAGGGGATACGTCCGGCCCACCAGGGGCCAACCCCAACCACAAAAAGAAGGGTTCGCAGCCACCGTTGGCTGAAACCAGTCCCGACCGTTTCCACAAAACGGTCAACGTGGACAGAGACAAGTCCGGCCCAGCAGGGGCCAAGGAAGGAACCAAACCCATGGAAAAGGGACCATTTACCAAACCCTCCCGGGCAGAACCTTCAACATCAAGACTACAGAAGGGCGAGGAGGGGCCATTTTCATCCCCATTCTCGTTGGGTGAGGATGATTGGCCCAACCTCTTCTCCGATTCTTCATCACCAAAGGAGTGCCCTTCTGAACCTAATGGCTCTGCTACACCCACAAAGACAGCAGCAGCAACATGGAGACCACCAACGACCAAACAGACTCCGGGACACCAGGAAAAGACGTGGATTACAGCAAGTTCACGGAAGGGAACGTTTTTCTCCCAATCCCGGAGATCTGCAAGGAAATAAATCTCAGGGTCCTCTCTCTCTGGTGTCTACAAATGCCTCAACCAAAAGGTTGATAGGCATAAGGAGAGAGGAATTGATAGACATACTGATTGCTACTAAGACCCCAGCAAAGTATGTCTACCAAAAGAGCTTCGCAACCTGGGAGCTGCTGCTGCCAACCAAGGAAGAGGCGGAGAGGCGAGCAAAACACGACATCGTTTTTAAAAACTACCGACTACAGCCGGAATATCTGGGATGTCGGCAAACAAAGGTGACCGTGTACGGGTCCCTCCTCAACTGCCGCAAAAACATCTGGCGGCATTTTTTCGAACATTCGGGAGCCTGGAATCCATGAATCCCCTATTTGGAAAATCGGGGATCCAGGTCGCCGATTTCGTGTTGAAGCTGACGCTGAACAAAGAGGGATTCTCAGCCATCCCAGACACAATCATCTTTATGGATAATACAATTTCGGTTGTGGTCGAGGGAAGAAAGCCTCGATGCCGAACATGTGGAAAGCAGGGCCACATAGCCAGGAACTGTCCGGAGAGGAAAACCCCTTCTACCAACGCCGCTGACAAACCCCTGGCCGTCAAAGAATCAATGACCATCCAAGAGCCGAAGACACCGAAACCAGCAACAGCGACAGGAGGGGGGTGGTCCATGGTTGTGAAGAAGGGGATGAAAACCCCTCACGCCACGGTCACTTCTGACTCTCCTGTCCCGGAAAAAACACCCGGAAAAACACCGGACCAAAACGAGGGGACAAGACCCTCAAGATCTCCTCAAAAGGAGAAAATGGACACCAGGGAGTCTTCATCCTCCCAAAAAGGAGAAAAGAACTCCTAACGAAATTAGACCCCCCAAAAAAAGAAAAAAGTTGAGGAATCCCAGCCCACTACCCCCACAAAAGAAAAAAGAGTTGCAAACACAACAGAAAAAACAAAAAAACCCACAAATCCCGTAACCCAATCCCAGCCCCTGGAAAAAATACGCATACACCACCTTCCTCTCCCAAACCAAAAGCAATGGAGGAGACTGGTGAAGGGGACATTTTCCACTTAACAGCCCCCCAACTTCCCCACTAAAAACTCACAGACTCACCTCCAGGGGACGCAGACTCGCAGCCCTCTCCAGAAGACGACAAAAGAAGGATCTTTTGTTTCTGGAGGGGAAAATGTATGCGAAATTTGGCATGCGCCAGCCAACAAGGACCTGACGCATGTTCAAAGAACTGCGCTTCGCCCTCTGGAGGAGCTAGAAACCGTAGACGGTAAAAGAACCGACCGACCATTAAACTTTAGGGGTGCACCCCTGGTGACCACCTTTATTCGGGAGGCGGCGGGCCGCGCCACTGGTGTGTGGTCCATGGTGAAAGCGGCCGAGGTGGCCTTCCCGGATATGAGGATGGCGGATAGGGAGCACCCCTCTCTTGATCATATGAAAACATTTTGCATAGGGAGGGCTCCTATTTATGTCCACCCTTGTTTATATAGGGCTCTAAAGGTTTTATATCCCAGGGACGTCGGCGGCATCACCCGTACAAACCGAGTCTCAGTTGAACTCGCCAAAGGCAGTATGGGTCTCGCAGTCGGCGAACTGAAATCGTCCGACTTCCGGTCCGTAGTGGACAATGAATAAGCAAGGTAAGATGACTCTTCTTCTAGCTAGTCTGAACGCGAGGGCATGAAGGACGCATCACGCGCTAATTTCGCGGTTGCTGAATTCATTAACCTCGGAGTGGATGTTGCCGCGGTCCTAGAGACACACTTCGAATCGCACTTGGACGACTATGTGCCGAAGAACTTCTTTGAGGTTTATTCGACATATGGTGGCCCGAGAAGCAGGGTGTGTCACTGCTAGTGAAACGCAGCTTGGACGCGGTGACTGATATTGTCTATGCTGGTGCAGATGGAAGGTTGATCGTGGCCGATGTTGCAGTGAGAAACTACAAGTTTCGTGTGGTCGCGGTTTATGCGCCCAATATCGCTGCGGAGAGGACCCTCTTTTTCGGCAGTTGGGGCCGTATATAGTGTGTCCGGAACGGCTAGTTTTAATGGGTGATTGGAACGCGATCCTTGATCCCAAGATAGACCGGGGGAGGGGAGCTAGTGGGTCGGGGGGCGTGAAAGCAGCCTGAGCGACCTAATGGCCGACTTCGATCTGGTCGACAGGTTTCGCCTGGATCACCCCAGGGTGGAGATGTGGACATGGGCTCGTAGCTCGTCCCCTGGCTCAGATAGATCTTATCTGGACAGGGTGTTAGTTAGAAGAACCGACATTGATTTTGTTAGGTGCCCTGTGTTCCACGATTATATGAAGAGTGACCATAAATTGCTTACTGTCACTCTTCAGTTAGGTGATAGGCCTAGGCTGACCGCCTACTGGAAGTTCAATACCTCCTTACTGGGGATACTGGACTTCCGGGAGCGGTTGGCATTACTTCTTCAGCGGGCGTTAGTGGGGGCGGTTATCGGGAATAGGTGGTGGGGTACCCTTAAGCGTAGGATTAAGGACTTCTCCATCAAATATTGCCAACGGCTCGTCTTAGATAAGGCATCGAAGGAGAAGGCCATTAGAGAAAGAGTTTCCCGGGCGGTGGATGGGGGGGATCCCCTAGCCATAGATCTAGCTAGACGGGACCTTGAGCGCTTGAGTAGCAAGCGTTATCAGGGATTTATAGTTAGAACTAGGCTAAATAGAGTGTCCAACGAAGCGGTGAATCTCGACGCAGAAATGCGTAAGGAAGAGTTGCGAAGGTTCGCTGATCGATATATCAGCAGTGTTCGAACCCCGGACGGGCACAGCCTTCGGTCGACTCGTGAAATTCGTGAATCCTTTCGGGCTCATTTTCAGGCACGCTTTGCCGGTTGCCGAACCTCCCGGTGCAGGAGTTCCACAGCTATTTAGCCGACTTCCCCCGCCTTGAGGAGGCGGAAGCAGCTAGCTGTGAGGGGAGAGTGACGGATTGCGAAGTCCGTGACGCGTTGAAGCAGGTCGGCCTCAACAAAGCGCCAGGATTGGATGGTTTGCCCTATGAAGTGTACTTGAGGATGTCGCACATTTTTGTCCCTATTCTGACGGATGTGTTCAACAATTGGTTCGAGCGGGGAGGGATCCCCGACGCCGTTACCAAAGGTGTGATCACATTACTGAAGAAAGGTGGCAGGAATGTTTGGGAGGGTTTAGACGATTACAGGCCCATAACTCTACTAAACACAGAGTTAAAGATTTTGGCCCGGGTCCTTGCAAATCGTTTGCAGCTTGTCATTGGGGATCTGATTGGACCGGAGCAGAACTACGCTGTGAAGGGAAGATCAATCCAAGACAACCTGCACTTGATTCGCACGATCCTAGAGGGGTTAAAAGACGACGAGAAAGCCGCGCTGATCAATTTGGATCAGTCCAAGGCATTTGACAGGGTAGACCATCGGTTCTTGGCCACTGTTTTGGAGACTGCCGGATTCAAACCGGAATTCCGCAGATGGATTAGTATCCTATATCGATCCCCTACGGCAGTGGTACAGGTGAATGGGAAGCGCTCGTCAGCCTTCTCGATCGAACGATCGGTCCGACAGGGTTGCCCCTTGTCTCCTCTACTCTATGTCCTCGCTTTGGAGCCCCTGCTCCGTAGGCTTAGGGATGAGTCGGCAAGTCCGGTCCTGCGCGGAATTGTTGTTCCTGGCCCCGTTAGTGCCACGGTATCCGCGTACGCCGATGACGTCACCGTGTTCGTGTCCAGGGTCGAGGACATAGTTGCGGTGAAAGAGGCGCTTACAAGGTATGAGCTGTTGACTGGGGCAAAGATCAATTGTGAAAAGAGCGAAGGGTTGCGGTTGGGAATCTGGAGAGGTGGCGCTCCTCTGCCAGGGCCTTCAGCTGGAAGGATGGTCCAATCAAGATCCTCGGGATTTGGTTCGGGCCAGGCCTTCAGTTAGAGAAGAATTGGTCGGAAGTACAGACAAAGGTGGAAGCACTGGTGCATGTGTGGCTGAAAAGGAGGTTGTCCTTAAAAGGGCAGGGCGGAGGCGTGCGCCACGTACATTTTCCCCTGATCCTTTACCGATTGTCTGTACTTCCTCTGCCCCCGGCTCGGTTATTGGCGCTTGAACGGTCCCTATTCTCGCTTTTGTGGATGAAGGGCCGGCCAATGGTCCGTAGGCAGGTTTGTTCCCAGCGACCTTGTAATGGAGGTTTGGGGATGCCAGACTTGACGGCTCACCGAGCCGCCGAGAGACTGTCATTCTTAAATCGATCTTGGACACGAAATGCTGTGTGGCTGCCGACAATTTGGGCCGCCTTCCCAAAATTACGGCAGTCCCCTAAGGCTGAGGCCCGTCGTAGGCCTCCTGGAGAAGCGCAGTTTTTTGCTGAATGCCGTCACGCACTTCGCAAGCTCCCTGTGTCCAGCGACATCTCATGGCCTCGAAGGGCACTATATAGGGCGATAGTGGAGGGCGCCGGTACGGATCCACTGGTAGAACGGTTCGGCTCGTCGTTGGGGGAGGTCCGCTCCCATTGGAATTGGGCGCCAGGTTCTGCGTTTCTCAACAACTCTGAGTTTTCCTTAACCTGGCGACTCGCTCGAAATGCGTTGCCCCTCGCAAGCGTACTCTACAAGGCGAATATGGCAGCAATGCCCTTTTGTGAACGTTGCGACAGTGGGGAAGAAGAAACGGCTGAGCACGCCTTCTTTCACTGTCCAAAAGTTCGTCCGCTTTGGGGATACGTGAACGAGGTCACTGCTCGCATCGTACCCGATCGGCTGGTCCAACTCGACGTGGGTTACGTCGTAGACAATGTCAGTCCTCCGTATTCCGGTGAAAGACGAAAGGTGTTTTTTCGCGGAACTAGCCGTGGCTCGAATGGTGATTTGGGTCACACGACTGAGGGAATTGCATGAGAGGAGGCTTTTTTCCTGTCGGGATTTGATCATCTTCTTTAAGCATCAGCTTAGAGTGAAGATTAGATGCGACAAAAGGAAGCTTCCTTTCATGACATTCTGCAAAAGGTGGGTGCGTGCAGCAAGCTTGTGTGCGAGAGTGGGGCAGGACTTGAGTCTACCTTTCCAAGCTCCCATGGTCACTACGGCCCGTAAGCGGTACCGATACCCCTCCCCTTAGACTAATAATGTCTAATTAGAAAAGCAAGCTACGAGCCCGGCTCTAAGATTTCTTTTAGGCTGCCTAGTTAGGTGAACGAATGGAACATGTCCCAGTTTTTTCAATTAGGACAAATCCAGGACCCCCTAGCCCAACAATTTTCTTGTCACACCCCTAAAACCTTTAGTATTTTGTTCCTGGAGAGTCAGCACGTTTCGATTAAATCCATCCCAAAACCCTCCAATCATTATCCCCTCATTTCTTCCCCTTGACCATATTAGGGACACCCATTCCCTGCTTAGGGGAACTGATCGGCTTGCTTTCGGTCTTCCGGAAGACAGTCGGCGGTCCCAGTACAATAGACGAGGAAAGGGGGTAACCAAAATGGCCTCTTTATTTCTGTTTCTTGTTTTTCGTTGGGGACTTTTGTGTTTTTTGCCCCCTCCAATCCCACCTCTTAATAAGCATTAGAATTGTAAAAAAATTTAAATAGGCATTTATTTTTATCATTGGGTGTAAGTAGGGCGTCACGCATGGAGCGACAGCGGATTTTCGGTGGAAGCGGTAGTGTAAGAAGATGGATGACAGTGCTTGTTTTTGTATGGATCGGTCGGCGAGAGAGACTAGCTAAGACAGAACTAAAAGATATAGAAGCATGACCAGTTTTTGTACCCCGTTCCCCCCAAAATAAAACTTCGGGCCTGTGCCCAGGTGTGTGTCCGGTTGCATCTTCTGTACCGATTTCAGATAAATAAACGTATTTGTTGTGGAGTCGGATGCAGGGATGCAGCCGGCACACATCAAATACAACTAGTAACTGCATGGTTAGGCTTGGCCAGTCACATTGCTCAAACCAATTGTTGACTGTTCTAACTGACTTACTTCAATAAGGTTGTGCTAACAACATAGATCTCCATTGTTACATAATTTGTGTGGTGGCATGGGTTGTTGACGGACCCTGTAGTGAGAATTCTAAGGGGCCATTGTTTTTCAGATAAGGAATGGAAAACTACCAGGATAGTTATAGCCACCTGACCCCATGGTAGAATCTTGCACGTCACATAATTTAGTTAGTTTAGATTTAATTTCAACCTAACATCGAGCAGAGAGGATGCCCATCTCTCTGCTGGGTTGATACCTCACCGCGCGGAAGAATGGGCAAAGCAGAATTAAATCTTGATCAAGAAGAAAATAAAGTCTTGTGAGTTGTTTTTTGTTTTTTTACGGCATATCAACCTCAGTGGGTCATTTAATGCTGATAAAGTTTTGAAATAAATCAATTCTTAATGGATAATACAATTTTTTTATAAATACATTTTTCTATTTAACCCATAGATGGGACCCTAACAGATACTACCACTCCGGGTCAGAGTGGACCAGGGAGCAATGGTGATGAAGGGGTGTCCACATTCCCCAAACCTCCAAAACTTGGAACCTACACCTCAGATAGAGCATTTAACGTCATTCCCAGCACATGCCCTGCGCCAGACCCGCAAACCACTGCTCTGGTCAGCATTCCCATATGATGAAACAAGAGGTGCGGCGGCTGCGCATGAACTGGGAATTGTGATCTGCCTGGATTACATGTACTGTTGACTATAAGAAAACTTAGCCCAAAGAAGCCTATAAAACAAGGACCTACACAAGATGCTCGAGCCTAGAGAAGAAGAGAGAATCATGTGGCGACTAGCGTGCGAAGAAGAAATTGACTACACGCGACGCGGCGATCCAGACATGTACGGTCACCTGCAGCCCACATACTGCTCAAGCTGAGTCTGTCGAACGTCTAATGCTTACACGAAGCGGGCGCTGAGGACACTTCATGACTTCTACGAGCGCAGCATAAGTATGACTTCACACGTATGTACGGTGAGCTACATACCAGACTACATAGATGACCGTATCGAACGCCGTACTCCAGCAGCCTGCGNAAAAATACTCAAAATTATCCCTTGAGTGTAATTATTAATTATTTTTCTTGGATATGATCAAGAAATACTTATGGTGTGGAATGTAAGTCTTTTTGGATATTAGTTTTTATTTTATCTGTTATTAGAAATTGGATATTATAGGTATTTACCCAATCCATTCGCCATGGGTAGGACGTGATACATGGGCATCCAGTGAGAATTGAACTTGCTATTCAGTAAGTAATGGATCTGCAAGACTAGCTTGCTAACCATTACACCCACAATGCCTGATCTGGTGAGCATGGAGGGGGCTGCACATGCACAAATCTGTGTTTTGTGAAAAAGTTTTAAAAAGTTGGAGACTGGCTTGATTTTTATTTTTTTCAAATTGGAAGTCATCATCTAGACATCATCATTTTATTATATACATATTTACCTCCACACCCTCCACACAAGTACGATGCAACATAAATTCAGATTTGTACTTCTCCTAGACCGGTTGCCTAATCAATGTTAAAGAGCCTAATCTGCTCTACTATTTGCCCATAGCTGGAGGGAGAATAGGTTGATTTATACCTCTCCCTAAGGTATTAGTATTATGGGAAATACAGTCTTGTCCAGGATTTGAACCTGTCTCACCATGTCCATTTCCTATGATAACCATCACACCACAAACCTCCTCATTTTATTATATGTTACTCAGCTGTACACATATCTTTCAATTTTAAAACCTTAAAGCTTTATTCTAGATGCTTTTTTAATCACACATTTTTTTTTTTTACAATTTTATTTCCTGGGAGAGAGGGGGAGTCAATATTTTTAATAATCTTTACCACTTGGACATTTGGAGAAAAGCTAGATGGGTAAATGTCACAATCATCCAGGCCATGTCACCCACCCCCTTCAATTTTTCTGAAATTTTGTACAGGTGTGGACTATGTTAACATTAGACAATCCCCAAAATTTTAGCTTCCAATTCCAAAAATTGGTGGAATTATGTTGATTTTTAACTTTCCAAATTTGTGTGGGTAAAAATGCTTTTATAAACCAATGTTTAGGAGTAGGGAAGCTCCAGAACTCATTTTACAGACAAAAATAGATTACAAAAAGTCACCATTTTCGCGAACCCCATAAGATGTGGAGAGCTAAAAATCGACATAACTCCACCAATTCTGGAATTGGAAGCTCAAATTTTGGGAATGTCTAGCTTTAACACAGTCCATAACTGTACAAAATTTCAAAAAATTGAAGGGGGTGGGTGACAATTTTACAATTTTCTGGATGATTTGACATGGAATTGCCCAGATGGGAATTATCCAAGGATGTTGCATGCTGTCTTGAAAAAAATTCTGGAAGCAGTACCTCCTAAAAGAACAGCTGTACAGTCACTTGCCTCTTATCACACAAATCAAAATAAGACGAACAAGACATTCTGGAGAAACAAGGACGAGCTCATAAGTGACATTCTCCTGTGAACACTTACACATGGATATGCCAGTATGGGTTGGCCAGTAAAAATCTACATTGATCAACTCTAAAGCATCAAGACCTAAGTATGTTTATGTTTTTAAGTATAAGTCTTATGTTATAACATTCCATTGCATAAGCACGCTTCACGTTATATAAACGCTAAACAAGCACCGTTTTAATATTTTTCGGAGTGGTAGTACCTGTTAGGGTCCCATCTATGGGTTAAATAGAAAAATGTGTATATAAAAAAAAGAAATTGAGTATCAATTAAGAATTAATTTATTTCAAAACTTTGTCGGCATTAAATGAACCACCAAGGTTGATATGCCTAAAACAAAACAAACCAAACTGTTTTAATATTTTAATATTTGACCGTCTGAAGATTGCATATGCAGGAAACTGTAGTTATGGAAAAATAACACCATAATATTTCATTCTGATTTTGATCATGCTCTATGTGGATATGGAATGCTGCACAGAAGATCTTCCAGGAGTGATGGGTGGTGAGGAAATGTCATGGTGTTATATAACATCAAATACCCCCATCGTCGAATAACGTCGGGTATATAATTGAGAGAGTGGAGACTCGGGTGATAGAGAGACAGAGATTTAAGTCTTACTTGTTACTTCATTTCTTCTTGCCACGTCTAGTCGCCATGTTTCCTCTCCTTCTTCTCTGGCCGACATCTTGTCTAGTCTTCTTTTTCTAAGGGCTCTTTTGGGCTATTTTTTAGTCAAGTAATTAATCAACTCACAAGTCCCTTATGGCAAGCCCCAACCTCTTTTATTCATATGGATGCTAGAAGGGCGGTGGTTGCGGGTCTACATGTCCTGGGAAATGACGTTAAACTCTATCTGATGGTGAGGTTCCAGTTTTGGAGGTTTGGGGAATGTGGAGCACCCCTTCATCACCATTGCTCCCTGGTCCACTCTGACCCGGAGTGGTAGTATCTGTTAGGGTCCCATCTATGGGTTAAATAGAAAAATGTATTTATAAAAAAATTGTATTATCCATTAAGAATTGATTTATTTCAAAAACTTTATCAGCATTAAATGACCCACTGAGGTTGATATGCCGTAAAACAAAACAAACAAACAACTCACAAGACTTTTATTTTCTTGATCAAGATTTAATTCTGCTTTGCCCATTCTTCCGCGCGGTGAGGTATCAACCCCAGCAGAGAGATGGGCATCCTCTCTGCTCGATGTTAGGTTGAAATTAAAATCTAAACTAACTAAATTATGTGACGTGCAAGATTCTACCTATGGGGTCAGGTGGCTATAACTATCCTGGTAGTTTTCCATTCCCTTATCTGAAAAACAATGGCCCCTTAGAATTCTCACTACAGGGTCCGTCAACAACCCATGCCACCACACAAATTATGTAACAATGGAGATCTATGTTGTTAGCACAACCTTATTGAAGTAAGTCAGTTAGACAGTCAACAATTGGTTTGAGCAATGTGACTGGCCAAGCCTAACCATGCAGTTACTAGTTGTATTTGATGTGTGCCGGCTGCATCCCTGCATCCGACTCCACAACAAATACGTTTATTTATCTGAAATCGGTACAGAAGATGCAACCGGACACACACCTGGGCACCAGGCCCGAAGTTTTATTTTTGGGGGGAACGGGGTACAAAACTGGTCATGCTTCTATATCTTTTAGTTCTGTCTTAGCTAGTCTCTCTCGCCGACCGATCCATACAAAAACAAGCACTGTCATCCATCTTCTTACACTACCGCTTCCACCGAAAATCCGCTGTCGCTCCATGCTGACGCCCTACTTACACCCAATGATAAAAATAAATGCCTATTTAAATTTTTTTACAATTCTAATGCTTATTAAGAGGTGGGATTGGAGGGGGCAAAAAACACAAAAGTCCCAACGAAAAACAAGAAACAGAAATAAAAGAGGCCATTTTGGTTACCCCCTTTCCTCGTCTATTGTACTGGGACCGCCGACTGTCTTCCGGAAGACCGAAAGCAAGCCGATCAGTTCCCCTAAGCAGGGAATGGGTGTCCCTAATATGGTCAAGGGGAAGAAATGAGGGGATAATGATTGGGGTTTTGGATGGATTTAATCGAAACGTGCTGACTCTCCAGGAACAAAATACTAAAGGTTTTAGGGGTGTGACAAGAAAATTGTTGGGCTAGGGGGTCCTGGATTTGTCCTAATTGAAAAAACTGGGACATGTTCCATTCGTTCACCTAATAGGCAGCCTAAAAGAAATCTTAGAGCCGGGCTCGTAGCTTGCTTTTCTAATTAGACATTATTAGTCTAAGGGGAGGGGTATCGGTACCGCTTACGGGCCGTAGTGACCATGGGAGCTTGGAAAGGTAGACTCAAGTCCTGCCCCACTCTCGCACACAAGCTTGCTGCACGCACCCACCTTTTGCAGAATGTCATGAAAGGAAGCTTCCTTTTGTCGCATCTAATCTCACTCTAAGCTGATGCTTAAAGAAGATGATCAAATCCCGACAGGAAAAAAGCCTCCTCTCATGCAATTCCCTCAGTCGTGTGACCCAAATCACCATTCGAGCCACGGCTAGTTCGCGAAAAACACCTTTCGTCTTTCACCGGAATACGGAGGACTGACATTGTCTACGACGTAACCCACGTCGAGTTGGACAGCCGATCGGGTACGATGCGAGCAGTGACCTCGTTCACGTATCCCCAAAGCGGACGAACTTTTGGACAGTGAAAGAAGGCGTGCTCAGCCGTTTCTTCTTCCCCACTGTCGCAACGTTCACAAAAAGGGCATTGCCGCCATATTCGCCTTGTAGAGTACGCTTGCGAGGGGCAACGCATTTCGAGCGAGTCGCCAGGTTAAGAAAACTCAGAGTTGTTGAGAAACGCAGAACCTGGCGCCCAATTCCAATGGGAGCGGACCTCCCCCAACGACGAGCCGAACCGTTCTACCAGTGGATCCGTACCGGGCCCTCCACTATCGCCTATATAGTGCCCTTCGAGGCCATGAGATGTCGCTGGACACAGGGAGCTTGCGAAGTGCGTGACGGCATTCAGCAAAAAACTGCGCTTCTCCAGGAGGCCTACGACGGGCCTCAGCCTTAGGGGACTGCCGTAATTTTGGGAAGGCGGCCAAATTGCGGCAGCCACACAGCATTTCGTGTCCAAGATCGATTTAAGAATGACAGTCTCTCGGCGGCTCGGTGAGCCGTCAAGTCTGGCATCCCCAAACCTCCATTACAAGGTCGCTGGGAACAAACCTGCCTACGGACCATTGGCCGGCCCTTCATCCACAAAAGCGAGAATAGGGACCGTTCAAGCGCCAATAACCGGCCGGGGGCAGAGGAAGTACAGACAATCGGTAAAGGATCAGGGGGAAAATGTACGTGGCGCACGCCTCCGCCCTGCCCTTTAAGGACAACCTCCTTTTCAGCCACACATGCACCAGTGCTTCCACCTTTGTCTGTACTTCCGACCAATTCTTCTCTAACGAAGGCCTGGCCCGAACCAAATCCCGAGGATCTGATTGGACCATCCTTTCCAGCTGAAGGGCCCTGGCAGAGGAGCGCCACCTCCCAGATTCCCAACCGCAACCCTTCGCTCTTTTCACAATTGATCTTTGCCCCAGTCAACGCTCATACCTTGTAAGCGCCTCTTTCACCGCAACTATGTCCTCGACCCTGGACACGAAACACGGTGACGTCATCGGCGTACGCGGTACCGTGGCACTAACGGGGCCAGGAACAACAATTCCGCGCAGGACCGGACTTGCCGACTCATCCCTAAGCCTACGAGCAGGGGCTCCAAAGCGAGACATAGAGTAGAGGAGACAAGGGCAACCCTGTCGGACCGATCGTTCGATCGAGAAGGCTGACGAGCGCTTCCCATTCACCTGTACCACTGCCGTAGGGGATCGATATAGGATACTAATCCATCTGCGGAATTCCGGTTTGAATCGGCAGTCTCAAAACAGTGGCAAGAACCGATGGTCTACCCTGTCAAATGCCTTGGGACTGATCCAAATTGATCAGCGCGGCTTTCTCGTCGTCTTTTAAACCCTCTAGGATCGTGCGAATCAAGTGCAGGTTGTCTTGGATTGATCTTCCCTTCACAGCGTAGTTCTGCTCCGGTCCAATCAGATCCCCAATGACAAGCTGCAAACGATTTGCAAGGACCCGGGCCAAAATCTTTAACTCTGTGTTTAGTAGAGTTATGGGCCTGTAATCGTCTAAACCCTCCCAAACATTCCTGCCACCTTCTTCAGTAATGTGATCACACCTTTGGTAACGGCGTCGGGGATCCCTCCCCGCTCGAACCAATTGTTGAACACATCCGTCAGAATAGGGACAAAAATGTGCGACATCCTCAAGTACACTTCATAGGGCAAACCATCCAATCCTGGCGCTTTGTTGAGGCGACCTGCTTCAACGCGGCACGGACTTCGCAATCCGTCAATCTCTCCCCTCACAGCTAGCTGCTTCCGCCTCCTCAAGGCGGGGGAAGTCGGCTAAATAGCTGTGGACTCCTGCACCGGGAGGTTCGGCAACCGGGCAAAGCGTGCCTGAAAATGAGCCCGAAAGGATTCACGAATTTCACGAGTCGACCGAAGGCTGTCCCGTCCGGGGTTCGAACACTGCTGATATATCGATCAGCGAACCTTCGCAACTCTTCCTTACGCATTTCTGCGTCGAGATTCACCGCTTCGTTGGACACTCTATTAGCCTAGTTCTAACTATAAATCCCTGATAACGCTTGCTACTCAAGCGCTCAAGGTCCCGTCTAGCTAGATCTATGGCTAGGGGACCCCCCCATCCACCGCCCGGGAAACTCTTTCTCTAATGGCCTTCTCCTTCGATGCCTTATCTAAGACGAGCCGTTGGCAATATTTGATGGAGAAGTCCTTAATCCTACGCTTAAGGGTACCCCACCACCTATTCCCGATAACCGCCCCCACTAACGCCCGCTGAAGAAGTAATGCCAACCGCTCCCGGAAGTCCAGTATCCCCAGTAAGGAGGTATTGAACTTCCAGTAGGCGGTCAGCCTAGGCCTATCACCTAACTGAAGAGTGACAGTAAGCAATTTATGGTCACTCTTCATATAATCGTGGAACACAGGGCACCTAACAAAATCAATGTCGGTTCTTCTAACTAACACCCTGTCCAGATAAGATCTATCTGAGCCAGGGGACGAGCTACGAGCCCATGTCCACATCTCCACCCTGGGGTGATCAGGCGAAACCTGTCGACCAGATCGAAGTCGGCCATTAGGTCGCTCAGGCTGCTTTCACGCCCCCCCGACCCACTAGCTCCCTCCCCCGGTCTATCTTGGGATCAAGGATCGCGTTCAATCACCCATTAAAAACTAGCCGTTCCGGACACACTATATACGGCCCCAACTGCCGAAAAAAGAGGGTCCTCTCCGCAGCGATATTGGGCGCATAAACCGCGACCACACGAAACTTGTAGTTTCTCACTGCAACATCGGCCACGATCAACCTTCCATCTGCACCAGCATAGACAATATCAGTCACCGCGTCCAAGCTGCGGTTCACTAGCAGTGACACACCCCTGCTTCTCGGGCACCATATGTCGAATAAACCTCAAAGAAGTTCTTCGGCACATAGTCGTCCAAGTGCGATTCGAAGTGTGTCTCTAGGACCGCGGCAACATCCACTCCGAGGTTAATGAATTCAGCAACCGCGAAATTAGCGCGTGATGCGTCCTTCATGCCCCTCGCGTTCAGACTAGCTAGAAGAAGAGTCATCTTACCTTGCTTATTCATTGTCCACTACGGACCGGAAGTCGGACGATTTCAGTTCGCCGACTGCGAGACCCATACTGCCTTTGGCGAGTTCAACTGAGACTCGGTTTGTACGGGTGATGCCGCCGACGCCCTGGATATTAAAACCTTTAGAGCCCTATATAAACAAGGGTGGACATAAATAGGAGCCCTCCCTATGCAAAATGTTTTCATATGATCAAGAGAGGGGTGCTCCCTATCCGCCATCCTCATATCCGGGAAGGCCACCTCGGCCGCTTTCACCATGGACCACACACCAGTGGCGCGGCCCGCCGCCTCCCGAATAAAGGTGGTCACCAGGGGTGCACCCCTAAAGTTTAATGGTCGGTCGGTTCTTTTACCGTCTACGGTTTCTAGCTCCTCCAGAGGGCGAAGCGCAGTTCTTTGAACATGCGTCAGGTCCTTGTTGGCTGGCGCATGCCAAATTTCGCATACATTTTCCCCCTCCAGAAACAAAAGATCCTTCTTTGTCGTCTTCTGGAGAGGGCTGCGAGTCTGCGTCCTGGAGGTGAGTCTGTGAGTTTTTAGTGGGGAAGTTGGGGGGCTGTTAAGTGGAAAATGTCCCCTTCACCAGTCTCCTCCATTGCTTTTGGTTTGGGAGAGGAAGGTGGTGTATGCGTATTTTTTCCAGGGGCTGGGATTGGGTTACGGGATTTGGGTTTTTTTGTTTTTTTCTGTTGTGTTTGCAACTCTTTTTCTTTTTGTGTGGGTAGTGGGCTGGGATTCCTCAACTTTTTTCTTTTTTGGGGGTCTAATTTCGTTAGGAGTTCTTTTCTCCTTTTTTGGGGAATGAAGACTCCCTGGTGTCCTTTTCTCCTTTTGAGGAGATCTTGAGGGTCTTGTCCCCTCGTTTTGGTCCGGTGTTTTTTCCGGGTGTTTTTTCCGGGACAGGAGAGTCAGAAGTGACCGTGGCGTGAGGGGTTTTCATCCCCTTCTTCACAACCATGGACACCCCCCCTCCTGTCGCTGTTGCTGGTTTCGGTGTCTTCGGCTCTTGGATGGTCATTGATTCTTTGACGGCCAGGGGTTTGTCAGCGGCGTTGGTAGAAGGGGTTTTCCTCTCCGGACAGTTCCTGGCTATGTGGCCTGCTTTCCACATGTTCGGCATCGAGGCTTCTTCCCTCGACCACAACCGAAATTGTATTATCCATAAAGATGATTGTGTCTGGGATGGCTGAGAATCCCTCTTGTTCAGCGTCAGCTTCAACACGAAATCGGCGACCTGGATCCCCGATTTTCCAAATAGGGGATTCATGGATTCCAGGCTCCCGAATGTTCGAAAAAATGCCGCCAGATGTTTTTGCGGCAGTTGAGGAGGACCCCGTACACGGTCACCTTTGTTTGCCGACATCCCAGATATTCCGGCTGTAGTCGTAGTTTTTAAAAACGATGTCGTGTTTTGCTCGCCTCTCCGCCTCTTCCTTGGTTGGCAGCAGCAGCTCCCAGGTTGCGAAGCTCTTTTGGTAGACATACTTTGCTGGGTCTTAGTAGCAATCAGTATGTCTTACAATTCCTCTCTCCTTATGCCTATCAACCTTTTGGTTGAGGCATTTGTAGACACCAGAGAGAGGGACCCTGAGATTTATTTCCTTGCAGATCTCCGGGATTGGGAGAAAAACGTTCCCTTCGTGAACTTGCTGTAATCCACGTCTTTTCCTGTGGTCCCGGAGTCTGTTTGGTCGTTGGTGGTCTCCATGTTGCTGCTGCTGTCTTTGTGGGTGTAGCAGAGCCATTAGGTTCAGAAGGGCACTCCTTTGTGATGAAGAATCGGAGAAGAGGTTGGGCCAATCATCCTCACCCAACGAGAATGGGGATGAAAATGGCCCCTCCTCGCCCTTCTGTAGTCTTGATGTTGAAGGTTCTGCCCGGGAGGGTTTGGTAAATGGTCCCTTTTCCATGGGTTTGGTTCCTTCCTTGGCCCTGCTGGGCCGGACTTGTCTCTGTCCACGTTGACCGTTTTGTGGAAACGGTCGGACTGGTTTCAGCCAACGGTGGCTGCGAACCCTTCTTTTTGTGGTTGGGGTTGGCCCCTGGTGGGCCGGACGTATCCCCTTCCACAGGTAGAATGGGGTTGGCCCCTGGTGGGCCGGACGTAACCCCTTTTACTGGTAGAGTGGGGTTGGCCCTGGTGGGCCGGACGTACCCCTACTACCGACTGAACGGGGTTTGCCCTGGTGGGCTGGACGTAACCCCGTCCATCGTATCGGCCGCCGACACAGGGTGACTATCTGTCAGCCCTTGGGAGAGTGTCCTACCTGGACCGGGCTCTCCCTCCGCGCTCCCCTTTGGTGCCATCCGGATGGATGGGTCCCATTCGGCTGAATGGGTCCTGTCTCCTGACCGTCTACTTCGATGATCACCAAGGCCGTGGGATCATCGACCCGTCAGACCCGAAGTCTGACGCGTCCATCGAAACCGATACTCCTTAACAGGAGTCAACTTTCCTCTAAACAGAGGCCAACAAATTTTTTCCCTTAGCCAGGATGAACCTGCAGATCTGGAAATGACTGGTACAAGATTGTTAACTATTTGGACAGTGGAACAGTCAAACACCTCCTCAGCTTTATGGACAACTCTTCCTGGCAGTAGTTGGCAGTAATTATTTAAGCTGTTATAGTGGGTTCATTGGAGAACTAGTAAATGGCATGGTTAGGAGTGTTTCCTGTTCCTTTAAGCTACACCACAGCAAGTCCAGCAGAAGAGACGAAGTGAATTACCAAAAAAGTGCACTCTAGTTGGTCTCTGTTAAGGGAAAAATTGTTTGGCCTCTGTTTAGAGTGAAAAAGTTGACTCCTGTTAAGGGAGTATCGGTTTCGTATGGACGCGTCAGACTTCTGGGTTCTGACGGGTTCCGATGATCCCACGGCCTTGGTTGATCATCAAGAGTAGACGTCAGGAGACAGGACCCATTCAGGCCGAATGGACCCATCCATCCGGATTGGCACCAAGCGGGAGCGCGGAGGCGAGGAGCCCGGTCCAGGTTAGGGAACACCTCCCAAGGGCTGGACAGATAGTTCACCCTGTGTCGGCGGCCGATACGGATGGACGGGGTTCGTCCAGACCCACCAGGGGCAACCCCGTTCAGCCGGTAGTAGGGGGTACGTCCGGCCCACCAGGGCCAACCCCACTCTACCAGTTAAAAGCGGGGTGTGACGTCCGGCCCACCAGGGGGCCAACCCCCATTCTACCTGTGGAAGGGGATACGTCCCGCCCACCAGGGGGCCAACCACCCAACCACAAAAAGAAGGGTCGCAGCCCACCGTTGGCTGGAAAACACCCAGGTTTTCCCGACCGTTTCACAAAACGTCAACGTGAAGAGACAAGTCCGGCCCAGCAGGGCCAAGGAAAGGAACCAAAACCCATGGAAAAGGGGACCATTTACCCAAACCCTCCCGGCAGAACCTTCAACATCAAGACTACAGAAGTGCGAAGGAGGGGCCATTTTCTCCCCATTCTCGGTTGGTGAGATGATTGGCCCAACCCTTTCCCGATTCTTCACACCAAAGGGAGTTGCCCTTCTGAAACCTAATTGGCTCTGCTACACCCACAAAGACAAGCAGCAGCCAACATGGAGACCACCAAACGACCAAACGACTCCGGGACCACCAGGAAAAGACGTGGATTACAGGCAAGTTCACGGAAGGGAACGTTTTCTCCCAATCCCGGAGATCTGCAAGGAAATAAATCTCAGGGTCCTCTCTCTTGGTGTCTACAAATGGCCTCAACCAAAAGGTTGATAGCATTAAGGAGAGAGGAATTGATAGACATACTGATTGCTACTAAGACCCCAGCAAAGTTATGTCTACCAAAAGCAGGCTTCGCAACCTAGGGGGAGCTGCTGCTTGCCAACCGGAAGAGCGGAGAGGCGAGCAAAAACACGACATCGTTTTTAAAAACTACCACACAGCCGGAATATCGGGATGTCGGCAAACAAAGGTGACCGTGTACGGGTCCTCCTCAAAATGCCGCAAAAAACATCTGGCGGGCATTTTTGAACTTCGGGAGCCTGGAATCCATGATCCCCTATTTTTGGGAAAATCGGGGATCCAGGTCGCCTAATTTCGTGTTTGAACTGACGCTGAACAAAGAGGATTCTTCAGCCATCCCAGACACAATTTCATCTTTATGGCATAATACAATTTCGGTTGTGGTCGAGGGAAGAAAGCCTCGATTGCCGAAACATGGGAAAGCAGGGCCACCAAAGCCAGGAAAAACTGTCGGAGAGGAAAACCCCTTCTACCAACCGCCGCTGACAAAACCCCTGGCCGTTAAAGAATCAATGACCATTCCAAGAGCCGAACACCGAAACCAGCAACAGCGACAGGAGGGGGTGCGTCCATTGGTTGAAGAAGGGGATGAAAACCCCCACGCCACGGTCACTTCTGGACTCTCCTGCTCCCGGAAAAAACACCCGCGAAAAACACCGGACCAAAACGAGGGGACAGACCCTCAAGATCTCCTCAAAAGGAGAAGAAAATGACACCCAGGGGAGTCTTCATCCTCCCAGAAAAGGAGAAAAGAACCCAAACGAAATTTTAGACCCCACCAAAAAAAAAAAAGTTGAGGAAATCCCAGCCCACTACCCCACAAAAAGAAAAAAGAGTTTGCAAACACCACAGAAAAAAACAAAAAAAAAACCCACAAAATCCCGTAACCCAATCCCAGCCCCCTTGGAAAAAAAATACGGCATACACCACCTTCCTCTCCCAAACCAAAAAGCAATGGAGGAGACTGGTGAGGGGACATTTTCCACTTAAACAGCCCCCCAACTTCCCCACTAAAAAACTCACCCCAGGACTCACCTCCAGTGGGACGCAGAGGCGTGCGCAGCCCTCTCCCAGAAGACGACAAAAGAAGGATCTTTTTGTTTCTGAGGGGGAAAATGTATGCGAAATTTGGCATGCGCCAGCCAACAAGGACCCTTGACGCATGTTCAAAGAACTGCGCTTCGCCCTCTTGGAGGAAGCTTAGAAACCGTAGACGGTAAACAGAACCCGACCGACCATTAAACTTTAGGGGTGCACCCCTGGTGGACCACCTTTATTCGGGAGCGGGCGGGGCCGCGCCACTGGTGTGTGGTCCATGGTGGAAAGCGCCGACGGTGAGCCTTCCCGGGATATTGAGGGATGCGAGATAGGGAGCACCCCTCTCTTGATCATATTTGAAAACTTTTGCAATAGGGAGGGCTCCTATTATGTCCACCCTGTTATATTTAGGGCTCTAAAGGTTTATATCCCAGGGACGTCGTCGGCATCACCCGTACAAACCGAGTCTCAGTTGAACCGCCAAGGCAGTTATGGGTCTCGCAGTCGGCGAACTGAAATCGTCGACTTCCGGTCCTTAGTGGACAATGAATAAGCAAGGTAAGATGACTCTTCTTCTAGCTAGGTCTGAACGCGAGGGGCATGAAGAGCATCACGCGGCTTAATTTCGCGGTTGCCTGAATTCATTAAACCTCGGAGTGGATGTTGCCGCGGTCCTAGGAGAACACACTTCGAATCGCCACTTGGACGGGGACTATGTGCCGAAGAACTTTTTGAGGTTTATCGACATTTATGGTGGCCCGAGAAGCCTCAAGGGGTGTGTCACTGCTAGGAAACCAGCTGGACGCGGTGACTGTATTGTCTTATTGCTGGTGCAGATGGAAGGTTTGATCGTGGCCGATGTATTGCAGTGAGAAGAACTTTACAAGTTTCGTGTGGTCGCGTTTATGCGCCCAATATCGCTGCGGAAGGACCTCTTTTTTCGGCCAGTTGGGGCCGTATATAGTGTGTCCGGAACGCTAGTTTAAATGGGTGATTGGCAACGCGATCCTTTGATCCAGATAGACCGGGGGGAGGGAGCTAGTGGGTCGGGGGGGCGTTGAAAGCAGCCTGGGACGACCTAATGGCCGACTTCGATTTGGTCGGACAGGTTTCGCCTGGATCACCCCAGGGTGGAGATGTGGAACATGGGCTCGTAGCTCGTCCCTGGCCTCAATAGATCTATCTGGAACAGGGTGTTAGTTAGAAGAACCGACATTGATTTGTTAGGTGCCCTGTGTTCCACACGATATATGAAGAGTGACCATAAATTGCCTACTGTCACTCTTCAGTTTAGGTGTGATAGCCTAGGCTGACCGCCTACTGGAAAGTTCAATAACCTCCTTACTGGGGATACTGGACTTCCGGGAGCGTTGGGCATTACTTTCTTCGCGGGCGGTTAGTGGGCGGTATCGGAAAGGTCGGTGGTACCTTTAAGCGTAGGATTAAGGACTTCTCCATCAAATATGGCCAACCGGCTCGTCTTAGAATAGGCATCAAGGAGAAGGCCATTAGAGAAGAGTTTCCCGGCGGTGGATGGGGGATCCCCTAGCCATAGATCTAGCTAGACGGGACCTTGAGCGCTTGAAGTAGGCAAGCGTTTATCAGGATTTATATTAGAACTAGGCTCTAAATAGAGTGTCCAACGAAGGCGGTGAATCCGACGCAGAAAATGCGTAAGGCAAGAGTTGCGAAGGTTCGCTGATCGGATATATCAGCAGTGTTCGAACCCCGGACGGGCACAGCCTTCGGGTGACTCGTGAAATTCGTGAATTCCTTTCGGGCTTCATTTTCAGGCACGCTTGCCCGGTTGCCGAACCTCCCGGTAATGCAGGAGTTCCACAGCTATTTAGCCGACTTCCCCCGCTTGAGGAGGGCGGAAGCAGCTAGCTGTGATGGGAGAGTGACGGATTGCGGAAGTCCGTGGACGCGTTGAAGCAGGTCGGCCTCAACAAAAAGCGGCCAGGATTGGAGGTTTTGCCCTTTATTAAGTGTAACTGAGGATGCGCACATTTTTGTCCCTATTCTGAACGATGTGTTCAACAATTGGTTCGAGCGGGAGGGATCCCCGACGCCGTACCAAAGGATGTGATCACATTACTGAAGAAGAAAGGTTTTGCAGGGAACTGTTGGGAAGGGTTTAGACGATTACAGGCCCATAACTCTACTAAACACAGAGTTTAAAGATTTTGGCCCGGGTCCTTGCAAATCGTTTGCAGCTTGTCATTGGGGAATTCGATTGGACCGGGAGCAGAGACTACGCTGGAAGGGAAGATCAATCCAAGACAACCTGCACTTGATTTCGCAACGATCCTAGAAGGGGTTTAAAAGGACGACGATGAAAGCCGCGCTGATCAATTTGATCAGTCCAAGGCTTTGAAGGGTAGGCACCATCGTTCTTGGCCACTGTTTTGGAGACTGCCGGGATTCAAACCGGAATTCCGCAGATGGATTAGTATCCTATATCGATCCCCACGGCAGTGGTACAGGTGAATGGGGAAGCGCTCGTCAGCCTTCTCGATCGAACGATCGCGCTGAGTCTCCGACAGGGTTGCCCCTTGTCTCCTCTACTCTAATGTACCTCGCTTTGGAGCCCCTGCTCCGTAGGCTAGGGATGAGTCGGCAAGTCGGTCCTGCGCGGAATTGTTGTTCCTGGCCCCGTTTAGTGCCACGGTATCCGCGTACGCCGATGACGTCACCGTGTTCGTGCCAGGGTCGAGGGACATTAGTTGCGGTGAAAGAGGCGCTTTAACAAGGTTATGAGCTGTTGACTGGGGCAAAGATCAATTGTGAAAAAGAGCGAAGGGGTTTTTGCGGTTGCGGAATCTGGAGAGGTGGCGCTCCTCTGCCAGGGCCCTTAGCTGGAAGGATGGTCCAATCAAAGATTCCTCGGGGATTTGGTTCGGGGGCCATGCCTTCAGTTAGAGAAGAATTGCGTCGGAAGTACAGACAAAGGTGGAAAGCACTGGTGCATGTGTGGCCTGAAAAGGAGGTTGCCTTTAAAGGGCCAGGGCGGAGGCGTGCGCCACGTACATTCCCCCTGATCCTTTACCGATTGTCTGTACTTCCTCTGCCCCCGACTCGCGTTATTTGGCGCTTGACGCGTCCCTAATTCTCGCTTTTGTGATGATAGGGCCGGCCAATGTTCCGTAGCAGTTTGTTTCCCAGCGACCTTGTAATGAGGTTGGGATGCCAGACTTGACGGCTCACGAGCCGCCGAGGAGACTGTCATTCTTAAATCGATCTTGGACACGAAATGCTGTCTGGCTGCCGACAATTTGGGCGCCTTCCCAAAATTACGGCAGTCCCCGTAGGCTGAGGGCCCGTCGTAGGCCTCCTTGGAGAAGCGCATGTTTTTGCTGTAATGCCGTCACCGCACTTTCGCAAGCTCCCTGTGTCCGCACATCCTCATGGCCTCGAAAGGGCACTTATTTATAGGCGATTAGTGGAGCGGCGCCTCGGTACGGATCCCACTGGTTTTAGAACGGTCGGCTCGTCGTTGGGGAGTCCGCTCCCATTGGAATTGGGGCGCCAGGTTTCTGCGTCTCAACAACTTCCTGAGTTTTCCTAAACCTGGCGACTCGCTCGAAATGCGTTGCCCTCGCAAGCGTACTTCTTACAAGGCGAATATGGCAGCAATGCCCTTTTTGTGAAGTGCGACAGTGGGGGAAGAAGACGCTGACAGGCCTTTCTTTCACTGTCCAAAAGTTCGTCCGCTTTTGGGGATACTAACGATCACTCGTCCACTACCCCGATCCTGGGCAACTCGACGTGGGTTTACGTCGTAGACAATGGTCATTCCGTCCGTATTGCCGGTGAAAGACGAAAGTGTTTTTTCGCGGAATAGCCGTGTCTGCGAGATGGTGATGGGTTCCACACGACTGAGGGTAATTGCATGAGAGGAGGCTTTTTTCCTGTCGGGATGTTGATCATTCTTTCTTTAAGCATCAGCTTAGATGAAGATTAGATGCACAAAAGGAAGCTTTCCTTTCATGACATTTTTCTTGGCAAAAAGGTGGGTGCGTTTGCCAGCAAGCTTGTGTGCGAGAGTGGGGCAGACTTGAGTCTACCGTTTCGAAGCTCGCATGTCACTAGCGGCCGTAAGCGTACCGATACCCCTCCCCTAGACTAATTAATGTTAATTAGAAAAGCAAGCTACGAGCCCGGCTCTAAGATTTTCTTTTAGGCTGCCTATTAGCGTGATACGAATGGAACATGTACCCAGTTTTTTCAATATACAAACCAGGACCCTTTAGCCCAACAATTTTCTTGTCACACCCCTTAAAACCTTTAGTATTTGTTTGTTCCTGGAGAGTCAGCACGGTTTCGATTAAATCCATCCCCAAAAACCCTCCAATCATTAGTCCCCTCATTTCTTCCCCTTGACCATATTAGGGACACCCATTCCCTGCTTTTAGGGGAACTGATCGCTGCTTTCGGTCTTCCGGAAGACAGTCGCGCGTCCCGAGTACAATAGACGAGGAAGGGGGGGTAACCAAAATGGCCTCTTTTTTTCTGTTTCTTTTTTTCGTTGGGGACTTTTGTGTTTTTTGCCCCCTCCAATCCCACCTCTTAATAAGCATTAGAATTGTAAAAAAATTTTAAATAGGCATTTATTTTTATCATTGGGTTTGTAAGTAGGGCGTCACGCATGGAGCGACAGCGGATTTTCGGTGGAGCGGCTAGTGTAAGAAGATGGATGACAGTGCTTGTTTTTGTATGGATCGGTCGGCGAGAGAGACTAGCTAAGACAGAACTAAAAGATATAGAAGCATGACCAGTTTTGTACCCCGTTCCCCCCAAAAATAAAACTTCGGGCCTGGTGCCCAGGTTGTGTGTCCGGTTGCATCTTCTGTACCGATTTCAGATAAATAAAACGTATTTTGTTGTGGAGTCGGATGCAGGGATGCAGCCGGCACACATTCAAATACAACAGTAACTGCATGGTTAGGCTTGGCCAGTCACATTGCTCAAACCAATTGTTGACTGTCTAACTGACTTACTTCAATAAGGTTGTGCTAACAACATAGATCTCCATTGTTACATAATTTGTGTGGGCATGGGTTGTTGACGGACCCTGTAGTGAGAATTCTAGGGGCCATTGTTTTTCAGATAAGGGAATGGAAAACTACCAGGATAGTTATAGCCACCTGACCCCATAGGTAGGAATCTTGCACGTCACATAATTTAGTTAGTTTAGATTTTAATTTCAACCTAATCGAGCAGAGAGGATGCCCATCTCTCTGCTGGGGTTGATACCTCACCGCGCGGAAGAATGGGCAAAGAGAAATAAATCTTGATCAAGAAAATAAAAGTCTTGTGAGTTGTTTGTTTGTTTTGTTTTACGGCATATCAACCTCAGTGGGTCATTTAATGCTGATAAAGTTTTGAAATAAATCAATTCTTAATGGATAATACAATTTTTTTATAAATACATTTTTCTATTTAACCCATAGATGGGACCCTAACAGATACTACCACTCCGGGTCAGAGTGGACCAGGGAGCAATGGTGATGAAGGGGTGCTCCACATTCCCCAAACCTCCAAAACTGGAACCTCACCATCAGATAGAGTTTAACGTCATTCCCAGGACATGTAGACCCGCAACCACCGCCTTCTAGCATCCATATGATGAAAAGAGGTTGGGGCTTGCCATAAGGGACTTGTGAGTTGATTAATTACTTGACTAAAAAATAGCCCAAAAGAAGCCCTTAGAAAAAGAAGACTAGACAAGATGTCGGCCAGAGAAGAAGGAGAGGAAACATGGCGACTAGACGTGGCAAGAAGAAATGAAGTAACAAGTAAGACTCAAATCTCTGTCTCTCTATCACCCGAGTCTCCACTCTCTCAATTATATACCCGACGTTATTCGACGATGGGGTATTTGATGTTATATAACACCATGACATTTCCTCACCACCATCACTCCTGGAAGATCTTCTGTGCAGCATTCCATATCCACATAGAGCAGATCAAAATCAGAGATGAAATATTATGGTGTTATTTTTCCATAACTACAGTTTCCTGCATATGCAATCTTCAGACGGTCAAATATTAAAATATTAAAACAGTTTGGTTTGTTTTGTTTTATGGCATATCAACCTTGGTGGTTCATTTAATGCCGACAAAGTTTTGAAATAAATTAATTCTTAATTGATACTCAATTTTCTTTTTTTTATATACACATTTTTCTATTTAACCATAGATGGGACCCTAACAGGTACTACCACTCCGAAAATATTAAAACGGTGGCTTGTTTAGCGTTTATATAACGTGAAGCGTGCTTATGCAATGGAATGTTATAACATAAGACTTATACTTAAAAACATAAACATACTTAGGTCTTGATGCTTTAGAGTTGATCAATGTAGATTTTTACTGGCCAACCCATACTGGCATATCCATGTGTAAGTGTTCACAGGAGAATGTCACTTATGAGCTCGTCCTTGTTTCTCCAGAATGTCTTGTTCGTCTTATTTTGATTTGTGTGATAAGAGGCAAGTGACTGTACAGCTGTTCTTTTAGGAGGTACTGCTTCCAGAATTTTTTTCAAGACAGCATGCAACATCCTTGGATAATTCCCATCTGGGCAATTCCATGTCAAATCATCCAGAAAATTGTAAAATTGTCACCCACCCCTTCAATTTTTTGAAATTTTGTACAGTTATGGACTGTGTTAAAGCTAGACATTCCCCAAAATTTGAGCTTCCAATTCCAAGAATTGGTGGAGTTATGTCGATTTTTAGCTCTCCACATCTTATGGGGTTCGCGAAAAATGGTGACTTTTTGTAATCTATTTTTGTCTGTAAAATGAGTTCTGGAGCTTCCCTACTCCTAAACATTGGTTTATAAAAGCATTTTTACCCACACAAATTTGGAAAGTTAAAAATCAACATAATTCCACCAATTTTTGGAATTGGAAGCTAAAATTTTGGGGATTGTCTAATGTTAACATAGTCCACACCTGTACAAAATTTCAGAAAAATTGAAGGGGGTGGGTGACATGGCCTGGATGATTTGACATTTACCCATCTAGCTTTTCTCCAAATGTCCAAGTGGTAAAGATTATTAAAAATATTGACTCCCCCCTCTCTCTCCAGGAAATAAAATTGTAAAAAAAAAAAATGTGTGATTAAAAAAGCATCTAGAATAAAGCTTTAAGGTTTTAAAATTGAAAGATATGTGTACAGCTGAGTAACATATAATAAAATGAGGAGGTTTGTGGTGTGATGGTTATCATAGGAAATGGACATGGTGAGACAGGTTCAAATCCTGGACAAGACTGTATTTCCCATAATACTAATACCTTAGGGAGAGGTATAAATCAACCTATTCTCCCTCCAGCTATGGGCAAATAGTAGAGCAGATTAGGCTCTTTAACATTGATTAGGCAACCGGTCTAGGAGAAGTACAAATCTGAATTTATGTTGCATCGTACTTGTGTGGAGGGTGTGGAGGGTAAATATGTATATAATAAAATGATGATGTCTAGATGATGACTTCCAATTTGAAAAAAAAAAAAATCAAGCCAGTCTCCAACTTTTTAAAAACTTTTTCACAAAACACAGATTTGTGCATGTGCAGCCCCCCCTCCATGCTCACCAGATCAGGCATTGTGGTGTAATGGTTAGCAAGCTAGTCTTGCAGATCCATTACTACTGAATAGCAAGTTCAATTCTCACTGGATGCCCCATGTATCACGTCCTACCCATGGCGAATGGATTGGGTAAATACCTATAATATCCAATTCTAATAACAGATAAAATAAAAACTAATATCCAAAAAGACTTACATTCACACCATAAGTATTTCTTGATCATATCCACAGAAAAATAATTTAATAATTACACTCAAGGGATAATTTTGAGTATTTTTTATCAAGGCTGTGGAGTCGGAGTCGGAAGCAATTAAGGAATCGCTGGAGTTGGAGTTGGTAAAAGCATACCAACTTAGATTCCAGTTGAATTTACACTTTATATGGCCCTAGTTTAGTCTGTAAAGTTATACAGTGCACACACTTTATAAATAGATTATAAAAAAATTACAGTTTTATATTTTTTGTAGGCTAGTATAATTACTTAATTACATAAAGAGGAGTCAGAGTTAGAGGTGACAAAAATAGAGGAGTTGGAGTTGGAGTTGGTTTTGTGTTCCGACTCCACAGCCCTGATTCACATCCTACTCATGGAGATTAGGTTGGCTAAATACCTACTCATCAGCAAGATACTGATAGGACGCGTCCTGCATTCCAGACACAGTAAAATCATATCCATGCATCCTGGTGTTTTTCTTTTTTCTTCCCTCACCATTTCAAGCTAACAGTAAATACATTTCAATAGTTTCTTAGAAACGAATTACTCAGGATAGGTGACAAGGTCGGAGTTAGACGGCTTTAGTTGTGACCCATAAATTTTCCCGGGGACTCATTCAAATGTGCATCCCAGGACACACTAAATCAAAAAGCTATCAACATCACTGCACCAGATTCAGTTCAGTGTGATGTTTTCTTGTTTCTTAAACTGAAAATTCTTTTCAAGGGTAAAACAGTGGACATTAAAAGAAATGTGATTGTGCAGCTTCACACCATATCTAAAGAGGATTTTCAGACCAATCGAATATGAAATGTTAAATGTCAAAGGAGTTATTTAGATGAACATTAATGTTTCTGGCCTAACGGTGTTCATATTCTCTTTAATCACTCTGTATATCATATATATATTTACCAACCCCTCTGCACGAGCAGGACATGACACAAAGTCAATTTCTTAAGCGGAGTTCAACAGGTTTGAATTCAGAGTTTTCCTATTTATCCATAGCTGGAGAGAGAGAGTAGGATTCATACCTTTCCCAAGGGCATTAGCGCTAAGTGAAATGCAATTACCACATCCAGGATTTGAACTTGGGGCGACAAGTCCATTTCCCATGACTTTAATCATTACACCACGCGCTTCTGTATATCATATATACTGATCTTATAAAATTGAAAAATTAAATTTATGGCTTGGAATTTACCCCAAGTTTCATCAAAGAATAAGAAATTGATTTTATCTACTTTACCAGAAAGAAGAATGAAATTTGATTGAAATTTTCAGAATAATTTTTTTTTGTAATCATACACCCAAAGAATGCACAGAGTCGCCTCATCAGTGATGTTCTTGGGATTATGATGAGTTTCAGATCTTCTAGCATCATAGTCAATCTCCCAAGTGACCATACTGAAAGCACAATTCTGGTAGCAAAAGACCACTTAGCACAAGAACATTCAGCATACACACACAAACAAAACACAACTGCCACTGCTACTGCTGTTGACTAATGGGAAACAATGTATGTGACATTCATCTCAGTTGTGACAAAATTTTAATATTTCTCCTCAAACTGGAAATTTATTCTCAAGACAGATTTCAAAAACTAAGTCTATTAACCAATTGAATTTTTTGGCTAATAGAATAACATTTTTGGAACAAATTGCCTAATCAGATAAAAAAAAACAATAAGTGTAAAAAGTTTTAAGATTGAACTGGATTATTTCTGAAATAATGGTAAGAAAAATAAATTAAGAGTGCATTTTTGGGAACTATCGGATGAATTACTTAACAAAATTTGATCTGTATATAGATATCAAATTTTGTTAAGGAATTCATCCTACCTAAATCTTCTTGTTGCTATTATTGAATTTGTTCATCTCTAGCAATTTGTCTCTGTAAATCATTGCATCTTGCAGTCTTCAAAAGACTTGATTGTTACTTGAGCAGATTATTATTTGTTTACGTCTCCTTGGGCATCTCTTCCTTTTTACTATCTTCTCATCTTATAAAAATCTTAGTACAGAACATATACAATATTAATATAATCTGTATATAGATATTGTATAGATATTGTATATGTTCTGCACTAAGATTTTTTTTTTTTACAGGTTGATATGAGAAGATAGTAAAAAGAAGAGATGCCCAAGGAGACGTAAACAAATAATAATCTGCTCAAGTAACAATCAAGTCTTTTGAAGACTGTAGGATGCAATGATTTACAGAGACAAATTGCTAGAGATGAACAAATTCAATAATAGCAACAAGAAGATTTGGGTAGGATTCTCTGGAGGATAGTAAAGAGAAGAATTTAAGCAGTTCTGATAATCTCAAATCAGAGGATAGTTTGATAAAAAGGAATTTCTTTTTTTTTTTGTTTTTCTTATCACTTATGCACAACAACTGAAAAAAATAAAAAAAATAAAAAAGAAGCAATTGAGGAAACCCACTATGTTTGGATAGAATGCATTCAAGATAAACCTACGCTATTTTCTCTCAAATATATGAAAACATAAAATATGAATGAAGGCATTCAAAATAAATGTGTCTTCTTTGTCTATGTAAGCATGTGTGTGTGTGTGTGTGTGTATATATATATATATATATATATATATATATATATATATATACACATGCATAGAAAGAGATATAGGGATGGATATATATATATGTAGAGAGATTATATATATACACATATGCATACATGCATAGAAAGAGATATAGAGATTAGATATAGGGATGGATATATATGTGTAGAGAGATTATATATATATATATATATATATATATATATACATACATAGATATAGAAAGATTATATATGTGTGCATAGAAAGAGAAATATAGAGAGATTATATAGAAGTGCATAAATATCAAGAGATTATATGAGAAATAATGAATGTAGGCATTAAAAATAAATGTCGTGTGTGTGTGTATATATATATATATATAGATAGATAGATAGACAGATAGATAGATAGGAGAGAAAAGGATTGTTTATGAAAACAAAATGAAAGTAGGAATTCAGAATAAATGTCTTATTTGTCTCTTTCAATATATACACACAGAAAATAGCACATGTACACAACTACATATATATATATTCTTTCCTAAATGCCAAAAGGAAATCTATTTTTTAGAATTTCAGATGTAAATACTTCATTTCTCAATCAATCAAGTAGGTTGGAGTTTTGCATACGCACCCAGGCGGCCTGCAATTAAGATAGGTGACCTTAACCTCCAGTGTAATTGTGCACTTCAAAAAGGGGTTTTAAAGCTATGCTTGGTTTTTATTAAAACCTTTGATTGTTATGCTTCCTTTTAAGATTTTGTTACAGGCTACATTTATACAAGAGAACATTTTTTTCAAACAGTAAACAGGAATTTCCTAATTTCGTTTAACAAGAAAATACAATACAGTGATCACAAGATAACTAAAGAAAAATATACAAAAAGAAAAAATACCAGAGGGATTAAATACCAAGAGAAGAAAATAATGAAGGGGGCAAAAAATACCAAAAGAATGGGGAAAATAGCAAGGAGGGGGAAATATTAAGAGGGTAGAATACCAAGAGAAAAAAATCCCTTGTAATTTTTTTCTTTTTTTTTCACTTTTACCACTGGCCATACTTACTACGATCCCTGTGTCCAGTGGCTTCAGCTATTGGACCTGTAAGATATTAATAACAGCGTGATCTCAGGGGCCCATCCCCCCAAGCAACATATGCTCCCTTAATTTAAAGAGGTATGGCTGGGTTTATTGCCCAGTGCCTGGGGTGCTTCATAAGAGGAATGCCAAAGGGATCCATGCAATTTTTATGCACTAGTTACACATGAGCTTCGGTTTGTGCATGGGAACCATGCACAAACCGAATATAATTATCCTTAATATTGAAGTAAGTCAGTTAGGCAGTCAACAATTGATTTGAGCAATGTGACTGGCCAAGGACAACTGGTATTTATGGGAATTCAGAACAGTCCACCCATGCATTTGGGTGAGTCCATTCCCCGAGTCCTGATTGGCTGCTTGGTTTGTAGGGCCCTCTGAGGCTCCATAAATCCTGCAACTTTTCAGTGGTCTTTACGGCATCTCAGAATCGTATTCAGTTACGACTGTTTGCTGTCTTGTCTTGCCAATTCGACGGTAATGGGACTTAGTATTCTATATCTCCCCTTCCTCTCCCCCTCTCCCATTGCGCAAGTGTATTGGCCTTTGAGGAGAAATTAGTTCCTTTCGGCCAGGCTGATTACAGGGGAGCAATCTTGACAATGCCCGGGGTATTTTATACTTAACTGGCATGGTGGAATGCCAGTAAATACCTAACTTCATTATAGGTGAATAAAAAAGTTTTTTAAAAAATGGGATATTTTAACCCTTTGAACTCAAGTGGTCGGTATTTGTGTTGCTAACTAGAAGTACATAAACCCAACCTGGCATTTGGCTGTAGATTCCCTGCTTCTATATTGCTACTTCCAATAAAATGTTGCAATTTTATATTTTATATATAATTTAATCATTTTAAAAAAAATTTATTCTAAATTGTCGATAGAACATAGTAAACTATTATTTAAAGTGGATAAATAACAAACTGCAACATCTTACATTTTCAGTTCATTTTTTCAAGCCACAAGCCCAGAGTGAGAGGCAGGACTGGTGCAAGATGATTTAGCATCCTAGGCAAACCTTTAGACGTGCACTTCCTTGAAAATTTTTATAAGCTAATGTAGGTAAAGTAACACATTACTATATTGTTTCTCTCAAAGCCCCATTTATAACATAATTTTCATCTTGTGGTTTTATTACTTCATCCATGCAAATAACCAATTATTGTTATATTATGAAGTCAATAAATTCTTGATGTAAATGTCAATGAAACAGTTTTCCCTTCATTTCTAATTTTATCAAAGTTTGTCTTGAATTTGTGGTGCCCCAGTTGTTGGCGTCCTAGGTGATAGTTTAGTTTGTCTAAAGGGTAACACTAGTCCTGGTGAGAGGCCTTACAGTTGTGGGGTTCTATGGGTTAAAATAGTGAAGTATCTATCACCCCCCCCCCAAAAAAAAAAAAAAAAAAAAAAAAAAAAAACAACAGTAATTTGGAACAGTTGGGATTAGAGAATTTGGTAAAAGAATCAGCATATATACCTACAGAAAACCTGACCCAGAGTTTCCAAACTTTTTTGCAATGGTGGCACATTTTAAAAATGAAATTAAAAAATTCTAACACTTAAGTTTTGTAAGCCAGGCCAAATGCTTAATCCAAAATGTATTTAAAAAGAAATAATTCAAACTAAAAATTTAGCTAATAAATAAAGAACGGGTTTATAAAGATTACTGGTGACACAGTTTGTAAAACTGTGGCCTAGCTTAATATTAACAGAATTATTTTAGAAGCTATATAACCTGAATACTATATCAAACCTTACTATAAAGAAGTGGTTAACAAGCAAATTATACGGACCATTACTACTCTTACAATGTTTGTAGATGCCTCATGTGGTGTAATGGTTAACAAGCCAGATTAGCAAGCCATTGTTAATGAGTTCAATTCTCACTGGAGACTGTATACTTCTGGCTTTGTATTTAATTAAGCTAAATAAATGACAACTAAGCAAATATAACTGCATCTAATCTCTAAATGAGTAACAATCTCGGCTTGTGGGCTAATGTTAGTGAGTTTGATTATCACTGGGTGCCACATATTTCTGGCCTTGTGTTAAGCTAAGCTTAGTTAATAAATATTTTAGCATATTTTTTGTATTGCTGTTTCTTAATTTTTTTTTTTTTTTTGCACACTGTCCTATCAAATGCAAATAATATTCCAACAGATTTATTTGATTCATAGATGTGACCCTAACCTTTTTTTTTAAATTTGAAAAATGCTTGAAACAAATATGTTTTTATTACAAAGATGCGTCAAAAGTTTTGCAATATTTTGGTAATTTATTTGTTTTATTTTTCAATTTATAAAAATAGAAGCCACAGTGTTACACTGTCGGAAGCCACCTGTTAATTCTTTGATCCCACATTGATACCAGTTCTTGTACTTCAAAATAAAGAACTCCTTCACTGAAGCTTCCACTTCCTCTTGGTTGTTGAAGTATCGCAAACACAAGAAGTGAGTCATGGATCAGAACGAGTAAAAATCTGAGGGAGCTAGGTTCTGACTATAAGTTGGGTGTGATATCGGTTTGATTCCCTCAAGTTTCTGGAGTTTATTCCAGGTTGTTTGAGTGATATAAGGTCTTACTGCAGAAGAGTTCGCTTTCTGTTAACTAATGCTGGGTATTATCTGAATGTCATGGGTCTGGCCATAAACAAAAAAAAAAGGGATTTTCCCCAGAAATATTTATTATTGTTTAACATACAGAAGCCCTAACTCTACTACTGCGATTTATCAATTTCAAAAACCATTGATTCTTATCAATTTTAGAAGAGGGGGGGTCCTGTTTACAATGAAGATACTATGTAGAAACGATCTCAGAAATAATTCAAATGGAAAATATTAAGAGAATGGAAAAATACCAAGAGAGGAAAAAATACTAAGAAGGTAATCTCCAGGGGTTTTACTTTTTCTTTTGATGCCATAATAGAAAGTGGCTTTTTCTGACATGCATTGACACAAGTTATCTTTCCCTTGTAGATATTTTTTAATAATTCCCCAAGAGGTGGAAAATCCATAATAGTAGAAGGGGAACATTTGTAACTAAAACAAAAAGATAACTGGTATACATGCATGTCATAAAGTCAGAGATCGTTTCAACATAATATTTATAATGTAAACAGGAGCCCCTCTAAAATCAATATTTTTTTAAACTAACAAATTGTAGGAGTAGAAGTAGGTCTTCTGTATGCTAAATAATAAAAATATTACTGAAATATTCCTTGATTTTTTAATGACTAAACCCTCATTGTACTTTTTAAGTAATAAAGCAATAATTTTGCACACATAAACCCCCAGCATAGTAAAGTTGTGTCTACAATTCATGCTTGGGGATCACACAGGAATCCAGCAGTGATGAGTAAAGTAAAACCAAGCAGCCAGGGGGTGGGGCAAGACACTGAAAAATGTAATTTCCAGAGGGTTAAGACACTCCCCAAAAGGGTGTCCTGGGTATGGCACTAAACTGCATCTGATGGTAAGACTCCAGCACCCCTTCATTGCCATTACTCCTAGGTCCACTCTGACCAAGAGTAGTAGTACATGTTAGGGTCCCATCTATGGGTCAGTAGATCTGTTTGAAAATCATTAGTATGACATAGGAATACTTGGTATCATATAACCAAATGATTATAGAAAAATAAAAATGTGATTTAAAAAAAAATGCAATGGAACATTGAAAATATAGTTATGATTGTAATCCAAAATTTAAAAAGGTATCAAATTTTAGTATTAGATAACCCATAAGGAATTGATATGCCATTAAACAAATAAACCAAACCTAAATCCAACTAAAGATATGGCCAATTTTGGGCTGGTTTTCAGACTTAGACTGGGTGTAATGAAACAGCTTAATCCAGGATTATGGACATTGGTAAGCCAAGTTCATATCCTGGATGAGGCTGTTTGCATTTCACTTCTTGCTAATGCCCTTGGGAAAGGCATGAATCTACCTCTTCTCATCAGCTATGAGTAAAAGACTAAGAGTATTTAACCTTGGTACAGCAACTGGTCTAGAAGAAAACTCTGCATTCAAACCAGCTGTGCACTCACATACACAGTGATGATACACACACACAGAGGACATACACTGTATATAAGTGATTCATTCCGTTCAAATAAATATAGGCTTAACAACCAATTTCAAACAGTGCAACGAGTACATTATAGATTAATCTATATTGTGTATTTATTATGAAGACTGAATAAAATGTGGCAGCATAATTATAATAAATAAACAAGTAAATTTTTATTGGTAGAAACTTAACAAAGAATAGCTAATAATAAATGTCTCCACTACATATTAGATGTTATACATAAAAAACAAAAAAGAACTTAAAAAGTAGGTACACACTTTACTTCTGTGAACATACCCCACTCCACTCCACTAGCTGTTTAGTAATCCATGAAATTATATGCATTATTTATTAAACAACTACATCAAAATTTTCATTTACATATAATTGCATATATATAGTTTAACTTGGTTTAGTTTATTTAACAGTATATTAACTCCTTATTCGTAATTTAATGCCAAAATTTGATACAAATAATTTGCATATGTTTCAGTTTAGCTCAGTCAGAAGAGCATCTGCCTAGAAACAACAAGGTTCTGGGTTCAATACTGGTCCTCACCAACTCAGCGCATGAGTAGCACAGCTTGGATCTGTGCAGTAAAGTGGGAAACTAATGGTAGGTGTGGCACACCACCTCAGATGAAAAAACAATCTCCTTGGTCTAGCGCTAAAGAAAAGAGGATAGACTCCCTCACTGTCAAGCTGATATCAACAATAAGCCACTCCATTGACTTGACTTACTACATGGTTTCAAATATTCCTAACACTAATAATTTATACACAATTATATAGTTTCAAGTTACTATTACAATTGAATGATAATAATAATCATTTGTTTGCACATAGTTATATGGCATCAATTTTTCCTGTATAATATTAATGATTTTCAAACAGATCTATTTGATCCATAAACAGGATGCTAACTGGTACTACCACACTGGGTCAGTGAAGTAATGGAAGTAATCGCAACAAAGGAGTACTCTACACTCCAGAACTGGAGTCTCCCCACAGGATGCTGTTTAGTGTTATACCCAGGAGACCACAATTTTGGTGGGTGGTTTTTACCCCGCAGCCTTGGAGTAAAAATAAAAAATTTATATATATATATATATATATATATATATATATAAAAACCTCAAATTTTAAACAGACTGAATAACAAGGACTACCACTCGCTTTTCTCGTTATTCTGTGATAAAAATTTCTTATTACCTTCCATATACCAACAAATGCCCTGAAGATGATCTAATTAATAGATCGAAACACTGCAGTCGGCCAAAAAATCACCACTTAACTCATTTAAACCTGTGTTTTTCATTCTTTCTTTATACTACATACCATCGGATTCACTTCCTTTTCTTCACACACACACACACACACATATATATATATATATATATTTATTTATTCTAAGTCTTGTCAACAGGATTGGTTAGTTGGTTGGATTTTATGACATGTCAACCCTTGTTGGGTTATTCTATGCTGAAGACATTTTGTTTTATTCATTCTTCATGGGTATTCAAATGTGAAAAAAAAAACATTTTCTTAGAACTTGTTTTTGATCTACTCAACCCATAGATGAGACCCTAACAGGCTCAGAGTGGGCCTAGGAGTAAATAGTGATGAAGGGGTACTCCACACTCCCCAGAGCTCTACAATTGGAACTTTTCCATTAGATGCCGTTTAACGTCATACCCAGGAAACTAAGACCCTCAGCCACCACCTTCTAGCACATATATAATAAAAGGACAAAGAGGTTGGGACAATCATATAAGTGCTAGGGCTTGACATGACCATCTGATTGATCGAAGTGGTCTCTCTGACCGCCCGTCTAGCCTAAGTAAGGGCCAAAGTGGAGTGCTGCATGTCATGAACTGCTCAACTACCAAGAATCTGCCGTTAAGCATCACAGGTTGCCACCCATGGCCAACAGGTGGCTCCATTGGGGGGATTTTACCTCTATGTAAAGGTGCAGTCAGTGCATTCTTCTGCCCCAGCTGATAGAGCAGGTCAACAGGACTGATTATATATAGTGATAAAATGACTTATAATTTTAGAAGGGAGAAGAACAAACTACAATCATATGTAGCATAACTGCTATCATCCTGGACAAGGCTGTTTGTGTTTCACTTCACATTAATACTCTTGAGAATGACATGAATCCATCTGTTCTCCCCTCCACCAGATATGGGTATATAGTTGTACGGATAGGGTTATTTAGATTTGGTCAGGCAACCAGTCTAGGAGGAAAACTCTGAATTCAAACTAGCTTAACTCCACTTAAATATTTACCTTGGTTACATCCTGATCATGGTAGAGGGTTGGTTGTTTTATTTTATGGCATATCAATCATTTCCAGGTCATTTAATGCGGAATCAAGTCATTTTGATAAAGGACTCAGGTTGCTTACATTATCTGCTATTGCTTAAGTGGTCACACAATTGAGTATTGAATAGGTTCATTGCTGCTTAACTTCAGTGATTTACCACGCTGGTAGGTTGATTTGTTTTATGGCATATCGACACTTTTCAGGTCATTAAATGCTAAATCAAGTCATTTTGATAAACAAATGACTCAGGTTGCTTACAGTACCTTCGTTGCTTAAGTGGTGGTGGAGGGTTTGTGTAAATACATAAAATCATGTTTTAAGAATGATTGTATTTGAGACCAGTATAAGTAGGGCTTTCCTTTTTCTTATTGCTACTCACTGATTCATTTTTACCCATACTGTCAAGATTTATTTTCATTTCACAAGTATTCAGATCAGCAGTTTATACACTAGATATTGTAGTGTTTGCTGAATTTACTAAACTAGTTTCATATTGAAAGCATATGTTATGGTTTAATCCTTTGAACCAATAGGCCCGATATTTCAGGCTGAGAACTATTTCACTATGTATCACTATAGGCTCCATATTTTTGCAATTTTGATATGCATCATTGTAGAATAAACATCATACTCACCTCCACGGTGTTACGTTTAATCAAATGATAAACAATTTAGAATATTCTGAGAGACTGGCTGACGCCAGGAGAGGGGGGTGTCCCAAAATGTGACCCTAAAAGCTCACTGGAAGAAGAAAAATTTTGCTTCGTCATTAGCACGTAGCCGACCTTGCGGAGGGAAACGAAAAACTGATACTACACTCGTTGCTTTACCCACGTACGCAAAAACCTACCGAGACAAGTGATGTCACATTGGGGGGAAGGGAAAGCGATCCCTATTGTCAGTTAGCAGTTTCATCAGTTAATACTCGGGTCCCGGTCAGCAAACATCTCGTGGGGGAGGGAAAGACAAAGAATGTCTCCCAAGAAGAAAGTTACCACAATTGAAAATGCCATATAAAGTACTAATATCCGGAATAATCATTAACACCGAGACAAGTGATGTCACGTTGGGGGGAAGGGAAAGCGATCCCTATTGTCAGTTAGCAGTTTCATCAGTTAATACTCGGGTCCCGGTCAGCAAACATCTCGTGGGGGAGGGAAAGACAAAGAATGTCTCCCAAGAAGAAAGTTACCACAATTGAAAATGCCATATAAAGTACTAATACCCGGAATAATCATTAACACGGAAAATGAATCACCCATAAAAAGATAAGTGCAAATTCCTTTCGTTGCAAACCTTTATAAATTGATTTGAAGAAGAAATTCCAGCAAAATGACATTATAAATTCTAGCCTATCGGCGTCCGTATTATGATCCTCCCAAAATTGAATTAAACGTTATGTTATGAATGTATCTACGTTGTTTTGTTATTTGTTGCCAAATCTTATATGTATTCTCTCATCTTTCTTTGGTAATCTCTGATGGAAAGCGCTGTATAGCGTTGAAACGATAGACGTATGTAACAACGGGAAGGCTGTTACGCTACACTAATAACAGCCTTCCTGTAGGGGTATGATATTTATTCTACAATTATAAGCTCCATATTGATGAAGCCTTTTATCACACCTTTGATTTCCTTCTCCAATGTGCCAAGAACGGTATCATGCTCAACACAGTTAAGTTTCAGTTCTGTCAGAATGTGGTGCAATTTGTAGGCCTCCAGAGTGACCCCTTCTGAGTCTATGCTAGAGGTGATACTAAACTTTCCAGTCCCAAGGACAATCACTGATGCTGGATCATGGTTTGGGCTGGTCAACCAGGTAGCCTGGGCATAATCATTGGGTCCAGTCATGCTGCCCTTTCAAGACCTTGTCAAGCAGGACTCCCCATTTTGCTTAAAACCAAAGTCTCGAGGATGCATTCCAACACTCCAAACAAGTTATAGTGAACACTAGTAACAGCCTTCCCGTGGAGGTGAGTATGATATTTATTCTACAATCATAAGCTCCACATTTTAGCCACCACAGATCATATCAAAAGGTTTAATATAGTGACCATTCACAGCCATTCTTTTTATGGAATGGTGGGATAGATTTAAACAAAGACATCTACACCCTAGAGCAAAGTTTGGATATGTTCTATACTCATTTTTTTTTTTTTTGTATGTGTGAAGTAGAGTTTATGTACATGGTAACAGTTCAAAAGTTTAATTTCATATTTTAAGTTTTAAATTTCTAAAAAATATCATCTATTCAAAATATAGAAAGAGCCTGTGGATTTGTATTCCCTATACTCTACCAGTGAGCAATTTTATATTCAGCATGCAAATAAAGATAAAAATCATCTTCCCCTACTCTGATTTATTTTCTAAGCATTAAAAACAAAAATGATTCAGCTTCCAAAAGAGGTTTTAAAGCAAAAAAATCTTGTATATAATTGCTTTTTTCCAATTGAGCATGGAAGAGAAATATAGATCTAACTTATTTTATCTATAAAAATAATAAAGCAATGATTTTATAATAGCTCCATAGCAACAATATAGAAGACATTTATCAATCTATATATTATTAAAATTCTCATGTTTGTGTATGTGTATATATATATATAATATATATATATATATGCGTGTATATGTGTGTACATATATATGCGTATATATATATATATAAATACATGTGTGCATGTATGTGTACATATATATATATATATATATATATATATAACTTAATGCAATTTATAAATAAGATTTAATCTTTTTCATGTCTATCACAATAAAATTGCAGGTAATTTCATGGAACATTCACATGAAGACTTGCTAAAAAATTCATTAAGACCAATCCAAAGTCTTTTGGCAATTTTTTACCATACATCATATTGTATAAACAGAATTCAGGATCAACTGTTTGTGGTGAATCACTAGTAAAGTACCTTTACTTTCTGTGGCTTATCAGGATTTGAAGATCACAGATATTAAAGTTCTAAATAAAATGTTTTGTAATATGCTACCATTAAAGCTTGACTATAAAGTACATGAGAATAGTATCATAATGAATTTGTTCTATTAAACGCAGAACAGATATTAAGCTTTAAGCACAAAAGCCAAACAAGGAACAATTTACTATTTCTCTGAATGTTTGAGATGAGGCTTGATGATTAGTATTATCTGCATTATTCGGACTATTGTCCTCATCTTCATTGTTATCTGTACAACGTTTTGGCCGATATGCCCTCTGGCCATCTTCAGGTATTTCTTGTCGAACTCAGGAACCTTCTTGTTGTAATCAGGAGCCATCATGGAACTCTGAATAAAGGGTTAGGTTCAAAGTTCTGTGATGGCTCCCGATTACAACAAGAAGGTTTCCAAGTTCGAGAAGGTTCCCGAGTCCAACAAGAAATACCTGAAGAAGGCAGGAGGGCACATCGGCCGAAACGTTGTACAGATAACAATGAAGATGAGGACAATAGTCTGAATAACGCAGATAATACTAAGGAACAATTTGTATTAATTTATTAAAGCAACATTGAAAGAGCAATAAAAAAGAAAATTCTTTAGTTAATTGGATGTTCCAGGCAGCAATTAAAAAACAATAATCTACACCCCTATTAATAAAACCATTCACAGTTCCAGGTTAAAGTGAGGTTTTTAATTTTTAGGAAATTTTTTAAAAAAATATTTAACGATGAAAAGCAAAATAAGTGATAGCTTCAATCATTAAGAATTATAAGCTTTGAAAGGAACCTTAAATTCAAAACAAATATTTCAGCCTTTTATTTCAGAAATATCTTAAAATTTATTTTATGACAAATATATTTCTGAATTGTATAAAATATAGAGCCACCAACAACTATGGTAAATTAGTTGGTTTTACAGCATGCCAACTCAGCGTATGAGTAGCACAGAGATCTGTGCGGTAAAGTAAGGAGCTGATGGTAGGTATGGCGCTCCACTTCAGACGCTAAAATAATCTCCTTGGTCTAGTGCTAGTGAAAAGGGGATAGACTCCCTCACTGATTGGCTCATACCGACTTTAGGCCACCCCAAAAACTTTACTTTACTTACAGCATGTTAACTCTTGTTGGATCATTTTATGCTGAAGTCAGATGAAATATATGATTCCAATTACATATGGCACAAAAATGTAAATAATCCTTTGCAAACAATTATAACTTCAATAGTTTAGTTTATTTATATAATGGCATATCAACTCCATATGGGTTATCTAATGCTAACTATATTTTCAATGTTCATTGCATTTTTTAAAAATTGCACTTTGTCTATAACCTCACAGTTATAGGATATCAAGTATTCCTAATACAAATAATTTGCACACAGTTGTACAGTTTCAAGTGTTTGTAACTGATACTAATAATTTATACACAATTATATTGTTTAAAGTAATTATTACTATTTAATAATAATCATTTGTTTTCCCACAGTTATATGGTTTCAAGTAACAAATAATCCTTAATAATAAACAATTATAGCTTCAAGTCACTATTCTTAATATAAGTAATTTTCACACAGTTATATGGTATTAAGTATTTCTAATATTAAGAATTTTCAAACAGATCTATTTGACCAATAGATGGAACCCAAACAGGTACTACCCCTCTGGGTCAGAGTGAACCTGGGTGTAATGGCAATGACAGTGTGATTCTATACTCCCCAGAGCTCCAGAACTAGAGCCTCACCACTGGAAGCAATTGAGTGTCATACCCAGGACACATCAACAATTTTGGATAACTTGAAAGCCATTTAAAACCTGTGATACCAAAAATTATCTTTCAATAATTTTGCTTATTAGGTAATATTTATTTAGCATGTATTTAAAAATATAATAACTAATTTTTATTACAACTTTATATTACTTTACACTCATATAATAAACATATATATAATAATATAAATTTAAAAACATATTTTAAAAGTACACACTAGAGAGTCTAGGACCAGCAACATTCCAATCAATCAGCAGGAGCAGCAGCCATTTTGAGTCCATAGCTGCATAAAAGACTTTCCCAATTGCTTCTATGACAAGATATCCTATTGTAGTGCAATGGTGAGCAAGCTAGTCTCAGAGATCCATTACTACTGAAAAGTGAGTTCAATCCTCACTGGATGCCCCATACTCGTGGCGAACGGGTTGAATAAATACCTCCTTCTATGACAGATTTGATTGCACTAGCCTCTGTCGTATCTCACCAGCAAACTCCATTATCTTATCTCTCCATTTACTGTCAAATTTTTTTCTACTATGGTTGTTATTTCTTGGGCACCATTCTACTCACTACTTGCAACATCTGTTATCCTCCCTTCTGGCTAGGAGTCCTACCCTACTTCCATTTTTGTTGTTTAATAATTTCTATGATATTTCTTACCTTATTTTATTCGGTAAAAAAGAACAATTTCCTTGTATATTCCTATCATAATATATTTTTATATAATATAATTTTATAATATTCATTTTATATCTGTGTTTTTTTCAATAAATGTTTTGTTTTTTTGCACCCGTTATTTTACAATACTAAATATATTTTATTTATTTATTCTAATATTCACTTCAATGTGTATATTCTAAAAGTTTTTATTCCATACAAATTTGTTTTTATTCCATATGAATTTGTTGCATAAAATATTTAGGAGAGAAAAAAAAACACAAACTTCTTACAAATCACGTAAATCTATTTTCATCTCGTAGAGTTATTGGCAGCCATTTTGATAAAAACCCTTTCTCAATTTTTTTCTATATGACAATCTTGGCTGGTTGGATTTTATGCATGTCAACAAAATTGTGTTATTTTATGTCAACAATGTTTGTTTCATTCATTCTTGTTAGATATTCAAATTTTTTTTTTTTAACACATTTTCTTAAACTCATTTTTTGATCTATTTAACCCATAGATGCGACCTCAACAGGTACTACCACTCCGAGTCAGTGGACCTGGGAGTAATGGCAGTGAAGGGGTTTTCCACACTCCCAGAATTGGAACCTCATCATTAGATGCAGTTTAACGTCATACTCAGGATACTAAAACCCTTAGCCACTGCCTTCTAGTACATATATGATAAAAAGGATTGGTGGTTTGCCATAAGAGCAATACAGACAGAACAATCATATAAGTGCTAGGGTTTGATATGACCAACTTTCAGAGGTGGCCTCTCCAACCAACTGCCTAGCCTAAATAAGGGCCAAAGTGGAATGTTGCATGTCATGGACTGCTCAGCCACCAGGATTCTGTCCTTAAGCCACACAGGTCACCACTCATGACCAACAGAGGGTGTCTTAATCCCTCAAAAGAGATGTAATCTGTATATTTTACAGCCCCAGCCGACAAGGGGGATGACAATCTTGATTGTTCAAGCCTCATCTTACCAGCAAACTCCTCTATCTTATCTCTCTATACCGGTTTTGAATCCAGGGTCTGAGGAACCCAGTCTAGCCTACTATCTATCCATAGCTGGGTGGAGAACAGATGGATTCATGCCTTTCCTAAGGACATCAGTGCAAAATGAAACACAAACAGCCTTGTCTCCAATTTTAACACTAGTTACCAATTCCATTTCCTATGTTGGTTTCTTTGTTTAATGGCATATCAACCTTTGTGGGTCCTTTTTAGAAGAACAGTTGTGGTACTATTAATCCATAGCTGGAGGGATAAGTGGGTTCATACCTTTCCCAAGGGTATTAGTCTGAAAGTAAACATAATAGCAAGTTCAAACTTATTACGATGTTGCACACCAGCATATATACCACAGGGATTTCCCCCCACCCATTTCCTATGGCAATAACCGTTAAATGTAAAGAACAGAGGAATTTTGCACTAATTTGCTTTCTAAGGACATTCGTACAAAGTGTAACGGAAACAACCTTGTCTAGAATTTTAACTCTGGTTGCTAATTCCATTTCTTATATTAGTTTCTTTGTTTAATGGCATATTAACCTTTGTGGGTTATTTAATGCTAAATCCATCCTTGTAGAATAGTAGAACTAGGTGGATGAGGGAGTTCAAACTTTTCCTAAGGGTATTAGCCCAAAAGTGAATATAATAGCACTATTGGAGTTCGAACTCACTTACTGCGATGTCACAATCCTGCATGTTAATCATTACACTACAGGAACTCCCCCCCCCATTCCCTATGACAATAACCGTTATGATAAGCAAACCTCCACTATGCTTGTTATTATTGAACACCATCCTATTAAACTTTTGTACAATCCATTATATTCCCATTTGGCTATATGTCCTACCTACATGGTGTAATGGGCACCTCACATGGTGTAATGGTTAGCAAGCTAGATTTGCAGACCATTGTTAGTGAGTTTCTCATTAGTCGCCCCATACTTCTGGCCTTGTGCCACATCTAAGCTAAGCTTAGTAAATAACTATATGTCCTACCTACTTCTATTTTTGTTATCTAATCCTTTTTAAGATATTTCATACTTCCGTCCTCTCCCTGGTTCATTGTTGATCTTTGGTTTTTTTTTCAGTAGTGTTAAATGAGGAAACATTGGAACTACATCAGAGTCGGGGAGAAACTGTAAATTCAAGAGAATTTTGCACGTCATTGGAATGCATTTATTTACACTTTTAAAAGATGAAGAAAAAGAAAAAGATAACACACCCTAGAACTATATTTAGCATCAAGTGGCTTTTGTGCTGACTATTATTATTTTTTTCTTTTTGGGATCAAAGAGAAAGAAATATTTCCAACGGAAAATCCTTTTGATAATACAAAATTGATACATCCGAATGGGAAAAGCATTAAGAATACAATACATGTAAGGAAAAGAGGAGTGTTGGATAGATACTTCTAAATTTAATTTGTTTTTTCCTAACCTACAATATCTCCGAACATCGTTCAAAATTTAAATTTAAACAGACTCACTTGGTTGACTCACTTTTTAATTTTTTAATTGGGGGGGGGGGATTTTTATTCCATTTAAAAAATTTTTTTAATTCTATAATTTTTTTTTTTTTTTTAATTCATTGCATATTTTACCACAAATAATATATAATATAAAGAACTGAATTTTTCTTTTCGTAGATGAAGGTATTTACCCAACCCATTCATCACAAGGGCAGCCAGCAAGGATCGAACTCACTATTCCGTAGTAATAGATTGCTATTCAGCAGTAACAGACCAATATTAATATATCGCTCTTCAGCAGACTAGCATAGGATGTCCTATGGAGGATAGGGTATAAAAATGAAACTAAACATTAAACAATGTTTTTCTTATTGGGAACTTTTCTGTTCTTCTTTTAATATATATATATATCAATGTTCACGGTACATTGTACAAGTAAAGAATGAATTAAAAATTATTTTACACATTTCAATTAACTTTATCACTTAAATTTCACACGCACAAGAGTTAGTATTTGTTGTCATCTAAAACTTGTTTCAGTCTTGTTTGGATATTTGACAATGTATAATCGGGCACTGACCTTGCGTCTGATGTTATAATACCTGGTGTTCAATCTATAATACAAGTTGAATAAACTTTATCCGTGATAAGTGTATTATAGGGATACCCAAAAATTCATCTGCTTTTCATTTTAAAACTAAATTAGAATTATTAAATCGATTATTTAAGATAAAATTTTTGTCTAAGTCGAAAAGTAGTAACATAAAAACAGTAAAAAAAAGCAAAATAATATTACACATGTAATTTATTTTTAATACATTTAAAACTATTTTTTTCGATCAATTTTTATCAAGATGGCCACCCGTGAGTTGCCGTAAAATCTGTGTTACAAAATAAATTTAACACTCACGATTGAAAAATTTTTTTACCAAAAATCAGAGAATTATCCGATTTTAATGAAATTTTCAGTATTAATTTATCAATAAATGAATTTTATAATGCATCAGTTATTTTATTTCAAAACTTTTTGATTTAATTAAGTATTTCTGCTATGATAAATTAAAATTCATTTAAAATATGAGCAGCATGATGTTAAATTTAAAATGTCATTATTAGATTCTAAAAACACTTTTTTTAATAGCTACTTTACTTTAGTATCAATCACCCATATTTTTGGGTCGAAAACAGTATTGGAAATTTAGCGCCCCCCTCTTTAAACGGAACAAATATTGATGTATATTTTTTTTTGTCTTATAAGATAATAGCCAATTAAATAATTATTGAAATGAGTAAAAAAAAAATTTTCAAAAAATAATTTTTTTAGTTTTTATTTTCATTTTATTTTCCGATTTTCTGTACTTATTTACTACTAGAGCAGAGTCCTTAAACATTTTTTTCTTCTATTCACACATTCGGTCTTTTGTCTTTTTATTTATGGAGAAAAAAGTATCAATCACATATAACCCCACCGATATTTGGTAATTATGAACTTTTGTTTAGTAAATTAGGGTGTCCCAGAAAAAAAACAGAACCCACAAATTTTGTAATAAAACTGTTAATTTTAACTAAAGGGTTTAGGGTTGGGGTTCTGTTTTGTCAGGGTCACCCTGTACAGGGTGACCCAGAAAAAAACAGAACCCAAATTATTTATTTATTTTCCCATTAAATTAACCCTAAACCCCTAAACCTAAACCCACCTAGTTAAAATTAACAGTTTTATTACAAAATTTGTGGGTTCTGTTTTTTCTGGGACACCCTAATTTACTAAACAAAAGTTCATAATTACCCGATATTTTGCGCCCCAAAACTAAGGGGGTGGGGTCAAAGTTAAGGGACCTGAAAAAATTCAGAAAGTTTTGAAATAAAATAACTGATGCATTAGAAAATTCATTCATTGCTAAATCAAATTTCATTATTTTTGTAATTTTTTTTCAAACATGGGTGGGCAGTTTAATTTGTATTGTAAAAACACGGATTTTTCGACAAATTGGGTATACCTAGTGTATTATAAACTTAAACCCCCACTTTATGACCAACTCACTAGGTCTCATTTTTTAAGTTAATTTTTTCGAAAATTTACGATTTTAAAAAAATTGATTGATTTTAACGGCATGTCAACCCGTTTGGCATCATTTTATGCTTAGGGGTTATGAAATTGCGTACAATGTACGCCGTACATTGTTTCTTAGGAGCTTATGCACACAATTACATATTAATAAGTATTCCTATCTGATACGAATAATTTTTAAACATCTGATCCTAATAGGTGTACACTGTACCAAATGCGGATCAGAGTGGACCTGGGAGTAATTGCAATGAAGGGGCGAGTACTACTACACACTCCAGAATTGGAGCCACACCACCAGATGAACATTAGTGTCATACCCAAGAGAGAAAAAAAGAAATGAATGTCATTTTTCAAACATAAGTGTTATAAACACTGTCGAATACTAATAAATAGAATTTAAATAAATATAAGAAAAAAAAATCTAACTATGAAATTACGGTGCACATTATCTGAATAAACCTGGTTTCTAAAAAATAAAAAAACAAATAAAAATAAAATTTAAAAAAAATGTTTTCTCAAAAGAAATTAAAATTTACCCATCGCATTGCTATTCATTTCGATATTTTTAGTTTTAAAATTTTTTTTTTATTGAAAATCTCAACGACCTCTACTCTTTGAAAAATATAATAAGTAAAAAAACAAATAAACTAACTTTAAAGTGAAAAAAAAAAAGCATGGGCCAGTGATAGGTGATATTTATCTAATTAATTAGCTAGATAGTTATACAACTTTCATTGGATAAATTTAAAAACTAAAAGTTTTTAGCGAGTGGGTTGACCCTACTTGTGTGTTTTTGTTTAAAGTTTAAACACAGTAAAACAAACACCGAACTTTTATTCATTTTTCTCACCTGGTTTTCTTTAGGGTCTAAAACAGACAACACTTCCTTAACCATGACAGGGGTATGATTAACATTATCATTTGCTTGGCAAGGTAAATTGTTCGGATTTTCTGGTTGAATATCCGTGTTACTGACATCATGGAAAGCACGTGGAAATGTGTAAGTAGCCCTAACACCGGCATTCGAAGCAGACGAGATAGTGCGAACACCATGGAAATAGAGGCTATTCAGTACAGTTTTGGCATTCATAACGGGATTGCCACAGTCTAAGGATTGCTGGAAAACCCTGTATGAAATCCATTTGACATATGTACTTCGAAATAACTTTTTCATGACGAATATTGACAAAACCACATGGAAAAAAAATACTTTCCGCTGTAAGCACGTTAAGCACATACATACAACTTCCGGTTTACGTCTGTAACGTTCGAGCTTCTTCAAACTATGGAAGCACCATTACATCACAATACAAAATGAACAGAAAGAAGTTTATTAATGTTATGATAATTAATCTATCGAGGTATATAGAATTACAGAAACGCTTAGACGAATCATTGATTTATTTGTTATTTGATTGACTTAATGACATATACAGCTAATGCTACTCCTCGTTCTTCTTTTTCTTCGTTTGTATGCTATTTAATGGAGAATCTTAAGCATTTGCTGAATCAAAGCCAAATTCAAGCATGTTCAATAGCGGATACAATAATACATCACCAAAAATCTGACCAATGAAATTAATGGACTTGAATTTGAATTCTAACCGGAGACAATTTCATAATCAGCAGTCTTAGATTCGATAGATATTTATCTTTTCGATGAGTATTTAGAAACCGCCTGTCCATCCGTCCTTTCTTTTTCTTTTTCTTTTTCTTTTATTAATACTATATTGGTTCTGCATATATCTTATTAGCAAATAAATTAGCTATGTCTAGACTCATCTGATCAAATATTAACGGACCATATTACCTTTAGGCACACCTTTTTGATCTCTATTAAGAAAGGAGATTGTTTTTTAGGGGTTAGGGTTAGGGTTAGGGTTAGGGGTTAGTTTTATAAATTTTTTTAAAATCTAAAAATCGTCTGTTAAAACAACCGGATATTGACGGTGTAAATGAAAAACATGTCCTTTCTTAATCGAGATCAAAAAGGGGTGCCTAAGGGTCATATGGTCCATAGTAACTATATAAAAAGAATCTAAGTTAAGGAGATTATTAAAAACAAAGACTTTAATACAACTGTTGTCAGTTTTATGTGTAGAATTTAATTAGAGGTGTAAGAATGTGTATGTTGAGTCACATATTGTAAGTTGGATAATGCATTTTACAGATGACATGAACAGGGCTTGTGCTAGGATCTCACCCCACTCCTTGAATCTATAATACACCCCCCAATCTATGATAGGGGGATGCCACTACTACATGCCAAGCTGTCAGGAGGGGAGCCTGCTTGTTCAGGTGTACTATCAGGGTAGGATTTATAAGGTGGCAATTGCCCTGGACCCCCTACCAGAGGAGCATCCAGATTTCCTTTACAAAACCAGTAATAATTATAAAATTAATTTAATATTGAAAAAATAATGGTGAATTTGCTTGCAAGCTGGAAAGAATTATATCACTTTGTCGTATAATACAAACTGAAAAATGTAGCGAAGGTTATTCTTACAGTCAATATAATTGAGAAAAATAAAATAAAATATGTCGGCCTTGGACATGAAAAAGAATCAAATGAGATGTAGTTATACAGTGAAAATATATTTCTTTAAAATCACAATTAATAAACAGATTGCATGCTGAAAGATGGTAGGTTGGTTGGATTCTATGGCATGTCAACCCTTGTTGGGTTATTTTATGCCGAAGATGTTTTGTTTTATTCATTCTCATTGGGTATTCAATTCTTTATAACCAAATTTAAAAAAAAAACATTTTTTAATCTATTTAACTCATAGATGGGACCCTAAGAAGTACTACCGATCTGGGTCAGAGTGGACCTGGGAGTAATGGTGATGAAGAGGTACTCCACACTCACCAGAGCTCCAGAATTGGAACTTCACCATTAGATATAGTTTAGCATTATACCCAGGACACTAAGACCCTCAGCTACCGCCTTCTAGCACATATATGATAAAAAAGGGTTACAGGGTTGCCTTAAGAGCAATAGGGCCAGGACAATCATATAAGTGCTAGGGCTTGATGTGACCAGCCGATTGATTAGAGGAGGCCTCTCCGTCTGCAAGTCTAGCCTAAATAAGGGCCAAAGTGGAATGTGCATGCTGAAAGGGAAGTCACATACAAGTATACACAATGTAGATGTAATGACAAACTACATATATGACAAGCTTGCATTTCACTTTGCACTAATACCCTTGGGAAAGGTATGAATCCTACTCTCCCTCCAGCTATGGATAAATAGTAGGGCAGACTGGGCTCTTTAACCTTGGTTAGGCAACCAGTCTAGGAGAAGGAAAACTCTGAATTCAAACCTGTTGAACTCCGCTTAAGAAATTGACCTTGTGTCACGTCCTGCTCGTGTGGAGGGGTTGGTAAATATATATATATATATATATATGACAAGCTGTAGGGAGAATATATGGATTTATACCTTTAGCACTATATGAAATGCAAACAGCCTTGTCTAGGATTTGAACTCGGGTCGACGAGTCCATTTCCTATGACTCTAACTATTATGCCACGTGACTCCATATATTTTGCTATATACTATAGACTCTCACAAGTTTAACCTTCCACAGAGTAGAAAAATAGATAGACTGTAGCTACAATCATCACTTATAATTTGCCTTTTTTTTATAACTAACATGTAAAAGAGATAATACAATAATTCTATTCTTTTCTTTTTGAAAACATTTATTACTTGCAGAATTGACGCCAAAATATTGTTAATATTCTTGGACTTCTATGATTAAAAAGAGAATGTATTTGTATATAAATTAAATTTTTGCCTTATGTTTATGTAGGGACTTAGAATTATACGAACAAGTAATAGTCATAATTGTATTTGCAGTGTGAGTAAAACAAATTGAAATGGTAGACTAGTAAGAAATAAATTATATTTTAGAAAGAAAGAGAAATTGCCAAAAATGTTCCTTTTATTAAAATTATTAGAGAATTTGTCTTTATGTAATTTAACATGTAAAAGAGATAATATAATAATTTTATTCTTTTCCTTTAAAAAAACAAACTTTTATTACTTGTAGGGTTGACGCCGAAATATACTCCCAAGTCCTTTTCAACTTCAGCAGAAACTCCCAACTAAATGAATATTACTTCCTTGATTGAGAAGGCTATGGGACATATCTCCTTAACTCTTTCTGCTTGCACTCCCAAGGCCACACAAATCATGTTGAAAGCACCGATTCCCACAAGATCATCAAAGTTAAGCAGCGGTGAACCAGTTTAATACTTAGATGGGTAACCACTTAAGCAACAGCAGGTACTGTAAGCAACCTGATATCAAAATGACTTGATTCAGCATTAAATAACTCTGTAACGTTGGTGCAAAGTTATTAGATACTTTGGATACACAAAAAACTCCGACGAAGGTTAACGGACAAAACATTTAATATAATACAGCACATGGAATTGAAGATACAACGTACATAGTAAAAGAGTTATATATATAAAGATGACATAAATAAAGATAAAGACACATTCATGAATGGTACATTATAACATATAAAAGTACAGACATGAGACTAGGAATAGTCCATGCTGTGAAGACTTACAGTAATGTAAGGGGGGCGGAGCCCCAACGAGAGGGGTTAGATAAAATCTACCCCATGTGGCTCGTAGTTACTGAAACAGGAAAAAGAGGCCAAAAGGGTTTGAACCCGGCGCTTAAATACTATAGCACCCTAGCGGGCACCAGAAAACTAAAAAGGGCAGACAACTCCACCAGGCAAATACAAACTAATGCTACAAATCAAAGAGGGTTGATATACCATAAAACAAACCAAGCCAAGGCCACACAAAAAAACCTTCATGCATCTTGACTTGTGACAACCTGACACTACTTAATATTTCTACAATAATCTTGAAAATACATCATATAGAAAATACAATATATATATATATATATATATATATATATATGTTGAAAAGAGAAAGAAAGGAAAGAAAGTATAGAAAGGATATTTTAATTAATTTTACTTACACGTGTTTCGGTCAGGAGTTTATCCATGTGTACATTAGTCAAACTATTATTATTTTTAAATAAAAAAATTAAATGAAATAATAATAATAGAAAAAATTATTTATTATTTCATTTCATTTTGTTATTTAAAGATAATAATAGATTGAATAATGTACACATGGATAAACTCCTGACTGAAAACACGTGTAAGTAAAATTGATTAAAATATCCTATTTTATCCATTCTATACTTTCTTTCTTTTATTTCTCTTTTAATATACTGTCGGATTCACTTCCATTTTCATTTTACATATATATATATATATATTATATATATATATATATATATATATATATATATGTTGGTTGTCAACTTGTGCTCGAGTAAGACTATTTCCTGTTGTTTTTTGGGGGTTTTTGGGGGTTTTTTTTTCATAGTTGAGTGCCAGTAGCATTTGACACTGTATCCTTGTGTTTTCTCAGATGACTCACCAGGCCAGCCCTGGAGAGATATACTCTTCCACATAAACTACATGTTGGAACTTCTCCACTTTGAATGTTGCTGGACTGAAAATTACTCTTTCTAATAGCCAGCTTGAATTTTTGGTGTTTAATTCAATTGGACTCAAATTCTTTCACAGACTGATAGATGGTGGCTCTCCAGCCAGGTCTATTACAAGTTAGCTTCTCCCAGTCCTCCACAGCAATAGCAGTGTTCTTTAGAGTGTCTTTGAGGCAGTCCTTAAACCTCAATTTGGGTTTGCATTGACGACGTTTGCCAGTTGAGATTTCCCCATAAAATAGATGTTATGGGATTTGGCAATCATTCATGCAAACTAGATGACCAGACCAGTGAAGATGAGATCTAAGGATCAAACTCTCAATACTAGGCAGGTGACATCTTTCAAGTATTGTGGTGTCTGGTGTAAATGACAATCATTCTATCCCTAAAATCCTGCAAAGGCAAATCTGATGGAATCTCTCGAGTGTCCTGAGATGTCGTTTGTAAACAACCCAGGTCTCACAAGCATACAAAAGGGCAGTGAGCACAGACTCAGTATACACCCAAGCTTCGTGGAGATCTTAATGCCATGTTGGCTCCAAACCCTCTTCTCAAGCAAACCATATATATAAATATAATTAAGTTAAGGTACCATGGACATAAAGTCGACAGTTTCTTGCATATATATATTGTGCTTGAGATATGCCAAAGTGAGACTAATTTACCTTTGACTAATTATCTATTACCTAAGATATTAGTCTCAAAACAAATGTTTAACACCTGAATACACAGAGGGGCTAAACTCTACTCTGCCAAAGCAAGTTTAAGAGTGAGCAAAAGTTGTCCTTTTCATACCTTTCTATAACCAGTAGCTTACAATTTTTTAAAACTTTTTTACTTTTATTTTACTTTGTATTGGGCTATAAAATAACTTATCTAAATTAGCATGAAGATTAACTTTGTATTGAATCTTTAAGAGTCTATTTACCTGATTTTTAGAAACTATTAAAGAGTTGGGTTCCTTACAATAAATTATATAAAGAAAAGAAAATACAACACCAAATGGAAGATCATCAAAGGAAAAATAAGATTCAGGCTTGTTGAATATATATATATATATATATATGATATAAGTTAGGGTAGCATGGACATAAAGTCAACGGGGGTTATTTTCTGACAGTTTCTTGCATATATATATATACACACACACACACACACATATATATATATATATATATATATATATATATATATATATATTCAACAAGCCTGAATCTTATTTTGAAATCGCATAGGTGAGAAACTGTCAGTTACCAAGCACTGTTGACATCATGTCCACGCCATCCTAACTTAGATATACATGTTATTTATAAGTGTAGAATACTATATTATCAATGTATATATATATATATATATATATATATATACATATATACCGGATTAGCTCAGTCGGTAGAGCGTTCAGCTAGAAACCACATGGTTCCTAGTTCGATTCCGGTCCTCGCCAACTCAGCGTATGAGTAGCACAGGGATCTGTGCGGTAAAGTAAGGAGCTGATGGTAGGTGTGGCGCTCCACCTCAGATGCCAAAACAATCTCCTTGGTCTAGCGCTATTGAAAGGGGGATAGACTCCCTCGCTGACTGGCTGATACCGACTTAAGGCCGCCGCAACGACTTTACTTTACTTACTTATATATATATATATATCATCATCATCATCATCATCATCATGTATATGTATATATTTATCATCATGATCATCATGAACAAAAGTCATAAGATAAATAGGAATATTTCTTTTATGATATTTATTTTTTGCTCATTCTGAGCTTGTTTCAAAAGTAGGTTATTGTCAGGATGAAAGATTTTTAGAAAGTTATTTAAAACGTTTTTAAATGAGTTCATATGATATAAGAGCAGCAATGAAAAATGCACTGGTGATGGAACACATCCATTTGTTGAACAAAAATTATTTTTTGGTATCCATTTGCCTAACATTTATATATCTGTAATAAGGACACCTGACAAATGAGCTTTTATATGGGTAGCACATGTTAAGCCTGGGATGGTTGTATTTCAAGGTAGCTGTGACTGCTTGGTTTGTTTTTGTTTATTTAGGTGTTTGTGTGTCATCCCAAATCTGTCCAGTCTATTTCTAAGTAGCATTTTATTATTCAGTTTTATGTTAAATCCATTTGTAATTTGGGAATAAGTATATATATATATATATATATATATATGTGTGTGTGTGTGTGTGTGTGTGTGTGTGTGTGTACGTGTGTGTGGTTATTATGAAACTTACACACCATTCATAATAAGTTTTTTTACATAGTGTTACTGACTTTGCACATTTATATTGGTAGATATAAATATATACATTATATTCACATTTTTTTCTCCATACTTTTTTACCTTTCCTGCTCTCTTCCTTGTTTCTCCTCTACCTACTACTTACTTTATTCCTCCTCCCACTTTCCTGTCTCTTTCCGATCCAACACATACCTTCACATTGCCATACATATTCATACAATTGTCTCCAAAACAATGTATCCTGTCTGATGACTGTCAATACTTTTTGACACATGAAAGCGATAAGATGATAATGATGAAAGCAATCACCTTATATATATATATATATATATATATATATATACCAAATAACATGAGAGAAGTGATAATATTTATAGTGGAGATTGAACTTGCAACCTCCTGATCACAAGTGGTGGGACTGCTGTCACCCCTGTAGCTGAACCATTTCAGCAATCCCACCACTCGCGATCAGGAGGTTGCGAGTTCAATCTCCACTACAATATTATAACTAATTACCTTTTATGATTGCTTGATTCAAATAGCATGACAACCCATCTAGAGTTATTTCATGCCTAGAGGTTAAGGAATCATGTTCATTGTACATTCATATTTACATGTTTTGTGTAGTTGTTTCTTAAGAGTTTTTTTTTTGCACATGGTCTTATTGAATATATATAATTTTTAAACAGATCTATTTGATGTATAGATGAGACCCTAACAGTTACCACCACTCAAAATCAGAGTGGACCTAGGAGTAATGACAATGAAGGGGTACTCTACACTTCCCAGAACAGGACCCTCACATTCAGATGCACTTTAGTATCATGCCCAGGACATTCCTGTTTGGGCTCTATCTCTGGGTCAAATTGATTGCTTAAAAATTATTTGTATTCTATAGCAGTGGTTCTCAACCTTTTTTTTTTTTTAATACCTATGGACCTCTTTGATTCCTGTTTTACTATGGTCAAACTCCCATATCTATTCAATGTTTAAAAATCCTATTGTATTTTTATAATTAAATATTTTTTGTTGGCCTGGACCCCCAAAATATGTTATATGGTTCCCAAGTGGTGGGGATATGGACCCCAGCTGAGAAACAATGTTCTATAGGACCATGTGCCAAAAAAAAAAAAGAAAAGATTTTTTTAAAAACTTATAAAGAACTAAACAAAAAATATAAATATAGGATTGGAACGAAAGTCTTGTCCAATACAAAATTGTGTTTATTCAACCAATAAAGACAACATGTAAATTGAGAAATATAAACAAATAAAACATTGAAACATTTTAGAGACATTAACGAATGAGGTTTTGTTTATATATTTCTCAATTTACATGTTGTCTTTAATAAGACAATTTTATAAATGTTACTTTGTATCGGACAAGACTTTCGTTCCAATCCTATATGAACTTACAATGAAAGTGATTCCCTAACCTCTAGGCATAAAATAGCCCTAGACAAGTTGACATGCCATTAAAAGCAATCAATCATTACCAAATGACATGTCAACAAATAGCATATGATAATAAATAAAGTAATCATTGGTAAGGTAATATCCAGAGAAATGGACTGTTTAGAAAAGTCTTATTTGACCAGTTGGTTTATGCATTTGGTGTGAGTTTTATGAGCCTGCATATCTATCAACTTGACTAGCAAAATGTTGTAGTAAGAAGTAGTAATTGTAGCCGATATTACAGGGATTTACTTGTGCTGATATTACAGTGTAGTCTTGCTACTGAATGCCTGCACATGTACGCATGTTCCTGATTGACCAGGGCATCAGTAAGTATTAAAGAATGGGTAGGAGAGAATACACTGTCTGCTCTACTTCTGCTTAAATTAAGTATGACTTCATCATCATCAATTTCATGATCAATGCATGCCAGCAGCATGGATTCCCATGTCTCTCTCTCTCTCTCACCATCCTTCCCTATTGGACATCACTCTTGGTAAGTTCAGGTTGTTTTAACAGACAATTTTTAGATTTTTAAAAAAATTATAAAACTAACCTCTAACACTAACCCCTAACCCCTAACCCCTAACTCCTAACAAACAACCGGATATTGGCGGTGTAAATGAAAAACATGTCCTTTCTTAATCGAGATTAAAAAGGGGTGCCTAAAGATAATATGGTCCATAAGTTCTCTAGATGGTATCCAGTGTCCGCACAGAGCAGATAAATGTAAGTTTTTGCTGGTCGACCAACACTGGTGTGTCCATGTGTAGGAGTCCATTGGAGAATATCACTGATGAGTTTGTCCTTACTTCTCCAGCAGTGCCCAGCCTTTCTTGTATGTCTTACATGGATGGTTTGTGAGATTAGAAGTAAGCTGCTGTTTTGTAGGGTGCTGCTTCCAGCATTTGTTCAAAACAGCATGCAGCATCGTTGCATAGTCCCATCTAGTTTTTTCTCCAGGTGTTTCTTTAAGGTCCATTAACTCCACTGTTCCCTTATTGAATGATCAAACTCTTATGTATTTATACTAATTTAGCATCGAATATAAGCTACAAAGAGGAGAAAATTTATTAAATATTCATTGGTCTATAAACTATGTCTCTAAAGTCAGAGGATTTATCAATGGTAATATTTGCATAATATCACCAGTTGTTATATATAATATATATATATATATATATATATATATATATATATATATTATATAGATTGTCTGATTCATGTAGGTCCTTATGATTAGTGTATTGACCACTTTTTGCATATATAACTAAGTAAACTCCTAGTAACCTACTGCCAAAATACACAATATATATATATATATATATATATATATATGTGTGTGTGTGTGTGTGTGTGTGTGTATGTATCTTGAAAATAGTTCATGAATAGTTCTAATTTTGCACTCAAAATCAGAAATCAGGGATGATATTTAAAATTTCTAACAAACTCTCTGATTGGTTAATTTATATTTAGTAATAAAATCCGCAATTGGTGAGTTTGAATTTGAAATTTGTAGTTGATAGTTGGTTGGTTGGTTTTTGTTTTACAGCATATCAACCCTTTTTAGATCATTTAATGCCAAATAAAGTCATTTTGATAAACAAAGGACTCTTACTGTTGATTAAGTGGTCACCCAATTAAGTATTGAACAGGCTCATTGCTGCTTAACTTCGGTGATGTAGTAAGAACCAGCACTTTCAGCATGACATGACCATAATATGTAATTAATGGATTTAAATTTGAATTTTATAATTGGTTGATTTAGAAGATGGGATTCTTATAGATCTACAGATTATGCAAGTGTCATTTGCGCAGTGGAAAAACTATTATTTAAGTTGGTTTTAAAACACATTCAAGTTGCTACACATAAGAAAAAAACATTTATAATCTGAGTTTAATCTCACACAGTTAAAATAGTATGGAATGATGACACTCAATAGCAATCTAATTCACAACTGTTGTACAATAACATGTCCTAGTTATGATATTGTTGTGATGTGTGGTTTCATGCTCCTTGTTGTAGTAGTAGCAGTAATTCTTCAAGCGTAATCGTAGCTCTAGGTCTCAGCTTCTCGTAGCTAATTCTCCTCAGTCCTCTAAACTGTCTCTATATATCTCCTGCTGTAATACACATATGTAAATGAGATAACACGCCATTGGCCATCTCACTACAGATATTAAACTGCATCTTAGGTGGAGTCACCCCTTCATGGCCATTACTCCCAGTTCCACTCATGTCCTGAGTATGTCAATAAAGTGTATTTGGTAATAAGGCTCCAGTTCTGGAGCTCTAGAGAGTGTAAAGTCACTCCTTTGTTGCCATTACTCCCAAGTCCACTGTAACCTAGAGTGATAGTACCTGTTATAGCCCAATCTATAGATCAAATAGATCTCTTTGAAAATTATTAGTATTGTATAGGAATATCTGATACCATATGACTGTTCATAAACAAATGATTATTATCATTATTATTATTATTATTAAATAGGAATAGTTACTTGAAATCATACAAATGCTTACAGATTCTTAGTAAGTCGTGGTGGTCTAAAGTCGGTATCAGCCAATCAGCGAGGGAGCCTATCCCCTTTTCACTAGCATTAGACCAAGGAGATTGTTTTTGCGCCTGAGGTGGAGCACTGCACCTACCATCAGCTCCTTACTTTACCGCACAGATCCCTGTGCTACTCATACGCTGAGTTGGCACAGACCGGTATCAAACTAGGAACGTTGTGAGCTAACCCGGAGTATTAGATAGGAATACTTAAAACCACATAAGCGTGTGGAAATCTTTTGTTTACGACTTAAGGCTGCAATTGCTTATAAATAATAATAATTATTATTAAATACTTCAAACCATATGATTGCTTGAAAAAAGAAAACTGTCTTCAGCATTAACTAACCCAACAAGGCTTAGTATGCTATAAAAAAAAACAACCAACCAACCAGCATACTAACAATAGCTAATGAAACTAACCTGGGATGCAAAAAAATATGAGACAAGAATTCATTTTTTCTTCTTTCCCCCAAACTTATATAATGACTTTTGTTACTTAGGACTTATTTCATTATTTTCATCAAATACAACCCATAGTCAGAACTGGTTTAGTACCCTTTGCATGCTGATGTAAAAAAATTTCATTTTCTATATTTTAGCAAGGACATATTTTGTTTCGTTTTCACACATTTAAAAGCAGTTCTTTGTGAGAATGAAGAATTTTTTTGTCAGAAAAAAAACGAAAACATACTTATAAAATTTGAATCAACTTGTGACAAAGCATGGTTAAAAGGCTGAATAGATAATAATATGCTAGCTGATTTCATTTTATTATAAATAAAGAATGTTTGAAAATATCTTCACAAATGAATTTATAATGACTTTCAAGCATTGCTTTGCTTTAGTTTATGGTAGTTTGTCATATCCAGTGCACGTCGGGGTTAACCAATTTATGGTGGATGTAAGGGCTGTTTGATGTTTTTGTATTAAGGTCACCAGTTTGAGGTCAATAATCAATAAAATATTCAAACATTTAAAGACACCATAAAACATTCAATTAATGCTGGTACATGGCATAAATAACAAGACTCAATATTAAAACAAACAACTTGTATTGAGAAAAAGTTTACAAAAGGTAACCCATAATACTGAGCAAAGTTCTTTCAGCACTCTTGTGTACAAAATGTAATTTTTTTTTTTTTAAAGTTTATTATAACATGTAAGAAAATATGTTATAAGTTATGAAGTGAGAAAGAAAGGGTAAGAGTTCAAAGTCACATGGCAGTCAGTAGCAAGTAATACTGATGATCTCGTAAAAGGTTGATAAAGAGAGATAGACAGATAGATATTTGTTCATACTTTCTTATAAGTGAAGTTGCTTTGTCTTACTTTAAAGTGACGTGGATTTGGTTAGAAGAATAATTTCTTTCTGGTTGGGATCTGAAAATTTGGTTTATTCATAGTCCTCAGGTAGGCTCCAAAAGAGGTCTATTTGATAGATTTCCTTTTAGGCGCGAACGTCTCTGATTGGTTGAAAATGTACAAATTTTTATTTTAATTTTCTTCTTTTACTAGGGTGCGCAATCCCATGCGCAAACTATTAATTTTTGTCATTTGACTTTTGTTCGTCGTAGTAAGAACTTCCGGTCCGCCACAAGTTTTACAAATTCAAATGATCACTAATGGAATCTATTTAAAAGTTTGGGTTTTACTCCTTTAAATTTGTGAATATAGAGAAATCTATTAATAATGGAGATTCTCTCTCTATTTGTCTGTAACAAAATTTACGCCATTGTTTACGTCACAATACCAGAAATTGTCAATACATAGAATAAAGAACAACCCTGTAATCAGTTATTAAAATTATTTTTTTACTTTCGCCCTTTTTCCAGTAATAAATGGTTTACAAAAGTTAACAAATAGATACCTATGATTTTGTGTAAAATTTATGTGCAAAATATTCAAATTAATTATATATTTGAGGGGGACAGAACTAAGTTTCCATTTCAAATTGTTTTTTTGGTTTTTTTTTACTCCTTTAACATATTTGATGATTTTTCTTACTTGTGATACAAACCCTCTAACATTGAATTTTTAACTCCCACCCCACTCAGGCAATATCTTTCAAAAATTAATTTTTTTTTTTACTAGTATAAATAATTGACGTTTTAAGTAGATAAAAAACAAAACCTCTGCCTTGTACATTTGGGAAATACAAACTTTCTTACTTTTAGAACTAAACTCTGACAAATGTGTGAGGTAATAGTTAAAGAGGTTATGTAATTGTAGCAATGTAGCTATGGCAACAATGAAACAAGGGATAGGATTCATCACTGTTTAACCACATAATGATTGTTTGGGACCAGAAAGATGCGGCATATCTGGAAGGGTCACAATTTATTATAATTAACTGTAGTCTCTGCAAAAGAAGATAGGGAATATAAAAAAAAACAAATAGAAATAAAAATAGATTTATCATGACCATATAAATGAGTTATTGAGTGAAATGAGAAAAACAGATTAATTGCTTGTGTTAGTTCAGGTGCAGGTCAGTATGACAAGTTGGTATGATTTTATTCAAAGGACTATGGCAACAGTTCTCAACCGGTGGTGCCAAGGTGCACTAGTGCACTCTGAAAGATTCCCAAGTGTATTTGGTGATAAGCCTCCAATTCTGGAGAGTGTGAAGTCATTGATTTGTGGTCATTACTCCCAGTTCCACTATAACCTAGTGATAGTACCTGTTATAGTCCAGTCTATAGATTAAATAGATCTGTTCAAAAATTATTAGTATTGGATAGGAAGACTGCATAAACAAATGATTATTATTATTAAATAGGAATAGTTACTTGAAATCATACAATTGCTTACAGATTATCAGTATTTGATAAGAATACTTAAAACCATATAACTGTGAGCAATTTTTTTGTTTTCAACTTGAGGCTGCAATTGCTTATAAATGTTTATTATCATTATTATTATTATTATTATTATTTTATTATTATTATTATTTCACTCTTTGTGAGTTTTTCACATCAGTGTCAGCTGATGGTCTTTAGCTGGAGTCTGAGTGACAACAAGTCTCCTCTGGTCGCCAAGACTCTTCTGAGTATTCTGACCGATTGCAACAATGCATCTGATTTCCAGATCCTCTAATCTTTTTTCCAAGGTTTTGGGACCATTCCAAGTGCACAAACTACAATTGGTATAACTTTGACCCTCATTATTATTATTATTATTATTATTATTATTATTATTATTATTAGATACTTCAAACCATATAATTGTGTCCCAATTTTTTTTTTGTAACAAATGATTAATTTATGAATTTTGTTTTTAATATTAAAAAAATTGCCAAAGAACATCAAGCATATGTTTTACAGAAAACAGTTTAACTTTTAAACAAGATGGAGATATCTCCAGACTGGCATGCATCTGAAATTAGTAGATCAGTTTACATACCTAGGTAGCAATATCTCTTCTATAGAAAGTGATGTCAATATACACATAGGAAAGGCATGAGCTGCTATAGACAGATTATTGATCATATGGAATTCTGATCTTTCTGCTAAGATAAAGTGAGAATTCTTCCAAGCTGTAGCCATGTCAGTGCTAATATATGGCTGTACCATTTGGACTTTAATGAAATGGTTGGAGAAAAAGCTTGATGGGAACTATACAAGGATGTTGCATGCTATCTTGAACAAATCCTGGAAGCAGCACCCCCCAAAAAGCAGTTGTATGGACACATGGACACACCAGTGTTGACTGACTAGCAAAAACTTACATTTATAAGCTTTTTATGGATACTGGATACTGTGCAGAGGACTTGCCAGGAGTGATGACTGATATGGATGGGTGGTGAGTGAGATTCATTGGAAAATGTGTTGCAACTGCTGATATATTTGTTCTAATATATATATATATATATATATTGAGAGAGAGAGAGAGAGAGAGAGAGAGAGAGAGAGAGAGAGAGAGAGAGAGCACATTGAAACTTTCTAATCAAAAACAAAATTGCATGAATATATATAGGAGGTGTACTTATTTTTAGACTGTTAGATATTCATATTTTTCAATGATATCTAATAATATCTGTTTTTATTGCATAATGTTCCACAAGAAATTATAAAATCCTAGTATTTGCTTTAGAAGAAAAATAACTTTTTATAGAATTTTTTTTAAGGGTGTACTTATATATATATATATATATATATATATATTACAAACTGGTCACTACACTTCTGCCATTAACAACAAGCAATTGAGGGCCATCACTGAAGTGGGCCCACGCAAAACAACTCAAGAGGTTACACAAAAACTAAACATTAACCATTCAACGGTTGCTTGACATTTTCACCAAATTGAAATTTCAAAAAAAGGTTAACAAATGGCTGCAGCAGGAACTGAACAGAAATAGAAAAAATAGAAAAATATTTTCCAAATAGAAAAAGTTAAAAGAAAAAAATAATTAGAAGTTATAGGAAAAATAGAAAAAAGGAAAAAATAAAAAAAAATTTGAATAAAATAGAAAAAATTTGAAAAATTTGAAAAAAATAGAAAAAGTGAAAAAAAAATAAATGAATAAATAGAAAAAATAGAATAAAGAAAAAAAAATTGAAAAAATTTGAATAAAATAGAAAAATATTTTCCAAATAGAAAAAAAAAAAAAATAGAAAAACTAAAAAATTTGAAAAAAATAGAAAAATAGAAAAATATTTTCAAAATAGAAAAAAGTAGAAAGAAATAGAAAAACTAAAAAAGAATAGTGAAAAATTAAAAAAATACAAAAAAAAAAAAAAAAATTTGAATAAATAGAAAAAAAGAAAAGAAAAAGAATATTGCATTTCTTTTGTCCACTTCTTTATTCTATTCTTACATAATTAAAATAAAATTTTGTATGATAATTAATGATGTTCTGCAAATTGACTGGACTGAGATGAATCATCAAAACACTTCCTCAAAATCAAAACTGCATCAAAAGAAGGTTATGGTCAGTTTGCTGGTTGTCAAGTGGAATCAGTCATTAAAACTTCTTGAATCCTAATGCAGCCCTTGCAGCAGAAACGTATTGCCAGGAAATCAACAAAAGGCACCAAGAACTGCAACATTTATGTCCAGTAATTTTTCAATGAAAACAGACTAATTCTGTTACATAATATTGTGGGTAGCCTACAAATTATGTATGTGTAGCTAGATTTTGAATTGTTCATTGAAGATTGAAGTTCATTGAAGATTCAAAATTGGAGGTGGTTAAATGGAAAGTTACCATTAGCCGTTAAAGTTATTGAAGCAGTTAAACTTTTACTGACCTGTATACCAACTTCTGATTGGCTGAAGGAAAGGCATGTGAAAAGGAACTGGTCTAGTTAGACAGATTTTGGCAGTTAGTCAATGGGAGCAGACGTTAGGATCTTTGCACCCAAGATGCTGGCTTCTCACTGCAGTAGAAAACCCCTTTGGGCCTGGGGTTTTTGTAATAAAGAATAGACGTCTAAAAAACAACAAAGTCTTGCTTGTTTATTACAAACAAGAAATAAGCACAGACTATCCAGCCTGTAGGAAGAGAGAAATCAGCCCAACAGAGGATAGAAAAGGTAAGAAAAAAAAGAACCCTTCTCCTCATCTCCTCTCCTCTCTATTCTCTCCCCAGCAGAGATGAACGGGTATATAACAATTCTTCTCCATGACAAACACCTGATGCTTGCCAATGACTCTTCAAAAAATGAATGAACAGAGCTACAAAACTCTATCTTACTCAGTTTACTCACCAGACCTCTCTCCAAATGACTATCAATTTCTAGTTGTTAGTTTCAAGTGACAACCACAATAATCAGTTTCTTCAACTAAAAAAGTATTCTGCCGGCAACACTCCCATTAGTTCTTACACAATTCATCAAAAGTTCACTTCACTTTAAGATCGAAACACGACACACCGTTCTCTCCACTGGAAAAGACATTCTCCCCGAGAGAACTCGCCTCGGCATTTATTTCTCTCGGTCGCCGAACCACTTCAGCTAACAGTGGTGACAGCAATTCCACCACTCATGATCAGGAGGTTGCGAGTTCAATCTCGAGTCACTTGCTAGGGAATTCTCAACTCCACAGTCTTCACCTCCACCACTCACCCCATGCTCTATGTCACACAATTTTTCAAGCATCTTGAAAACTTCCTGCAATAGAAGGTCTTCAACAACCAATCAACACCTTGAAAGAGCTTTGGAGAAATCATCACTTTCAGGATTCCACAATTCTATGCTACCAGAACAAATAGACTCATTTTTGTTGGCAACAATGTATAGATTATTTCTCTGAATGTTTGAGATGAGGCTTGATGATTAGTATTATCTGTGTTATTTGGACTATTGTCCTCATCTTCATTGTTATCTGTACAACGTTTCGGTCGATATGCCCTCTGGCTTTCTTCAGGTATTTCTCGGAAACGTTCTCGAACTCGGTTTCATCTATGGGTAAAGTAGATCTGTTTGAAAATTATTAGTATTGGATAGGAATATGTGAAACCACATAACTGTGTGAAAATTATTTATAAACCAAATAAACCAAACCAAACCAACCAAACCAAACCAAACCAAACAAATCTACTAAATTTCAGAAATTTAGTTTGTTTGATTACCTTACACAAGCCAAATAAAAAATTGAAAAAATTGAAACTTTAAAAAAATCCAAAATTCAAATAATTTTTCACCAACCAATATATAATCATAGATTATAATAGGAAACTAATTTTTATGCCTATATTATTGAATATTTTGGGAGTTCTTCTGAGAGAGCAGAGCATACCCACACAACTAGTTGTATCAGGATATGATGCTGAACGAATAGCAAGATAATGGGAGTTCTTCTGAGAGAGCAGAGCATACCCACACAACTAGTTGTATCAGGATATGATGCTGAACGAATAGCAAGATAATGGGAGAGTGACAGAATGAAGGGCTGAAGGATGAGTGATATTCTACCAGTACATTTCCTCAATTCATTTTGTGGTAAGTTGTATATGTATAAATCTGTTGAATGATGAATTTATGAAAATGATATTTTGTAAGTAAAAAACATGAAAATATTATTTTGAAAGTTATCTAACCTCTCTTTATTTAATTTTATAAAATCTCTATAAAATATCATTTGGATGATGAAAATGCTTACTTTTCTATACATATATAAGTCTCCAGATAAATCTTTTAGTAATACTTATGCCAGAGTGCTAAATTTGGTATAGTAATAGAAAATAACCACCATATGTCAATGATTGATTAGTGTTCCACAATACTTAAATAATATTGGGTAATGAATCAGAGGATCAATTCATGTTTTGTGACCTAAATCTAATTTTCACTGTATTTAAAGCCAATTTTGTAAGATTTCATATATTTATCATAAAGTGTAGAACAATGAGACTTGCAGTTTTTAGATCTAATACAAAGCTATCTACTCCCCAAGATTCATTTAGAAAGGTTCTTTAATGGCCCCAAACAAGTGTAGAACAATGAGACTTGCACAGTTTTTAGATCTAATACAGAGCTATCTACTCCCCAAGATTTATTTAGAGAGGTTCTTTAATAGCCCCAAACAAGTGTAGAACAATGAGATTTGCACAGTTTTTAGATCTAATACAGAGCTATCTACTCCCCAATATTCATTTAGAGAGGTTCTTTAATAGCCCCAAACAAGTGTAGAACAATGAGACTTACACAGTTTTTAGATCTAATTTCCCACTTTCTTTTTAGGAGTCCTTTACAGGCAACGATGACATCACTCCATGTCGTTAATCAGTTATGGACCCTCTGGTGGCTAATTAGTCCAATTCTGTTCTTGCAGATGTGGTCACACACATTGCAAGGGAAATTTCCATCTGCATTCTGTGGTGCATGATGATGAAGACGTCGCCGCTCTGCAGCTCTATTGAGTTCAATATTGAGCTGCTCAGTTCCTGTGTAGCAAGTGTCTGTTGGAGGCCAGGTCTTCCGGACTAGAACTATGGATATTTATACAGGTTAGCTCTCAAAAGATCTGTAGATCTAATACAGAGCTATTTAATAACCAATATTCATTTAGAGAAGTTCTTTAATAGCCCAATAAGTAAAATGATGTAAAGAAACCCAAAGATTGTCAGTCATTGGCACAGATCTTTTGTGAAACAAACTGATCTTATTTCTTGGAATTTTTTAGATGAGGCTTGATAATTAGTATTATTTGGATTATTCGGACTATTGTCCTCATCTTCATTGTTATCTGTACAATTAGCAGAATGAGAACAGGATACCCCTGTGGATTGAATAATGGGTTAGGTTCAAAGTTCCATGATAGCTCCCAATTACGACAAGAAGGTTCCTGATTACGACAAGAAGGCTCCTGAGTTTGAATAGAAGGTTTCTGAGTCCAAAAAGAAGGTTCCTGAGTCCGAGAAAGTTCCAGAGTCCGAAAAGAGCACATCGTCTGAAACATTGTACAGATAACAATGAAGATGAGGACAATAGTCTGAATAATCCAAATAATACAAACTGATCTTACACTTATGTCTGTGTGTTCCCTAAACAAGTGTAAAACAATGAGATTTGCACAGTTTGTAGATCTAATACAGAGCTATCTACTCACCAAGATTCATTTAGAGAAGTTCTCTAATAGCCCCAAACAAGTGTAGAAATCCATCTTGGAAACACATATTAGTCATAATTCTGAGGTAAATAAGTTTCATTCTTGCCTCTCTCAACCATTATATATATATTTGTACTTTCTATTCGTTATGTACACAGTAAATTTTCTTCCTCTATGTTATTTGTCCATTAAATGTAATTAAATCTATTTTTGTATTCTAACTGTATATCTGCATTTCATCTATTCATTTTTTCATGTGATTTTTTTTATAATGCACATTCCTTCATTTTTTGAAAACTAACAATCAGTGAACACAACAACCTACACTGAATATTTTTATGTGGACACAAAGACTTTGTCTCTGACGATCACATAAAGTGCCAAAAAACAACGCATGTAGTATCTTAGTTTATTACAACGTTTGTTATGTGAACTTAAGAGCTATTGCAATAGTTCAATATGTAAAAAGTATAATAATCTTGATTTAATCCTCTCTCACTCTTTCTAAAGAGAGGGGTTGTAAAATATTTACATTGATTTGCCGATAAAAATATGGTGGGAGACATTTAAAATATTTACAGTAATTTGCTGACAAAAAAGTGACAAAAACATGATTGTGAATTACGGAATATATTTTAGTAATTTTGATCTTATGTGATCCTGGCCTCTTGTCTTAATTTATGCTATGTTTTAATGAGCCAGTATCAGGTGAATTTCCGGCCTAACTAAGATATTTTCCGAGTCGTGTTTTGTCACTTTTTTGCTGGAAAATTAATGTAGATATTCTAAATGCCTCACCGCCAGATTTTTATTGGCAAATCAATATTTTTAAAAATATTTTACGAGAGAGAGAGAGAGAGAGAGAGAGAGAGAGAGAGAGAGAGAGAGAGAGAGAGAAAGAGAGAGAGAGTTAAATAAAGATTATTATATCTTTTACATATTGAACTATTTCGCAATAGCTCTTAAATAAACATATCAAACATTGTAATAATTAAATTATCATACTGTGGTATATCCACAGGTCCTTCTAATTTAGATAATATCTCAAAGAGATCTATTTGACTCTTAGATTGGACCCTAACAGATACTATTACACAAAGTCAGAGTGAGCCTGGGAGTAATGGCAAAAAGGGTGACTCCATACTCCTCAGAGCTCCAGAACTGGAGCTTCAACACCGGATGCAGTTTAGTGTCATATCCAGGACATCAGAATAAAAGGATTAAAAAATATCAAATCCTTTTATTAATAGTAAAACAATGGGATGATAAAATGTAATTGTATAAAGATAATGGTATCTCATATCACTCAGCTCTTTGCTTGACCTAAGGGTCATTTACTGTATTCTAAAAAACTGGAACAAAGTGAGAAATTCCAGTGTTTGGGCGGGGGGATAGGAAAGTGTTTAAATCAGGGGCAGGGAACCTGTGACCTTAAAACTGCAAGTGGCCTTCTAGACTATCAAGTGTGGCCTTCCACATCCTTACTGAAAAAAACATTTAAAATCTTGTACTTCCATTTAGAACATTATATCCCAACACTTTCTAAAAAAAAAAACAATTTCAAAAATGTCATTAAAAGGTTAGTTAAGTTTTTCAATTCATTTAAGTAGTATAAATTAATTAAATTTTTGACCAAGTTATTATAATTAAAAGTTTAAACTTTAAATTTTGTTGTAAACAAAAAAAAGATTTATTGTCTTCAGTTTTATTTGTGGGCAATAAATTTAATTGTGACATTTAAATATAAAAAGGTTCCACATATTTGGTTTGAATATTAAAGAAAGAAAAAAATACTGAGATTGGGGGAGTTTCATATAATCATGATACTAAATGAGACAGGGTGATATTTTTCTACATCTTATGTTTATATGAAATGAAAATAAATAAAAAAATAAAATAGAAATAAAACAAAACTTTAAAATTAGTAAGAAAAAAAAATAGGCCTCTCAAGTTTGTAATAATGTAGGCTTACTGTACATTTTCTTTTCCAGAGCTCATAATCTGTTTTGATGAAGAAAAAAAGTGACAATATCCCTGTAGACTACTTAAATAGACTGTGCTGCGCATTTGACTGGTTGTTTGCAACAGCCAATCAGGTGCTTTGTAGAGTGTTTTACACTCGTCCAAAATCAAGAAAAGCCAAATGTCTTTCAAAGCCAAATGGTGTTTCAAAGGTGGTAGGTGGATCAGAGTTTGATCATCTCTGATAGTGTCAGTCTGGCGAGAGGAGTATGATGTTGAAAAACCCGAAACTTCCCAGGGACCCAAGTTAATTACATCACTGACGACACCTACCAGTGCCCCAAATTTAGTAAGGGCCATATATTTAAAGTTAAATTTACAATTATAAAAATGTTCTGCAGAGTCGCAAGTAGAATAAATTATATCATAAGAACAGTGGGTATTAGTTTATAACCAACTCTAGGTCCTTATAATGCATTAGCACATCCATGGATACACTAACACAGAACATTTGGTTAGGAAAGACAAAGAACTAGCTTGTATGAATAATGCACATATAAATGTTTAATAGATACACATACAACAGCAAAATGATATATGTGTCCCCAACAGGTTAACTGTACACAATGTTCCACAAACAAAGTATAAGAAAAGCTACAATAAAATGGTGAGAAAAAACTTTCTAATCTTCAATGGTTTTCATGGCAAAGAGTAATAAAATGCCATGCTGATGTTGGAGACAAATTATCTCAATTCTGTTCTATTAATAGAAATAAAAAAAGATGTCCTTTTTTATCCACAAGCAAGGACTGAAAAACATAGGTGTTATCCATTCCAAAGACGGGGACAAAAGAGAAAGTTTTAAGGGGCTGAATTATTATGTCACCAATGGACACATAACATGGGAAACCACAATTCAAGGGAAGACAAATATTTTTGTCTCTGTACAATATTATTCCAATTTAGTTAACAATCATAGCGAGGTATACATATTTACCAATACCTCCACTATGAGCAGGATGTGATACAAGCTCAATTTCTTAAGCGCAGTTTAACAAGTTTGAATTCAGAGTTTTTCTTCTCCTCGCTGGCTGCCTAACCAAGATTAAAGAGTTCAGTCTTCCCTGCTATTTGCCCATAGCTGGAAGGAGAATAGTTGGATTCATACATTTCTAAAGGGTATTAGCACTATGGGAAATGCAAAAAGTCTTGTTCAGGATTTGAACTTGTCTTGCCATGTCCATTTTCCAAGATGGTAACCATTGCATCATGTTCCTCCATTTTAAGGAAGTATAGATGACGTAATGGTTATCATCATATGAAATGGACTCAGTGACCCAAGTTCAAATCCTATAAAAAAAATTACTTACTACTAAAATTGGGAACCTCATCACTGATGTGGTATTGCTGTGTTCCTATACTTTGCAAAAACTCTACAGGATCACTCACAATTACCAACCTAAGAATGGTAAAATATATAGATCTAGCATAAGAGTAATATTATATTCCTCCTCTGGTTAACAATGATAAAATGGTTCCTTATTTTAATTCTGGACCATATGACCTCAAGGCACCCCTTTTTGATCTCGATTAAGAAAGGACATGTTTTTCATTTACACCGTCAATATCCGGTTGTTTTAACAGACGATTTTTAGATTTTTTTCTTTTAATTATAAAACTAACCCTAATTCTAACCCCTAACCCTAACCCTAACCCTAACCCTAACAAAAACAACCGGATATTGATGGTGTAAATGAAAAACATGTCCTTTCTTAATCGAGATCAAAAAGGGGTGCCTTATGGTCATATGGTCCTTAATTCTTTGTTGTTTGCACATTAGTGTCCTATTTATGCCACCCTGTCAGCTGGAGCTGTAGAATACACTGACTGCAATTCTACAGAGGTGTAAGACCCCCACCCAATGGGACTACTTGTTGGCAGTAGGTGGCAATCCATAAAGCCTGAGGACTGGATTATGGTGGCTAACATCTGTGACTAAGTGGTCCTGTAACATGCAACACTCCACTCGGCCTTTACTTGGGCTAGATGGGCGGTCAGAGAGGCCCTATCCAATCAATTGGCTGGTCATATCAAGCCCTAGCAACTATATGATTGTCCTGACCATATTCTTCAAAATACTTTTATAGCAAATACCCACCTTTTTTTTATCTTATAGGTGCTAGAAGGCAGTGGCTGAGGGTCAACCACTAGTACTTATTAATACACATGAGGTTAATGAAAATTATTTCTACTAATTTATTAATACACATGAAGTTGATGAAAATTATTACTTCCAATTATTATTTCTACCAATTTATTTATACACATGAAGCTAAACAAATTATGTATATATTAAAAAAAACTAGATTTGGCATTAAATAACCCACAAGGATTTGATATGCTGTTAAAAACCGACTGACCTAACAAACCAACCTGTTTATAGTAGCATTATGAAAAAGGCAATTAAAAATATAGTATGGTAATAAAACATACTAAATAACAAATGCTTAGATAACAAACAACATTTAACGGTAGGTAAACAAATAATCAGTTCTAACATGCAAGAAAGAGATGTGGGGTGGTAAGTGGTTTAATATTTTAGGTTAAATAGGTGGCTGGTTATTGTTGGTGCGTGTTCCTAGGGTTTGCTTTTAATCCATCTTATTTGGTGGTTGCGCTGAAAAGGAAAGAATTCAGGGGAAGAAAAAGGAAGAGACAAAGACAAAAGGTGGTTTTATGATTTAAGCTTTATTTGCAGGTCATAGCCACTACATGGCAAGGGAATTTCTCCCTGGCCAGTAGTAGTGTCTAGTCCGAGTTAAAGCCTAAGCCAGAATGGCCGAGATATTCTCTTGGGGGTCAGAAGTGGGTCCTTTTTCCCGCACCTACCCTGAGGGGTTCTTCTGGTGAAGGCTCATGGGAGTTTGTTATTTTTTAATTTTTTAAAAATTTTAATCCCCACAGACAAACAAATATAATACTTTTAACATTATTTACATAGAGTATGTTATCTATGAAGTTTAAATGAATAATACAATGTTGTCATGAAATGGTGAAAAAAGAAAAATTTAAGATAAAATGTAGTGTAGTGACTTGGTTAAACAGTAAAAATATCCAAACAGATCCATATGTTATAGGAAAAAAGGAAGGCTTTGAAAAAAAAACAACAAAAAAACCCCATTATGATCTAGCAATAAAATACTGATACAGAACTGCTATAAATCTTTGCTAATCACTCAATGAAATGAGTGAAGGAATTTAAAACACTGCTATACAGGAATAAGTAGAGGCTTTACTCATTCTACAGACAAAAATGGGAAAAGTGTGGATGTAGTAGTAAACACTTCTTGTCTTACATCCACTTCATAAATATTTAATAATTAGCCCTAAAATCTGTATTTTGAATTTTAAATCATTTTTTAAATTTTTATTTAGCTTGTGTAAGTTAATCAAAAAAGCTAAATCTCTAATTTGGTGGATTGGTTTTGTTTATTTGTTTAATGGCATATCAACTCCTTATGGGATATTTAATGCTGAAATCTGATTAATTTGTAAATGTTTGATATATAATCATATATATATATATATATATATATATATATATATATATATATATATATATATATATATAATGTTTGAATCATATCTATTTATAGGATTAGTTTGATTTATTTATTTATTGGCATATCAACTCTTTATGGGCTATTATGTTCACTTTCAGTCTAAAACGTTTGGGGAAGATATGAACCCCCTTATAACCCCAGCTATGGATTAATAATACATCTACTGTTCTTCTACAAGGATGATTTTAGCATTAAATAACCCACAGAGGTTGATATTTCATTAAACAAAGAAACAGAAATTGAAAATGAACATAAAACACCATATTAGATTTTTTTATTTAAAAAAAATTGGTGTGTGTGGCGGGGTGACTTTTCTAATGTTCTTTCAGGTGATGGCTGGTTTCTTCCCTATATTTTTTTTTGTTGATTTTTGTTATATTTGCCAAAAAAGAAAAAAGAAAAAGAATTCCATCCATTTCTATATGAATTGTACACTTGAAGAATTGGACACATAGTGTAATGGATAAAGGTGTTGGATTAAGACAGTTCTAAGTGACAGTTATCTCTAAGCTGCAGGTTCAATCCTGGTCAAGGGCATCAGTAACATAAAATAATAATTAACACAGCTTAACATCTGTACCCAGCTATGGTTAGCGGAATGAGAACAGGATACCCCCGTGGATTGAATAAAGGGTTAGGTTCAAAGTTCTGTGATGGCTCCCAATTACGACAAAAAGGTTCCAGAGTTCGAAAAGAAGGTTAAAGAGTTCAAAAAGAAGGTTCCTGAGTTTGAGAAGGCACCAGAAATTGACAAGAAATACCTGAAAAAGGCCGGAGGGCACATCGGCTGAAACGTTGTACAGATAACAATAAAGATGAGGACAATAGTTTGAATAATATAAATAATACACTTGAAGAAGTTCATAGAATGAATTAACTCAAATGTGGTGACAACAGTAGCAATAAATAAATTAATAAATAGAGATCAGTGTTGATAATTCTTGGAAAAATCTTGCACCTCATGTACACCTCATGTGGTATAATGGTTAGCAAGCTTGATTAGAAGACCATTGTTGGGGAGTTTGCTTCTCACTAGGAGCTCAATAGTTTTGACCTTGTGCCAAACAAGACTAAGCTTAGTAAATGACAACTCTTTTAATGATTTTTTTAAAATCTCAGTCAGCTTCTTTTTTTAATGAGTAATTAGTTTGTTTATACTATAGAGTAGATTTTAGTTTGGACTGCCTGGTTTTTCCAATAAGATTTCCTCTTTCCCCAAAATATCTGCATTGTCACTTGAAATCTATGTTTTATTTATTCATCTTTTTGACACTTTAATATCTCTTCTCACCTGTTTCCCAAAATGATTCCCAAATGATCTCATTGATGTCCTTGTGTAAAGGAGTTTTGACTGCCTGGTTTTATCAACTAAGATTCCCCCCCACCCAAATGTCCACATTATCACTTGAGATCCAAGTTTTATTTATTTATTTTTTGACACCTTGACACCTGTTCCCAAAATGACTCCCAGATGATCTCATTGATATTTTTGTAAAAGAGGTTGCTTGCTATAAAGTTCCCTTGTAGCTGTGCCCTAGCAACTATATGATTGTCCTGACCATATTTAAAAAAAAATACTCTTATGGCAAACACACACCTCTTTTTATCTTATAGGTGCCAAAAGGCAGTGGCTGAGGGTCAACCACCAGTACTTATTAATATACATGAAGTTAATGAAAATTATTTCTACTAATTCATTAATACACATGAAGTTAATGAAAATTATTTCTACTAATTTATTAATACACATGAATTTAATGAAAATTATTTCTACTAATTTATTAATACACATGAAGTTAATGAAAATTATTACTACCAATTATTATTTCTACCAATTCATCTATACACATGAAGTTAAACAAATCATGTATATGTAAAAAAAAACTAGGTTTAGCACAACAAGGGTTGATATGGTGTTAAACACCAACCAACCAACCAATCAACCTGTTTATAGTAACCGTATGAAAAAGGCAATTAAAAATATAGTATGGTAATTCTACTTCACTTTAATATCTCTTCTCACCTGTTTCATAAAATGACTCCCAGATGATCTCATTGATATTCTTATGAAAAGAGGTCGAGTGCTATAAAGTTCCCCTGGCTTCTTTCACTGATCTGAGATCCTTTTAGATTGTCAGGATCAAAATTTGATTGCAGATTGGTTTGTTAATTTGCCAGTCTAATTTAAATAGTCTAATGAATACAGTGCATGTGACTTTATAGGCCTTAATTATCTCCCTTTCAGATTCTCCTTTTCCTTGATCAGTGCCATGTGATTAGGTTAATGAAAAAAGGAGTCATGGGATACTTTTAATTATTTGAGGCTTGCATATTGGGACTTTTGAAGATTGAGAGGTGGGTTGAGAGGGGTGGGTGGTAGCTTATTGAATTGGGGACAGGACATTAGCTTCTGGATGTCTGAAGAAACACCTATCTTTCAGTTTGCATTATATATATGTAGTATTATAAGAAATTTGAAAAACACAGGTTTAAATAAAATGAGTGGAAAGTTTATTAGCCAACGCTGCAGTGTTTCAATCTGTTAAGTAGATCTTCTTCAGGGCATTTGTTGATATAAGGAAAAGTAAAAAAATTTTATCACAGAATAACAAGAAAAACTGCGATAGTCCTTGTTTATCAATCTGTTCAAAATTTGAAGTTTGAAGAAGGAACACTGGAAAGGTAGACGGTTTGAAATATGACATCAAATATTCTTCTTTTATGGTGTGTGTGTGTGTGTGTGTGTGTGTGTGTGTATCGAGAAATGACATTGAGCATTTTTTAGGTGTTTTGTATGTGTGTGTGTGGTTGCGCATGTGTGTGTGTATATATATTATGATAAACGACATTGAAACCAACTTCAAAGTTGTGTGTGTGTGTGTGTGTGTGTGTGTGTGTGTGTGTGTGTGCAAGCGTGAATGCATATTCATTGAGAAGAATGTTTGTTTCAAGTAAGTGTCGAGAAAATATTCTTTTAACTTTTGAGTTGCTGTGTGGGGGTTTTGTAAGTAAGGGGTGTTTGGAGGAAAGATATTTGTGTGTGTCTATGTATATATACGTTTGTGTTTTAAATAAGTGAAGAGAAAAAAAGGGGTGAGTGTGTGGAGGGGGGTAAACAATTTTTATAGTAAGAGTTGTGTAGTTAAATTTTTTCAAATTTCTTACTATACTACATACCGTCGGATTCACTTCCATCTCTTCACATATATATATATATATATATATATATATATATATATATATGAATATGATATATAGAAAAAACAAAGGATGTTTACAAATGCATGGGCTCATCAGGAGAGAATGTGCAAACCGTTTCGGGGCCTTCCTCTCTATGGTTTTAAAAAGCAACACCGGCCTACCTCACTGATGTGAGGACCCTCGCAATATCTGCATCGACTGCACGTGGATCGGTCTTCAACAAAAATAAGACGGGAAGAAATGACCGTTAGCAAAACAGAACGCTGCTAGTCAAAAGTTGGAATTAATAAAAAAAAATGCGCTATCTGTATTAAAACCGTAGAGAGGAAGACCCCGAAATGGTTTGCACATTCTCTCCTGATGAGCCCATGCATTTGTAAACATCCTTTGTTTTTTCTATATATCATATTCACACTGTCGGATTAATTTCCATTTTATTTCACACATATATATATATATATATATGTGTGTGTGTGTGTGTGTGTGTGTGTGTGTGTGTGTGTGTAGGGCCAGTTTGTCTCAGTTGGTGGGGCATCTGACTAGGAACCACAAGGTTCCGGGTTCGATACTGGCCCTCACCAACTCAGCATATGAGTAGCAGGGATCTATGCAGTGAGGAGCTGATGGTAGGTGTGGCACTCCACTTCAGACACCAACACAATCTTCTTGGTCTAGTGCTAGTGAAAAGGGGATAGACCCCTTTGCTGTCTGGCTGATACCGACTTTAGGCCACTCCAACGACTTACTTTTTACGTGTATATATATATATATATATATATATATCAAAAGTATGTTCCCATTGTCTGTTACTCACAGTTTTATGTAGTATACAGAATCAGATGGGTAGTAGTTTATTGAATTGGAGACAGGACATTAGTATCTGGTTGTCAGAAGAAACACCTATGAATTTTTTTATTTTGCATTAAATCTGTAAATCTATCAAAAGTATGTTCCCATTTCTGTTCTCATAGTTATCATGTGGTGCACATAATCATCAGACAGAAATAGGAGAAAAAGTGGCTAAGCAGTCATAATTTAAAGTATGAGAATTTTATCACATGGCATGATGTGCAGCTAAATACACTGTGATTGTCCTGTTGGTGGGGCTTAGAATATACTGATTGTATTCTCTGCAGAATAAGACACCCAAAAAGAGGTGTCTTGGGTATGACACTAAACTGCATCTGGGGAGTACCCCTTCATTGGCATTACTCCCAGGCCCACTCTGATCCAAAGTAGCAGTATTTGTTAGGGGTTAATCTGTGAGTGAAATAGATCTGTTTGAAAATTATTTGTATTGGATAAGAATATGTGAAACCATATAACTGTGTGCAAAAAAAATGATTATTATTAGATAGAAATAGTTACTTGAAATCATATAATTATTAGCATTAGATAGGAATACTTAAAGCCATGCAACTATGTGCAATTTATTTGTATTAGATAGGGATATTTGATATCATATAACCGTGTACAAAAAAAAAAACTCTTAAGAAACAGCTACACAAAAAATGTAAATATAAATGTACACTGAACAAGATTCCCTAACCTCTAGCCATAAAATAACCCTAGACAGGTTGATGTGCCAAAATAAGAATAAAAAGCAAATGCACTTTGAATGCAGAGTTTGAAGAAAGTGCCAGTAAACACTGTGGAAAACAAGTCTACTTCCAGCAAAAAACAAAAATGATTTTTTCAAAATCATTACTTTAAAACCTTCCATCATCATCATCATCATCATCATCATCATCATCATCATTAAGGTGTGCACAGATTTCCTTGATTCTCTTTGGAACCCATACCCATCTGTAACCGCTCTTGCTAAGTCCTCTAGATGGCATCCAGTGTTCATACAGAGCTTATCAATGTAGGTTTTGCTGGTAAGCCAACACTGGTGTGTCCATGTGTAAGAGTCCATTGGAGAATATTGCTTATGAGTTTGTTCTTACTTATCCAGCAGTGCTCAACATGTCTTGCTCATCTTACTTTGATGTTTTGGGAGATGATGGATAAGTGGCTGTACACCTGCTGTTTTGTAGGGTTCTGCCTCCAGGATTTGTTCAAAACAGCATGCAGCATCCTTTGGCTAGTTCCTATCTAGCTTTTTATCCAGGTGTTTTGTTAAAGTTTAAGTGGTGTAAGTATACAGTAGTACTGATATGGCTACAGCTTGAAAGAATCCCCATTTTTATTTTATCAGAGTGATCAGATTTTCATATGGTCTATAAACTGTCAATAGCACACCATCTTGAATAATAGATGAGGTAATTTATGAGGAAGTGCGTCCCGGTCTCCTGCCTGAAAAATTGCTACCCGGTGACTATTAAAATAACGACCCAGCTCAGTCTATTCAAAAATATCCATCTTCATATCTATCTATCTATCTCAATTTGTTCATATTTATCTATATTACTTTAAATACTAAGATTTTTTTTTATTCATGTTTGTTTAATGTCTTGTTTTTAGTTTAAATAAACAAGAATTACGACAAAAAAAGATGCGACCCCCCCCCCAAATACATTTACTTGTCGAAAATATCTATCTATCTCCATTTTTTCATATCTATCTATATCATTTTGTTTGTTTATCTATATATCTATCTCAATCTATTCCAAACTATATATCCATCTTCATATCTAAACAAGAATTACGACAAATTACGATAAATAAACAAGAATTACGACGAGCTGGGGTTGTTATTTTGATAGTCACCGGGTAGCAATATTTGAGGCAGGAGACCGGGACGCATTTCCTCATAAATTACCATAGATGAGAATGTCAGTGTGTAAGTTTGTCACATTTTATCAACTTTACTTCTAGAGGCCATAGCACAACATATCATACCATTTTGGAATCAGGCAGACTCCATGAGCAAATTAAAAACATCCTGGGCTGAATCCAGACTCACAATGCTGAAATTTTGGATTGATTTTAATTACTGTGATTGTTTTCAACGATATTTTACATGATTTTTTCTGACACAATTTTTTGTATGATAACAATTTTTATAACTTGGAAATAAATTTAGGAATGACTGAAATTAGGAGCTAGCTTGTCCTTTAATAAGTGTAAATATTATGAAGCGTTTTAGAATAATAAAAATATTTTTCGAATAAAATCAGTAAATTTTTTGCCTTCTTGTTTTTTTGTTTTTTTTTTTTTTTATAATTATTGTCTGTAACATATCATTATGTTGTATCTTGTCCAGCACTCCCCAAAAACACATGGGCAATCCACACCTTGTTTGCTTCTTATGAGGATGAAACAGGTTGTTACATTTCTATCTGAGTCATCGACTTTATTGTCACTAATTTCACTCATTTCTCAATCTGAATCACACTTAATTTCTTCTAGAACCTGCTCAGAGCAAGGAGACTGATATTGTCTACCTCAACAAGTTTCCATGGCAACAATGAAAATATGGCAAAATAGTTAAATTTGGTGTAAAAAAAAAAAAAAAAAGAAAGAAAGAAAAAGAATTTGGAAATATCTTTGCAAGATTCTCCAGAAGGTGTAAAATATGGATCAGCAAATGAAACATAGTATGAAATCTGATTATTGTAATAAAAAAAAAAACCCCAGACAAGCTAATTGCTTTACTTAGGCATTATTCAATATAACTTAACTTTGTTAAGGTGAAGATTCTTTAGTATTTATAGTGAACTGATCCAGAGGAAGACAACTATGTTTGACTTCACCACAACTATATATACAAAAGACACAGTGCTAGGAATTTGACTATTGCTGCACAAGTGTAAAAGCATTATTTGTTAAAAAATAAAAAAAGGCTTGAAAAATTTACTAAAAAAAAGCAAAAATTAATCCAGAAAGAAGTAAAATTGACACCCACCCCCTTCAATTTTTTTGAAATTTTGTACAGTTGTTGACTATGTTAAAGTTAGACCCTCCCCAAATTTGAGCTTCCAATTCCAAGAATTATGTCAATTTTTAGCTCTCCAAATTTCTGATTTTTTCATAGCAAAATCAATATCCCAATGTAGCACTGCATCTATGACAAGGGTTTTATTATTATTTCACATATATGGAACATTATTTATACCAAAAAGATAGTTTGGTTTTTGCTCAGAACCGAAAGTACAACATGTTAAAATTTTACAAATCAGAAATCATTAATAACTTAAAACTTGTTAACTTTAAGACTTTTTTGATAACATTTTTGGATTCCTTAGACAAAAATGCTTTTATAAACCAATCTTTAGGAGTAGGGAAGCTCTAGAACTCATTTTATAGACAAAAATAGATTACAAACAGTCACTATTTTTTGCAACCAACAACTCAAATTTGGAAAACTAAAAATCAATATGACTCTGCCAATTTTTGGAAGTGGAAGCTCAAATTTTGGGATTGTCTAACTTTAACATACTCCACACATGGACACAATTTCAGGAAAATTGAATGGGGTGGATGACATGGCCTGGATGATTTTACATGGAATTACCCATCTTTTTTTGCCTACTCTTAAAACATTTTCTAATCAAAGAATGTGTTACAAAAATTAAAAGATAAAGAAACTTATGTCATATTCTCAGACAATTTTTGGAGGGAAAATTTGGAAGTCCTCTTGATCCTATCTGTCAGATATAAAAGGAATGAAAAAATTAAAAATGCCTAAATCAGAACCAGACACCATGAGGATGATGATGATGATGATGAGAAGAAGAAGAAAGAAGAAGAAAGAAGAAGAAGAAGAAGAAGAAGACTTATTGATATTTCTACTTCATTTATGAAATTTAAAAATAAAAATTCAAAGAACTGACCTCATTTTTATGTGATATGAAAGTGAAATTGAATTTTCTCTAAAATCCAACTTATATCTATTCAATTTAAAAAAAAGGAGATATTCAAATTTCTCCCTCATCCCGCAAAAAAGAAGCAATTCTATAATTTAAGAAGACAAATAATTTCTTCTCTTCTCAACATGACTCGACTTGTCTACCTGGTTTTGACTCAACATTTTCAACACACTTTGATTGACCTCACCTTTTCAACATAACTTTTGACTGTACGTTGAACTTCCTACATTGTATATTCTGAAAAAGTCTATATTAATTGAACTCCTTGATCCTTTTATTAACATTTGAACACAGCAAACTTCATCACACTCCAAATTTGACTTACATGTAATTATCTATGTTTTGAACAATTAATTCGTTACTTGTCCTAGACGTATTTGCCTTATATACCTTTGATTTTTAAAAATCTCATCTAAGCACATAAATTATCAAATTGTACTAAAAATTCTAACAGATTTTTTCAGTGACAAATAAAACAAAATAGATGTATTTCATAATTAATATAAGTCGTCGGGTAGCCTAAAGTTGGTATCAGTGAGGGAGTCTATCCCCCTTTCACTAGCACTAGGCCAAGGAGATTGTTTTGGCTTCTGAGGTGGAACACCACACCTACCATCAGCTCCTCCCTTTACTCCACAGATCCCTGTGCTATTCATATGCTGAGTTGGCGAGGGCTGGTGTCGAACCTGGAACCTTGTGGTTCCTAGTCGGATGCTCTACCAACTGAGTAAAACCGGCCCTTATTCATTATATAGTCACTATTGTTTTCAATGACATTATCGCATCTATCAATAAGGTTTTGATGCCACATGTATAACATTTTTTAGGTTTTGAGTTGAAATAGGACATTAACTCATTTTCAACCTCTTCATTTGAAGTTAGTCTAAACTTCAACCACTTCATTTGAAGTTAGTCTAAACTCCAACCACTTCATTTGAAGTTAGTCTAAACTCCAACCACTTCATTTGAAGTTAGTCTAAACTCCAACCACTTCATTTGAAGTTAGTCTAAACTCCAACCACTTCATTTGAAGTTAGTCTAAACTCTAAACAACCACTTCATTTGAAGTTAGTTAGTCTAAACTTTCCCCCATCCAAATAGCTTTGCCAACATATAAACAGAGGGTAATTGGAAGGAGCAAGATCAGGCAAATAAGTTGGATGAAGCATTTTTCCCAGCCTAGTTATTCCAGGAGATCTTTGGTCATTGGTGCATGGACCATGTGTTATCATGGAGAAGGATGATCTCTTTTCTGTTTGCTAAAGATAGGTATTTTTTTTAATCAAAAGCTGCTTTTAAATGCCTTAGCTCTTGGCAGTAAACTTCAGTTGGGATTGTTGGATTATTGTTTAACAGCTTGTAATAAACAATTCCTTGCGTATCCCACTGTACACTCAGAAGAATCTTCCTTGGATGCAGGCCCACTCTTGGCTGCTGAGCAGGATTTCCACCACAACTAAGTCAATGACATTTTCGCTTAACATTGCCTTAAAGAATCCACTTCTCATCCCCAGTAATGATGTTGTCGAAAAAAGTTGTTTGAAGCTGATGGGTATGCAACGATGCACAATAATGAACACATTGTTTGTAATTCTCTGCTGGCAGGTCATGTGGAACCCACTTTCCAACTCTTGACACTTTCCCAAGCCCTTTCCATTTTTTTGATGGACAGTCATATAGTTGATTTTGAAGTGCCCATTGACTTCCCTAACTCTAATGATAGGATTGGCTTCAACAGTTGCTTCCAGTGTCTCAGAATCAGTTCCTCTTGGGCAACCTTCTCTTGGCTCATTCTTTTGACCAGAGTTCTTCAACCTTTTCTTCCTTGTGGCCCATTTTTGGTGTAAAAGAATTTCAGGTCCACATAAGTGTAAATAGAAATTCCATGTAACAGTAAATACATTTTATTTACAAAAACAAAATGTAGTAGAAAATATAAATCCTGACTAATGACTACACTGCTCCTGGTGTCTCTCTATCGGCTTTTCAAATTGAACTTCCAAACCTTGGTTCAGCTTCAGACATAAGTCTCCTCTGTTTTTAATATGAAATGAATTACATTTGTTTTTGAGTACATCATTTGCTACAGAAAATTCTGCCTCCACTAACCAGGTGGTGGGAAAACCAAGTAAGAATGGAACCTTTTTAGAGAGCATGAGATGGAAGGATTTTATTTTCAGCCATCCATTCAATCATTTCCTTTCAACCCCGGATTCATTTTAAAAATCCTTCTCTTCCAAATCCAGGCCAATTTTTAAAAAATTCTCTGGCCCACTTGTAGGCCAAAGGGCCCACATTGAGAATCAGTACTTTAGACTGAAGTCCTCTTTTCCGAAATGAGAAAACCACCTCCAACATGTTCTTTCACACACTACACAATCACCACATGTACATTTGATGGATTTTGCTGCTACATTTGCGTTATTCCCTCTATGAAATTCATAGAATTGCACGACAAATGTATTCTTTACTTGGAGCAAGCATGGGGTTGATTTGAAAGATTTTATTTAAAAATCTTCCACAGAATCTGAAAGAAAATGAGATAAATTATGGTCATCTAGACATTGGCAAATATCAGTTAATTAAAGGACTTGATCAAGTTTTCCCATTGAAAAATTGGACAGAAGTTTTATTACAACAAACTCTCATGAGCCTTCACACCGGAAGAACCCTCCAAGCATGTGCGGGAAAAAGGAACCATTTCCGACCCCCAAGATAATCTCTCGGACATTCTGACTTAGGCCTTAACAGGGACTAGACACTACTACTTACCATGTGGTGGCTATGACTCATGAATAAAGCCTAAATCCTAAAACTACCTTTTAAATATGATGGGATTAAAAGCAAACCCTAGGAACACACACCAAGAATAACCAGCTACCTTTTAACCTAAAACATTAAACCTCTTGCCACACCACAAGTTTAACAGGTTTGAATTCAGAATTTTCCTTCTCCTAGACTGGTTGCTATTCCAAGGATTATTGGATTTATATATTTCCAAGAGTATTAGCGCTATGTGAAATGCAAATAGCCTTGTCCGGGATTTGAACTCTGTTTCCTATGTCTATATTCTATAACGATAACCATTACACCCTAAACACTAAGCATTATACCACATGAAACACACATCTATATTTATAAAACTTAATAATATCTATTTTGATTATATTCCACTAGAAATGGTAAAATCCTGGTATCTTTGGTTTAGAAGAAAAATAACTTTTGTAAAAATTGTTTGGGTGTACTTATTAATGGGTAATACTTAATACTTAATAATATCTGTTTTGATTGTATAATATTCCACTAGAATAATAAAATCCTGGTATCTTGGTTTAGAAGAAAAATAACATTTTGTAAAAAATTGTTTGAGGTGTACTTATTTATGGGTAATACTGTAATACTTAATAATATCTGTTTTGACTGTATAATATTCCACTAGAAATAATAAAATCCTGGTATCTTTGGTTTAGAAGAAAAATAAGTTTTGTAAAAAATTGTTTGAGGTGTACTTATTTATGGGTAATACTGTAATACTTAATAATATCTGTTTTGATTGTGTATAATATTCCACTAGAAATAATAAAATCCTGGTATCTTTGGTTTAGAAGAAAAATAACATTTTGTAAAAATTGTTTGAGGTGTACTTATTTATGGGTGATACTGTAATACTTAATAATATCTGTTTTGATTGTATAATATTCCACTAGAAATAATAAAATCCTGGTATCTTTGGTTTAGAAGAAAAAAAGATTCATAAAAAGATTGTTTGTGGTTGATGGAAAATAGTAAATACATACTTGCATATATTGCTATTATTTAAGCATTTTCATAGCATAAAAATATCATTCAATCAATTTCTCTCAGATTTCTGATATTACTTAGAGGATGAACTTCTATAATTGCTTTAAAAATGTATCTTTCCTTTCATCATTGATAAACAAATACATTCAGGACTAATGAAATAAAACTATGTTGAACATCATTTAAACTGTTTAACCATGTCTCTATATCCCACATGTCAATTGTCTATAAACATAACAAAATTTTATTGTAAACTAATTTTCTAATTTTACTCAGAGAATACAATAAGCATTTTTTTTAAAATATCTAAAGAAATGAATATTAAGTGAATTAGTCATAATTAAATTATCATAATTATTATAACTGTTTTTCTCATTGTGTCTCTTAAATTGCTCTAATATAAAAAAAAAAACTTGAAAAAAAAAAATCAGAAATAGCTTATATAAAAAAAAGAAGAATGAACTCTGAGTCAAATTATGGTCAATGATAATTAGGTTTCTCAGAGAAAAAAGGTTACTCTTTTCAGAATTGGTATATCTTTTAATAATAGAGATTTGGTGAGGAAGTTTGGCCAAATAAAAACCTATTAGTTTTTTTTAGATCAAACATCATAAATTATTATTTATCACTAAAATTCTCATGGTTTACACACACACACACACACACATATATATATATTCCTCAAGCTCAAGGGAGTCATCAAGGGAACCTGTTTTGAGGATGTGCATGACATCAAAAAGGCTGTAATGACAGAGCTACAGAGAATCCCGGAAGAATCCTTCCAGGAGTGCATGCAAGCGTGGCAGAGAAGGATGGGAAAGTGTATTAGACTCCAGGGGGATTACTTTGAAGGGGTATATTTTGGCAGCAAGTTATTGTTTAAGCAGGTATTATTGAAGACCATGGAATATTTTTCTTTATGATCTTTATCTGTATTCATTCTAGTGTTCTAGTGGTTTTTCGTAAATTGGGATCCTATTGGTAAAGAAACTGTCCCATATTTTTTACTCAAACGCTTTCAAACATTTTGCAGTGAAATTCTCCTGTGGACACCTCCACATGGACACGCCAATGTAGACACCAGTAAAAGCCTAGATTAATCAGCTCTGTGCAGATTCTGGATGCCATGTAAAAACCTGCCAGGGGCAATAACTGACAGGGACGGGTGGCCTGAGAGAGAGAGAGAGAGAGAGAGTCATGGATATCCATGCTACCAGCCCAACCAGATGATGACAATCATTTCTGTAAATAATTCAAAATGATATTGTGTCTATATGAAGATGGATCAAAACACCAATCAAGATCTGCCAGATGTGGATATTGATACCATTATCTTTACTAGCAAAATAAAAAGACGCACTCTGGGCGATGTAAAAATATTTTTTGAAAGATATTGCCTGACGGGATGGGAGCTGAAAATTCAATGTCATAGAGTGTGTACCATAAGTATGTAAAATCGTCAAATTTATTAAAGGAGTAAAAAAAGAAAGAAAGAAAGAAAGAAAGACAATTTGGAAACAGTTCCAATAACTTTAAATGTTATATTAGAATAAAACAATCTATATATAGATATATAAGGCATCTATTTATTGAAACAATGAGGATTGTCTAACGTTGCATGCTCACATTTTGAGTATATTTATTCTATGTTATGACGTTGGATTATGTGTTGAGTAATGTGACGTAAGCAGTGACGTAATTTTTGTAACAGACAAAAACCGGAAGTGAATCTCCATTATTAATAGATGTAAAATGAAAATGAAGATCTACATGTTGGCAGGACTGACATATTAAAAACAATTGCGTAGTCTAACATGTAAGTAGAATAAAGGTGTTCATGTGACCAACTTTGTATTGGCCATTTACTGCTATTCACTGCTGATTTGTTGTGTTACATAGAATCTTCTGAAATGGTCAAAATCATCCAAAATATCAAAGGATAGTGAATTGATAAGAGTCACAACTGTAGTAGTTCTTGATACATATGTATAAAGAGCAGTTTATGTTAGGTTATTTTGTTTAATGGTATATCAACCCCAGTGGGTTATTTAATGCCAAATCTTATTATGTTATACAATTTGTACACAAATTGTTTGTTGGTAAATTTTTTTTTTTTAATGTCGAAGACATTTTTATCTTATTTATTCTTGTTGGGTATTCAATTTTTTAAACACTCGTTTGTAAAACTCATTCTTTTCTGTTTACCCATAGATGGGACCCTAACAAGTACTAACACTCCGGGTTAGAGTAGACCTAGGAGTAATGGTGATCTAGGAGTACTCACACACCCCAGAGTTCTAGAAATTGAACTTCACCACTAGATGCAGTTTAACATCTTACCCAGGACACTAATGTTGCACACCTCTTTCTTTACTTTCTTACTTCTATTCTTCTTCTGTTCTTCTAGCGTCTCTTCTAACGTCTGGACTTCGTCTTGGGGACTTAGTGTCTGGTCTTCCATTGGGGATTTCTCTTTATCAGAAGCCCTGTGTCATTGGTAGTTTTTAGATAATAACACAAGACTTTGATTTACTTAGATCATATTTTATTTCGAAATCCCCACCAACTACCTGCGCAGATTGAGTCGGAGCGTGCATAACACGACTTACCACAGTTGTAGTCTTGGCCGATCTGACTAAACATCTCTCTCTAATCTAAACCGGAAGAGGGTCTTCTCCACCGATTCTCACGGTATCCACCGGAAGGATCAGGACAGGTCAAGCCTTGTCACTCATCCTTCAAGGCCACCGGCTGCAACTTATAACAGCCATTTTGATTTCTACACTACTGTACACAAATATTAGGAATCTAATAATTATGTAACACTAAGACCCTCAGCCATTGTCTTCTAGCACATATATGATAAAATGGTTTGGGGAGTTGCCATAAGAGCAATACGGTCGGGACAATCATATGGGTGCTAGGACTTGATGTGACCAGCCGATTAATAGGAGGGGCCCTCTCTGACTACCCATCTAGCCTAAGTAAGGGCCAAAATGGAGTGTTGCAAGCCATGGAGAGCTCAGCCACCAGGATTCCATCTTTAAGCATCACAGGTCACCACTCATGGCCAACAGGTGGCCACATTAGAGGGATTTTACCTCTCTGCTGCAGAGGTGCAGTTGGCATAATCTACAACCTCAGCCGATAGATGCTCCATAGAGTAGGTTTTCAGCTAGTTACTATGATTTATAAGCTTTCTCTAATTGTGGTAGATAACTTTTGACCCACTTGCTCATGTCAGTTTATATAGCATATATGTTGAATAGAATAAGTAAGCATTTAAAATGTACACTGTGTTCTAATTATATATGCATACACACACATGTTCACAAATCTCAACCACACACGCACGTGCATACACATGTGCACACTCAATCACACACACACACACATGTGCACAAAAACATGTGCTTGCACACACACAAAAACACATGCACAAATTTCAACCACACACACACACATGAAAACACTCAAAAACACATGCACAAACCTCAACCACACACACACACACACACACATATACATACACAAACCTCAAGCATATAAACACACACACACACATACACACACATGCATAAACATCAGCCATACAGATACATGTACCCAAACCTTAACTATATACACACATACACATATGTGCAGAAACCTTAACCCCCCTCCACATACACGCACATGTGTGCACAAACCTTAAACAGAATCTCAGTATTTATCCCAGAAAAATGTCTTTCTACTAATTATGAAAATTCAATGCAACTCAAGTATAAAATTGCAAATAACTTCTTTTGCTGACTTTGCAGAATATAATATTGGTGTGGTTTGGTTAATTTGTTTAATGGCATATCAACTCCTTATGGGTCATTTAATGCTGAAATTTTATTCATTTGTAAATCTGTCATTATAACTATAACTACAAGCAAATATATGCACCCTCCGCCGGGTGCAAATATTTAAGTTTTAATGTAATAAAATATTATATTAAATTAGAAAGGCTAATGAAACTAAATAAGAATGCAGATAAAAAGATTTGAAACAGAGATAAGGGGTATAATGGAAAAATAGAACAACTGAAACTTACTCTTCCATCACTCCTATCTTTCATTGCTAAATTTTCCTAATTTAACTATTAAGTTAAAATAGGAAATAAAGAATAAAAGGACAGTTATTTCTTCTTGTTAATGAATTTTCAAAAAAGATTTATCCTGGAGATTTTTGCTCATATTCATAACTGACCAACAAACAAACGAACCAAAAGATGACAATTTGTATTGCATCTTGGCATTCCTTTGGATAACATAGATCTTTTTAAGAGGGGTGACAGCATGGGCAATTACTAGTCTTCCAAATAACCTTGCTCGGGGTAGACATGCAGTCTAACTAATCAACAAACCAAACAAACTAATGCCAAGTTATATAGCATCTTAGTTTTCCTTTGGATAATACAGATTTTGTGAAGATGGGAGACCTGCTGAGCAACTGTCTTCCACACAATCTTGTCCAGGTCTGTACTGACATCCAGATTCAGATTCACAGCCTTACGAGACTGATGGATCAAGTATATCTATTAATAATGGAGATTCGCTTCTGGTTTTTGTCTGTAACAAAAATTACGTCACTGCTTACGTCACATTACCCAAAATCATCATAACAGAATAAATACACTCAAAATTTGAACATGCAACATTAGACAGTCCTCATTGTTTTTTAAAACAAGTTTTAATACATACATAACTGGTATTATATATCTATATATAGTTTGTTTTATTTTAATACATATTTAAAGTTTACATTTCAAATTGTTTTATTTTTTAATCCTTTAATGAATTTGATGATTTTACTTACTTAGGGTACAAACTCGCTGACATTGAATTTTTAACTCCCACCCTTTCAGGCAATGTCTTTCAAAAATTAATTTTTACGACGTCCGGAGGGTGTTTTCTGTTGCTAGTAAAAATAATGTAGATTATCTACTTAGGACGTGTTGTATTTGGTCCTCTCTATATTTATCAGATGATTGTATGAAGAATTAACATAAATGATGAAACTGCTGCACCTGTATTACATCATAAAAAAAAGATAAAAATTAAAATGCGTTTTCTTTGAACTCACTGAATACATCAAACAGAACAAAAGAAAGAAAATCAAACTTTTTACTTATCTGATTCTTATGCAAAATTCTTATGTAAAAGCCTTGACTGATTTTCATTAGGCTTCATGAATAACTTATGCATTGCCAGGTTTTCCTAAATAAAGTCATTTTATTGGTTGATTTTATGGCATGTCAACCCTTATTGGGTCATTTCATGCCAAAATCAATTTAACAATTATAGTACATGGTTTTTTTATAAACAAATACTTTGGAAAAGATTTGTATAAACAAATACCCTTGGGAAAGGTATGTATCCAATTCTCCCTCCAGCTATGGATAAATAGTAGGGCAGACTGAGCTCTTTAACCTTGGTATGGCAACCTGTCTAGGAGAAGGGAAACTCTGAATTCAAACCTGTTTAAAAAATTGACCATGTGTCACTTCCTGCTCATGTGGAGGGGTTGGTAAATATATATAAACAAATACTTTGAATCTTTTATTCATTTTTATTTTTAGATGAAGCATCATCAATCATAATTAATATTGATTTTGACTAATACAAGTTATGTCAGAAAAGTTCCAGGTTGATCACATTCTTTGATGTGAGGAGCATCGTCCACTGCAAGTTCTTGCCACAGGGCCAGATGATCAACCAGCATGTCTACAAAAAGATACTGCAATGTTTGCTTCGTTCTGTGCGCAAGAAGAGGCGAGAGATTTGGCAGGACAACTTGTGGGTGCTTCACCATGATAACGCACCTGCCCACTCTGCCCAGAGTATCCGAGAGTTCCTGGCTCAAAAGAACATCACTGTGCTGAAGCAACCTCCCTACTCTCCTGACCTGGCTCCATGTGATTTTTCTTCTTCCTCAAGCTCAAGGGGGTCATCAAGGGAACCTGTTTTGAAGATGTGCATGACATCAAAAAGGTTGTAATGAAGAATAATTCCAGGAGTGCATGCAAGTGTGACAGAGAAGGATGGGAAAGTGCATTAGACTCCAGGGGGATTACTTTGAAGGGGGTTACTTGTAGTTTGTAGTTTGGATTTAAAATGATTTTTTTGTGACACCAGTCCTGAAACTTTTCTGACATACCTTGTATTTTTGTTCCATTTTTAACTTGAGTTGTTTTTAAATCATAACTCATTCCTTTTATCAGCCCTGTTGGTTGGGGCTTTAGAATACACTGACTGCACCTCTGTAGAGGGGTAAGACCAATGAGGACACCTGTTGGCCGTGGGTGGTGACCCATGATACTTAATGAAGGAATCCTGGTGACTGAGCAGTCCCTGACATACAACATTCCAAAAACAGTAAAAAACTTTCTACCAAACTATTGCTACAAATTTTTCAAAACTTTGCCGGCATTAAATGACCCACCGAGGTTGATATGCCATAAAACCAACCAACCAGCCAAACAAACAAACAACTCATTCCAGTTATTTCTAATACAGAAACGTGCACTAAAGACAATAATAAAGGATAAGCTTTCAGTGAGATTGAAACTCATAATGGTCTCTACGTCAGAGTGTTTCATCACATCTAAAAATAAAATTACCTTTTCCTAAAAAAAGGCCCAAGTTGGTCATCATAGCCTAGAATAAGTAAAGTCGTTGGAGGCCTATTGTTGGTATCAGCCAGACAGTGAGGGAGTCTATCCTCTTTTCGTTAGTGCTAAATGATGGAGATTGTCTTTTGTTCAGATTATTTACAGAGATTGTCTTTATGCATTGCACATTTGATTGTGCTCAACATGTAAATGTTTATACTTTCCTCTTTTACCAGCAGCCTCAGAACTTTATCTACTAAAAGACTATTTTCCTATTAGGACATTTCTCTTATAGATTTATGTATAAGGTCTTCTTTGTATCTCCCATCATGTGTTTGCTCAGGCAATAAAATATCCTTGTTATCACTTCATAGTGAAATGTTCTCATATTTATTAAATATAAGGAAATGATATACTCAACCAGCTATCATTTTTCAATGGACTTTTTGCTGCTACAGCATTGTGAAGAAGAAAAAAAAAGATTTGTGTTTGTGATTTTTCTTTTATACTTCGATGGATTGCTATGGTAAAAAAGAGGAAATTTGTAAGAAGAGTGTTGCAGGAAATATATATATATATATATATATGTGTGTGTGTGTGTGTGTGTGTGTGTCTGTGTGTATATACTTTCTTCTTTTACTAGCAGCCTCAAGACTTTTAACTACTAAAAGACTATTTTCGTATTAGGACATTTCTCTTATACAACTATGTTTAAGCTCTTCCTTGTATTTCCTGTCATGTCTGTATTCTCTTCTATTAAGTTTGCTCAGGCAATAAGATATCCTTATAACATTATCATAAATTGTGCTTATATTTATACTGTAAGAGGAAATGTTACTCAACCAACTACAGTTGTTTTTATGCCAAAGTCAAGTCAACAATTATGGTCTCCAATTAGATACAGTGCAAAAATGTATCTTCACAATCATTTTAAATAGCTAACATTTCATTTTCAAACTGATCTATTTGATTCATAGATAGGATAGTGGACCTGGGAATAATGGCAACAAAGTAATGATTCCACATTTCCCAGAGCTCTATAATTTGGACCTCACCATCGAATGCAGTTTAGTGTCATACTCAGGACACCCTTTCTTTTCTAGGGGTCTTATCCCTCTGCAGGAAATGCTGTTAGTGTATTTGCCTCTGCTGACAGGGTAGGTAAACTTTGTGATTATTATATACATATTTACCAACCCCTTTGAACTTGCAGGATGGGACACAAGGTCGATTTCTTAAGTGGAGTTTAACAGGTTTGAATGCAGTTTTTCTTCTCCTAGACTGGTTGCCTAACCAAGGTTAAGAGCCCAGTCTGCCCTGCTATTTACCCATAGCTGAAGGGAGAATAGATGGATTCATACGTTTTGCAAGGGTATTAGCACTATATGAAATGCAAACAGCCACATCACAGATTAGAACTTGTCTTACTGTGTCTATTTCCTATGATGGTAACCATTACACCATGTGCCTCTATCATCATATATTATCATATATATATTTACCAACCCCTCCGCATGAGCAGGATGCGACACAAGGTTAATTTCTTAAGCGGAGTTTTAACAGGTTTGAATTCAGAGTTTTCCTTCTCCTAGACCGGTTGCCTAACCAAGGTTAAAGAGTCCAGTCTGCCCTACTATTTGCCCATAGCTGGAGGGAGAGTAGGATTCATACCTTTCCCAAGGGTATTAGTGCTAATACCTTATATTATCATATAAGTGTGTCTGTGAAAAATGTGATTTTTTTCTCTGGGTTGTTTATTCATAATTCTAGGTGAGTGTGTAGAAATAATATTCTCTGTATTGGTTACCCAAACTTCAAATGCCCTGTCGTCTTGGGTGTTAGAATACACCAACTGCACCTCTGCAGAGGAGTAAGACTCCCCCAATGGAGCCACCTGTTGACGTGGGTGGCAACCTGTGATGCTTAAGGATAGAACCCAGGTGGCTGAGCAGTCCATGGCATGCAACATTCCACTTTGGCCCTTACTTGGGCTGGATGGGCGGTTGGAGAGGCCCTCTGATCAACCGATTGGTCATGTCAAGCCCTAGCACCTATATGATTTTCCCAACCCTATTGCCCAAGCGTTTTATCATATGGGTGCTAGAAGGCAGTGGTTGAGGGTCTTCATGCACTGGGTATAATGTTAAATTCTATCTGATGGTGAGGTTCCAGTTCTGGAGGTTTGGGGAATGTGGAGTACCCCTTCATCACCATTGTTCCCAGGTCCACTCTGTTAGGGTCCCATTTATGGGTTAAATAGAAAAATGTGTTTATAAAAAAAAATTGTATATCCATTAAGAATGAATTTATTTCAAATTTTGTTGACATTAAATGATCCACTGAGGTTGATATGCCGTGAAACAAACCAAACCAAACGAACCAAACTTCAAAACCTTCACTCCATTGGTCTACATAATGTATGTATTCCATATTTGTAAATAGGTGCATAACATGGATAAGTGCTTCCTATGGCGAGTTGGTGAGCTTGATTATCACTGGGTGCTCCATACTTCCGGCCTTGTGTCAAACTAAGTTTAGTAAATAACTATATAGTTAACAAGGAAGCCGCTTTATTAAAAAAACAAAACAACACCTTATATTTTTAAATTGTTACTTATTCAATACTGACTTAATTTTGTTTAATCTGGATGTGGGTGCTATTTCTGCAAGATATATGCAGTCGATCATTGTAAACGAAATATTTGAATGCATCCAACATAGCATATCTCGTCATGACGTAATGGTTAACAAGCTAGCATTGCGGACCGATTACTACTGAGTAATGAGTTCAATCCTCACTAGGTGACCTTTACTTGGTAGTCAAGTCACGCTGAAAGCATTGGTTCTCATCGTATCACCCAAGTTAAGCAGCGACGAGCCTGCTCAGTACTTAGATGGGTGACCACTTAGAGATATCAGATCGTGTGTATCAGGCGAAGTAACCCGTAGTAAATAAAATAATAACTACTGTAAAATAATTGGGATATTTCCTACCAATTGGACACCTCACGTGGTGTAATGGTTAGCGAGCTAAATTTAGTGACGTTATTTCTCACAGGGTGACCCATACTTCTGGACTTGTGTCACAATTAAGCTAAGGTGCTAAGCATAGTAAATTACCATTTCCTATCTATATATTTTAAAAGTTTACAAATTATTTTGTTACACTTTTGGCCATCCATATTCAAGAAAACATTATCGTTTCAGCAACTTATTTTCTGTTACATGGGGCAGTAGTTCAACTGTGAGAGATAAGCAGTATATTCGCTCTGGATTTCACAACAACTATTATTACTACAAAACAATAGATCGCTGCTGCTTCGACGATTTCTACAGCGGCTGCTATACAGTGAAATAGTTCATCATTTACTTTTACCAAAGTCAGCAGTGGAAGCTTCCGCTCAACAACTCCACTACTACTGTTCGAATTCTCCTGAAACTCCACTGCAAAGAAGAAAAAAAAAGCAGCTACTACTTTATTTAATCTGCAGTGTGGGCTTCTGCTTCTCTTTCCTACTGCTGCAACTGGCGAAGAAAAGGGTGGTTGACATTATTTAACCAGCAAGACGAAGAAGTAGGATTTTGATCTTCCTCACTTCTCTACGCCTTCTTTTCCTGCTGCTGCTGCTCAAGTGACTTTTTGTTACGGAATTTCAGGAAAAGATGTGAGATAGCTTTTTCCCTGGACGGAATATTTTACCAAAATGGGTTTTGAAGGGAAAGCATTTTGTTTGAAGCTGTGTGTACTATGCTTCACATTTCTGTTTTGGGTGAGTAAAAATTAATTTATCTTTCATTTTTTTTCTTTCCCTCTTATGTGTATGTTCTGTATTTGTTTTGTTTCATTCGACTGTTCCCTCTCTCTGATTCTTGTGTTTGTTCTTTAGAATATCAGAGAGACGAATTGCGCGCGTATTTGAACGTGTTTTGTGTCATAAAATCTATTTTTCTTCTTAATATCTTTTTTCATCAATATTAAAGTAAATTGAATAAAGGCGTATGAAATTGTAGGATAAAAATGAAGTTTATATAGTTATATACTATCAAATAATTCTATTTTAGAAATTTTTTTAAAACGAAGACAACATCACTAAGTCAATCGAATGTGCCTTTAAACAAAGCCCACTAATTGTAAACATTTTAAAAATAGTTCTTTCGTCACCTAAAACCCTTTTTGCTTTACTTAAATATATATATATGTATCATTAAGATTTTCTTTCGTAATTTTTTTTCTTTTTAAACTTATTTTTATTAAATAATTACAAATTTGTGGAGTATTCCCCCATTTTATGACCACCATAATGTTGTACAACAACAACAACCAATAATACTGTATCAAAGAAATAAATTGATTTTATTTTTACTTTTTTTAAATAAATAAATAAATCATATGTAAATTCGCGTATTCATCTTACAAAATAAATTAATACTTATATAAAAATGATTTTTTATTTTCTTTCGTTTTTCTCAAGGTAACCCATATTATAAATCCTTCGATTCGATCTACTTCAATGATTAACCTCAACAGTCAGTCACTTCGATAGAAATAAAAAAAATGTTTTTAGTTGTAAATTTAAGTTGTTTTTCTTTAAGAAGAAGAATTCTTTTTTTATTTACCGTTTGCCTTCTATTTTACCAATTTTTGTTTAAATAGCTATAAAAACAATTTATTCCCTTTCTACAGAAAAATTGACCCTATTTTTCTTTTGTAAAATCGACATGTACCCAACAAAATCGAGAACGTCACCTACACACAGTACTTGGTTTTAACTTAATGTTTGTTTTTTTTTTTTTTAATTTTTTAAAAATATAACTTGTTTCTAAAAAATTAAAAAAATTACGAAAACAATAACCTGAAAAAAATAAAGTAAGCAAAAAGAAACCCTTGAATGTTTACTGTAAAATTCCTTTCTTTTTCTTCCTTGAAAGTAAGTTTTATTATTATAATTTTGTCTATCTTCAAATTTCAACAGCTTTGTAACATAGAGAACGATTCGTTTACTTATTATTTTTGTTTACTAAAATTAGAGTTCAGTATTGTTTTTAAAATGAATGGATGAGTGGGTAAAACATTATTTGTCACATTATTCACAAAGTGGTCAACATAAATAAAGGAATAAAAAAAATACATATTATATATATTTTTTATGATATGTCGTGAAATTCGAACTCGTACTCATCCTTTTTTTTTTTTTTTTTTCTTTTTCTTTAAAATCGTGTATTCTTGGAAGTGCTTTTGTTTGTTTGTCGTTAAACGTAACATGTTAAAAAATAAATAAAACTATAACTTGAACTGATATGAGATTGAACGACAAAGCTGACCCCCACCCCCACACACACGCACTTTGTTGAAGCTCCTCATAAAGAAGAAACATTCTTAATGTAAAATTAATTAAAAAAAAAAAATGAACAAAATTAATGATCATTTAAAAAAAAAAATGAAATGTATGATACAAACTATTCACGTCATTTTAGTCTTTTTAGTTTTTAATTTTTTTTTTTTTACAAAGTAGTCTGATCACTTGTTTTGTATTTTAAAGTAAAATAAGATTTCAGAAATTTAGACAAAATCGAATCCCTAAAATCATTATCGAGCATTGTTTTTAAAACAACACACCCAAAAGAAAAAGGAAAAAAAAAATCAGTGACTCGAGTTTAAATTAGCTGATATTCTTCAAGTAGTTTAATTCTAATTATTCGCACTAATTATTTTTAAGTGACTTATATTAGCAATTAATGTAAAAAAAAATTATCTATTTGTCTCTAGTTTCAACGCGCTTTAATTTTTTTCTCTTGTAAAATTTAATTTAAAAAAAAAAAAGAAAAAAGAATAAAAAGTCGCTTTCACTTTAAATTCAGTCATAAAAATTAGTAATCTTTAATTCAAATTTTTATTTATCCCAAATAGTTTGCCCAAGAAAATTTATATTTTTCTCTTTTACTTTCTCTATGTAAAGATTGGGCTCATTTTTTTGTCCATTCATTCGGATTCTCATTTTTGCTTTTGTGTAGCCCTTTTACTTTTTTTTCTTTTGTTTTACTTTACTTTGTTTCTTTTTCTTCTTCTTCTCTCTTCTTCTTCTTCTTCTTCTTCTTCACCAATCAATGGTGGAAAATGTTTCAAGTTCTTCATAATGATAATGACACCATGCCTTTTTCTTTTCTTTTTCGTTATCTCTCTTTATCTGTCTCTCTAAATTGTGCCTTTTAAAAGCACTTTACTCTTTCTTTGTTATTAAAGCCAGCAGCTTTTCTTTTTCTTTTTCATTTTCACCTATTCCCTTGGAATATAAAATTTCACCATAATCCTTAAAACTATCCCAGCATAATTTGTTTTTTTAATTATTCATTCATTCCTTTAACACCTCCCTCTCTCTGAGCTGAGAAACTGCATTTCTACTACTAGCGACAAATGATCGCTCGTAATTAAAAGGAAAAATGTACAAAATTTAGATAATTTTGCATTACTCATCTCAAGACTAACATGCATAGAAAATATTGACAGTTGCAGCAGAAAAAAAGAAAAAAGAAGCATTTGATACCTTCTTATATTAGAAGAAAAGAATATTAAACCTATCGATAATTTTTCTTTTGTTGGTGGGGAGGGAGCAGGTGTTTTTTTTCCCTTTTTTTATGTGAATGATTTTTAGTTCTTAGTCTTTAGATTTTTATTTTATAAGGCTCTATATAAATTTAACAAGATTTCAATATTTGATAACATAACATGCAATTAGAATTAATATGAAATATTGAAGAAGAAAACTTAAAATTTAAGATTTCTATTAGTAAAAAATATTCTAATTACCTATATTCAAAGATATGGCTATTATTTCGGTTTTAGTATTCTTTTTATTTGTATTTTCTTTTAGTAAAAGAGTGACTAATGTTTCTTTGTCGGTGTTCCGTTGTATGGTATAGTAGTGAACTACTAAACACTCGTCTGCTCAACCATTTCAAACTAAAAAAAAAAAACTGATAATAATCACGCTAGTTTCTAACAAATGAAAAAACAAAAACAAACGAACATTTAAAATTGTGGAAAATATACTAAAATTCAACAAATAATTCAATTTTCAACCACTTTCTTCATTTAATCAATCAAAAGATAAAAGTACAGTGTATCATCGACATAACAATGTAAGGCTCTTTCCTTGACTACTTACTTGTGATGACAAGTTTGATAAATTAGCTCAAATTCGTGTATAATCTTCCATATGCTTAAAATTATATAGTCTTTTTTTCTTCTTTCTTATTTTGAGCCAGTAGGTTTTCTTAGCTCGTTTTTTTTTCTTTCAGGTATTAAAAATACAAATGAAAAATAAATTTATAGATTTTTAAATTGACAGAATTTATTTTCACCTGATTTCATAGCACATATCCCCCCTCTCCATTGTCATATGACCACTCAGTGACAAACAATTATACTAAAATAAAGGAACTTGGTGTTTAACAACAATTATTTACTAAGCTTTGCTTAGTTGTGGCACAAGTCCGGGTGTATGGGGCACACGGTGAAATTCGAACTCACTAGTAATGGTTTGCTAGTCTAGTTTGCTAACCATTTACACCACGCGAGGTGCCCTAGTTGTTATTTACTAAGTTTTACTCAAAGTGTGGGGCACCTAGTGAGATTTGAACTCACTAATAATGGTTTGTTTAATGATAATAATCGCTGTGAAAAAAACAAATCTTTAAATAAATATTGTGGGGCGGGGCAAGTATAGCCCCCCCCCCCACCTCAATCGAAAATGACCTCAACAATTTGAACTATTTACACTACGACTACTACAAATTTTGGTTAATTTTATATTTTATAAACAAAATGACGTATGTAAAACGGAAAACCTATGTTGCTCTTTCCGTGGGTGCGTTTAAAGCTGGCCACCTTTCCCCCGATCTTTTCTGACACGGTGGATGTGTTTGTTTACAGGTAAAACATATATAGATGAATAAATAAATAAATAAATAAACACACACAAAAAACTACTTTCTCATTTACAAGGTCTTACACTACAGTTGATGTTAGCCTGTTTCTTTAATTTTACCTGACAACTTCCTTTTAAAAAATTCAGCTGTACCTACTGCCAGTTAGGTTGGTAGTTGCTATGTAATGTAGTTCTACGCTCGCATGGAAACGTAAAAATGAAATTTATTGCCACTGAAAGCTGACCGTATATATATATTGTTGCATATGTCTATATGGGATATATTGCAATCATTTTGCAAGGGACTACTTTGGGTTTTGAGATTTACATGTAATCAATATTTTTTTATTTATCTTTTGATTTGATGATTAATTTAGATGAAATAGGGTGAAAAAGTGGTTGATCATTTTTGAGATATAGAGAGGGGTAATTAGCAAACGAAAGCCCATCCTCCTTGCATTTTTAAGTCCCTCAAAACGTTTTAAAAGCAGCTCCCATATCTGAAAACCCAGAATAATACATGCATGCATGTATTTTCAGAAAAGCAAGGGGTTCTTCGCTATCAGTGTGTAAAAGCATTAAAACGTGTCGTTTTTGTTTTTTTTATTAGTATTCTTTAATTATAGTTGCTAATTTGTTCATGGTTTAAATGGAATTTAAAAAATGTAGTATTCAATTTTTATAAACATTTTTTTTAAAATAAAGAAGAAAAAGCAAGAAAATGACATTTGTAATTGTATAAACCTGAAATCATGTTAGCAAACATTATTTTAGAATGTATTTATCATTCTTTAAAAATAGTGATTTTGAATTTAATTATACTTGCATACAGTGTATAACTTGCTTCTTTTTCTGCACAAATTGTAATTGCATTTGAAATTAAAACAAAAACAGTTTATTGCAACAATAATTGAAGAATACATTAAGTAAAACTCAGTGATAATGCGAATCAAGGCTTCATTGCTGTCTCTATTCAAATAAATCTTCATCCTGCTGCTACTGTGGTTCCTTTGACAATTTGAACCGAAGTCATAGTTCAAATAAATCTGTCCTTTTGCAAAGATAAAATTGAGGCTACTATCTTTTTTAAAAATGATGCAACCTAAACGATAGCTAATTTCAATTTTGAAGCCTCAAATGACCGACTTATATTTTTGTTTTATTTAAAAATATATTTTTTTTTAGTCTTGATAGTAGCAAATTACATGGACGGTCTCCAAGAAGCATCCGATAAATTAAAACAAGTGGATTTTGAGTAAGTTACAATAAAAATGACTACTACATTTTGAGATTTTTTCCCCTCTTCCAACAAGTTATTTTATTTTCTAATAATCAAGCAGTTAACAGAAACACAATTTATGAAATGCAAATTGGTCATTGCCGGACAAATAAAGATCGATTATAGGTGATCGATGTAAACTGCTGATTGGAACGATATGTCATGAAATGCTGACTATGGATGTGATAGACCACCATAAGAAATGTATTTCACTCTAGGTCCTTCGTCAAGAGTAACTGACTAGTTTTGAGCTGTGCTCATAAAACGGCCCATCATTTTATTACTTTGTCTTTTATTTTTATTTTTTTTACAAATAACTCTCCCCATTAAACTTCCGTGAGTAAAAGGTTCGGTCGTAACCGATGATTCATCGCACCCAGGGATGGAACGCAGTGATAAAAAAAAAAATTGTCAGCAGCACTTGTCTCATTCAAATTAGACGTTGATACTTTTTTTTTTTTTTTTTTTTTTTTTTTTAAGCAGTGTTAAGATTTGAACATTTTTAAGAGACGAGTAACTCGAAAGTTAAACCCTTTTTTTCTTTTTAATTTAATGAGACCTCATATCTAGATTTTGCTTTCAGAAAATCGTTTGCACGCATTTACACCAATGCCACTGGCAATTAAAAAAAAAAAAAAAAAAAAAAAAAAAGATAAAATAAAACAAACCCCAAAACTACTATTTGATTGTATCAATCCAACAATTCTTATATCGTCGATTTTAATTTTAAATTGCATTCAAGGTAAATAAATTGACAATTAATTTACCATAATGCAATTTAAAATAGGTGTTTAAAGATATACACATTAAAGGGTTTTAAAAAGACTTGGTCTTTGAATGCAGACGACAGGTCTTTAAATGTTTATATTCAGATGAACTGGCCTCACCTTTTGATAATTTCTTAAAATCGAAACAATGACACTTGAGTTTTTTTTAACTCTTTGTTGGCAGTGTGAATAACTTAAGTGCAAAAAAACATCCATATTCAAAATTAATTTCAAGATTCATGCATGGATATTGTTGCATGTTTGTGTGTACTACTGTACTGTACTCATCTATTTAATTTTAGAAATAGGAAGGTGGTGTGATTAAAGTGAAAGTTATGAAACCGGGTTTAGGTTTTAAAACATGTCATTGGGTATTTTAAAAAAAACAAAAAAACTAGCGGTAAAAACCAAATGTGATGGTGATCAGATTACTACTGGTCGCATTATCGTGTTTTTACAAATGTTAACGAGGTAACTTTTTCTTTTTGTACAGTTTGAAAAAGAAAAATGCTATTACTTAGGTACAGATATACGAAAGCTGATACTCATGTTTCTTGAACGATTAAAACTCCATATTAATAAATATAATGGATTTTTTATTAATCGCATATTCAGCCTTAAGTTAGAATTTGGCTTCGGAGACATCCGTTTTTAGCAGTTGTAACATAGGTAACTTACTACTTTTAGAGAAGTAAAATAAAAAGGAACGATTCCAAGAAGGAGCAAATTCAAAAACTGAAGCATTGTTTTTTTTTTTTTGTTTGTTTTTGTTTATCACTTTGTGTTACTTTTTATTTTTCTGCAATGAAATAATATAAAGTGATTTAATATTTTATATTGAAGAATGGAGCTTCAGCCGTTTCAGTGTCACGTGTTACAGTAGTAGTAATTCCACTATTTATGCGTGAGACAGTTATGATAAATACTTAAGTGGGTGTCGTGGAAACGTAAAGACTAAGAAGTTGTCACGTGTGGAAGATGCGGTCTTTCCAATCTCAACTGCAACTGATTAGCTAGTGCTTCATGTAATATTAACTAAATCTGTTTTTTTTTCTTCTTAAATTCATGTTAACTGGCTTCATGTTATTGTGATATAATCCGGCAGATTTAAAATATTTTATTTATCTATTGTTACTTTTGTTTGAATGCGATTAAAATTCTCATAAAAAATTAAAAAAATCTTAAAACTAAGCCCTTTCAATTTCCTTGTATTAGGCTGCTCCCTAAAATTATATCAGTTTTTTTTTCTTTTGTTTTTCGTGAGAAAAACAAGTCTATTTTCCATAGATTTTTCAAGTTGTCTGATTTATTATAGAAAAAAAAGCCCCCCCCAAAAAAAAAAAACAAAAAAAAAAAACAAACAATATATACAAACAATAATATTATTGCTTTCAATTTTATAAGTTTAAGACTGCTTAAAAATATTTTTTAGAAATGAATAGATCTACATTTTTTATTTGAATTGTTAGCAGACAAGTGTCTGCTACAGAAGCTCATCGTCACATGATCATTCAAATAGATGTAATGATGGGGAAAAATCCAACCATAGTATTCATTTTCATGCTCAACTAAAAATGGTTAAAAAATAACATTCCCCTTTCCTTCTCCAAGAAAATCAGAATTAGAGCCAGTCTTATTGATGAAACGTAAGGTTGGGGAAAAAAAAAACAAACAAAAAAAACCCCAAAAAAACCGCTATCATTTAACATGCATCTATCGCTCTCTAAATATATCCACTACTCGCTATATTATTGCTTTCTTTGTTCTCGTTATTGCTTTTTTCTTATTACGGTGTAAATAGTACTTTTACTTTTAAGTAAATGTGTACTACAACTAGTCGTTTAGTCAGTCGAGACATTTGCGAAAAAAAAAATAAGAATAAAATAAAAATAAAAAGCCGGTGCAGGTTGAGTGAGTAGTAGTGGGGATATATTTTTCTTCGGAACCTAATACCAACAAAACAAGAAACCCCCTTTCTCATATTTTTCTCCACTAAACTGAGACCTACTACTACATAAAATAATATAATTACTTATGTTGGAGCGCGCTTTACTTGCTCTTACAGGATTGTACACACAAAATGTATAGTTTTATTTTCCAAGTTATGAAGTATAGAACAAGGAACCTCTTTCACTTGCGAAGTTGCGCTTGAAAAATCCAATTAAAAAAGTTAAAATTAAACCAGAAAATGGTAACTGAAAATATTTCTTCAATTCGTTTCTCCATAGAATGACGACAGCTGTCGTCATTCTATCATTTTCTTTTTTTTTTTTCTTTCTTCAGAATTTTATTCATTTATTTTTCAAATACATAAATTAAATATTCCACTTGTTTTCGCTGCGGGATTATTTCTTCAAATTCATAATTCTATCCTAATTTACCTAAATTCATTAAAAAAAAAGTCTTTCTTCCAAATATTTAATAATTTCCTCTTTTTTTTCTCCAGGAAGTATGTATATGTTTATATACATTTTTGACTGCTATAAAATGCCATTATTTGGCCAGGTAGAGTAAAAAAAAAAAAAAAAAAAGAGAGAAAAAATGCCTGGGCATATTATTCATTAGTGCATGTTTGATAAGATACCCATTTTAATTAGATTTTAACACATTAGTTTAACAATCTAGTATTGCTTCCGTTTGTTTTATATACTTTTCTAATTTTACTTTTCATGAAATAAAAAAAAATCGAGCCAATATTTGAATAAATAACTTTGATATGGATAGTCTGGGAAAATCAAAATCACATTAAGAATTGGTTAAAATTTAATAAATCTAGATACAGAAAATGAAAAAAAAAGGTGTAAACTTGATATCACAAGTGTTTAGCTATGCAAGTGATCAGCTTATAATGATTGCTAAAATGATCCCCCATTTAATGCACATCAAAGCTATAATTATCTACTCATGAATAATGTTATCTTAACCCTAGGAACCCTAAATTATTAAGACCCTCCCCTTTTTACTTTTTTTAAATTTTTTTATTATTTAGAGTATTTTTTTTCATATTGGGACTATTAGAGTTACTGTTTAGTGATTACAAAATAAAAGGTATTCTTATCATGGGCGTACGTTGTCACTTTTCAGGGTTTAGCAGGAAAAAAGGGAGCTATTCAGAATACATCTTACTGCCAACATGATAGACATTCCATCCGTGCAGAAGATGCTACTGCATCGTTCAGTGATCCCTCATTCCTCGCGGCCACTATAAGGTTCCAACTTTCAAACAACCTCGCCCTTAGTAAGAAGGCCAAATTCATGGGGGATGGGATACAATTATGACCTGTTTGCCCCCATGCCTATCTAGTGAATGCTCACAATAGTTGTTAGGGCATTATAGATTGCCTAAGTGTGTAGCTTCTTGGTTTGAGTCTAAGTCGGCCATATTCCCATGAATTTTAGAGGGAAGTAGGAGGAGGATACACACCACCTGCTTGAACTGCAGTTCCATGTGTGTCCTATTCATGTTAACTGTTCTACGGCAGTGATTTGTCTCGATTTTCTCTTTTTTGGCACTGTTAGATGACAAATGTAAATGGACACTCCTGGGAACTCAAGTTCTTTCTTTGAGAGAGGGGGGGATACAGGGCTTCATAATCCTGCTTTTCATTCTCCCTACTCTGAGAGGGAGCAGGGATGATATATGAAATGCTGTGTCCCAGCAGCAGTGCAAAGTTTGGGAAAGGAATCACCCCAGCAACTTGTGGTTGTTAGGGAGAAAAGTACTTAACATATGATCAGTATTCACTGTACTGTGTACTCCATTACTGGGGCTTTTTGCCAAGACTAAATTGAACTTAGTAAATATCTATTGAGAATTTGACGTTTTTTGCAATACTATACTATAACGATTATAGTTATTGCAGGATTTTTTTTAACTATTTGGTTAAGTTTTCTCAAGGAAGAACTGTTCACCACACTAAGATTTAACCACTGATTTTTACATACAAGTAATGGAACATAAAGTATTAGACTTAGTCTGTATTCCAGCACGTCAGAAAAGCAACACGAGGAATTGAACTCTAGACAAAATAGTATTAGAAATATATTCTTTTAAAGAATGTTTCTAATACTATTAGAAATATTCTTTTTTGTCTAGGGTTCAATCAGCTTTCCTGACTGGATGGAATACATCCGTTTATCATTTGCATAGTTTTTACTAAAAGGTGTTTTACAGTTTGCAATATATTTGTTAATGTACAGGAAATTAATGCTTAACTTTACATAACACTAAATAAAAGTATTCTTTTCATATTGTTACCTACATCATTCACAAGAAATTGCTTATTTTGATTTAAGATTCAAATTTTTGTGGTGTAGGCCGATTGGACATTTTATTAAATTAAAGGTGATAATGTAATCCATTTGCTGCTGCTGTTACATGATGTTAGTAATATATATATATATATATAAGGTGTCAAAAAGTATCGAGATTTTTTATTGTACTTTTTGACACACCTTGTATTTTGACCCCCCCCCCCAAAAAAAAAGTTCCATTCTTCATTTCTATCTTGGTAAATACAGCTTTAAACTTGGTACTTTTTTGACAGACCTTGTATTCTGAAAAAAATTAATGAATGGAACGTTAATTTATTTTTCAGAATACAAGGTGTGTCAAAAAGTACAAAAAAAACCTCGATACTTTTTTGACACACCTTGTATATGAGAAAGATAGAGGAGAAATGGAAATAAATACAATGGTATGTAAGTATAAAAATATGGAAAAAAAACAAATATTCATAATATATTTATCTATAAATGATAGTATGCCGATGTTAAACCTTTTTTTTTTTTTTTTTTTATATTAAAACATCTTCAGGGCAATGTTATGATGCTTCATCCAAAAATATTTTCAATTATGTTTGGATGAAGCCTATCCATCGAAAAGAAAGGCTTGTGAATAGTTGGTATAGTAAGTGTATTGATATCATATGACATGATTTCCATGATCTTAAGGTGTATGTATAGTAAAATAGTGACCAGTCTGAAATATCAGCTTATGGGTTCAGAGGGTTAATCCAATTGGTTATTAGTGCACTGTCTCATAATCTATCACCATTATTTTTTGTTTCTCAGGACACACACACACACACACACATATAATATATATATATATATATAAAATGAGTCTCTCCTCCTACCTACTGCTACTGTTTGTTTAAAAAGAACCATAGAAACATCTCACTACTTCACACCTGATGATGGCACTAAGTAGTGCAGAAAGTACTAGTGTAAGAACCTTCGGTGGATTCATTCACCAATTCCACCCTGATGGCCAGAATTGGAAAGGATAGAAAAGAAACTCATCAGACAAGAATTGTCCATCGAGTTTAACAAAACATGCTTATATATATATATATATATATTAGTTGTTTACTAAACTTAGCTTAGATGTGGCACAAGGCCAGAAATATGTGAGGTGCCCAATATATATATTACAGAATGTTCTGCTTTAACCTATTAAATAATTGTTAGGTGAATGCTACCCTAAAGAGTTGTATTTGAATTTAGTTTAGGGTGTAAGGTTGTCTTTGAGATTAACTAAACTTATTATGAATTTTGCTGGTATAAAACCCTGAGTCAAAATAGACTGTCCTACTGGTACTTTGAAAATATCACACTCCAACCATGTTAAATGGAAAATTAAGCTTTTTTAATTTTTTTTTATTGTTGTTGGAAACTTTGGTATATATATTTAGCATTTTCTTTATCAAATGTTTGAAATCTTCAAGAATTCTTATTGATGTATATATTTACCAATCCCTCCGCATGACCAGGATGTAACAAGGTAAATTTCTTAAGCGGAGTTTGAATTCAGGTTTGAATTCAAAGTTTTCCTTCTAGATTGGTTACCTAGCCATGGTTAAAGAGCCCAATCCACCCTACTAGTTTCCCATAGCTGGATGGAAAGTAGTTGGATTCATACCTTTCCCAAGGGTATTAGCACTATATGAAATGCAAAGAGCTTTGTCCAGGATTTGAACTCGGGTTGACGAGTCCATTTCTTACGATCTTAACCATTACACCACGCACCTTCAACTCAATTCTTATTGATATAGATCAGGGATTCCAAAACTTAGAATTGTAATAATGTTTATTGCTCATCGCAAGCAAAATTGAACAAATTAATACTACCTCTGTTATTTATGCCAGTGTATATGAAGTTTGGGCTAGAAACCACAAAGTTCCTAGTTCGATACCGGTCCTCGCCAACTCAGCATATGAGTAGCACAGGGATCTGTGCGGTAAAGTAAGGAGCTGATGGTAGTGTGGTGCTCCACCCCAGATGCTAAAACAATCTCCTTGGTCTAGCACTATTGAAAAGGGGATAGACTCCCTCGCTGACTGGCTGATACCGACTTTAGGCCGCCCTGTCGACTTTACTTTATATGAAGTTTATGCACTTCCCATGCACTTTTGCTAAACTACTTTATTGTGTCTCCTGTGCCATTCACTTCATTCAGACGAATGAGAAGTGAGGGTGGTCAAGGTGCCAGAACTGGACAGGCCAAGTAAATGTCTACAAAAAAAAAAAATATATATATATATATAGATAAAAGGATATGAAACGACACAATATGCTGTTAAAGTGAAAACATTTTATAACATTTCATAGCTAATATTGAACAATATTTCGATTTTATGAAAATGTTATAAAATGTTTTCACTTTAACAGCATATTGTGTTGTTTTCATATCCTTTTATCTATACTCATACTGTTGGATTCATTTCCTTTCTATTAACATATATATATATTAGTAAACGAAGAAAAAAACTCTAAACTTGCTTCATTACAATAATTTATTTCAACCGTATTAATACGGTAATCACAATTGTGATTACCTGAAGATGCTGTATTAATACGGTTGAAATAAATTATTGTAATGAAGCAAGTTTAGTTTTTTCTTCATTTACTAAATATCTTGCTCTGTCCTTTTACTCACTGGTATTAGGCACATTGAGCTCTCCTTATGGTCTACCTGCATCAGCTTGGTTAAACCACACATGGAAAGATCCTAACTATGGACCCCCCCAAAAAAAAACAAAAACAAAAAAAAAAACATATATATATATATATATATATATATATATATATATATATATATATATATATATATATATATATGACAACTCTTATAGAACAGTGGTAGTAAAATATATATTTAGGTAAGTAAACAATATATTTCATTGCCTAATACTTATAAGTCATTGTGAGTTGTAATCTTCTTGAAGGCAATGGTTTCCAAACTTTTAGGTCAGATTGATTACCCATTTACAGAATTGTAGTAAAACTTATTCAGAAACAAAACTGAACAAAGTAATACAACTTTCAGAGAATATATGTTCATTAATAAGATATAAGTATAAAAAGGTGAAGGGGGGGGGCGGTTTAGCTCAGTCAGTAGAGCATCCACCTTGGAGCCACTATGTTCCAAGTTCGATACTGGCTCTTGCCAATTCAGCACATGAGTAGTACAGTTTGGATCTGTGTGGTAAAGTGGGGAGCTGATGGTAGGTGTGGTGCTTCACCCAGGCACAAAAACAATCTCTTTGGTCTAGTGTTAGTGAAAAGGGGATAAACTCCCTCCCTGTCTGATTGATACTAACAACAGGCCACCCATTGACCTTTTTACTTTTTTTTTTTTTAAATGGTGGTGTAAATGTGGAAAACCTCAAATTATTCCTTTGAGTATAATTAACCTTCATTTTTGCAGCAGTTAGCTTGGTCGGTAGAGCGTCCAACTAGGAACCACAAGGTTCTGTGTTCGAAACCAGTCCTTACCAACTCAGCGTATGAATAGCACAGGGATCTGTGCAGTAAAGGGAGGAACTGATGGTGGGTGTGGTGCTCTAACCTCGGAGCCAAAAACAATCTCCTTAGTCTAGCGCTAGTGAAAAGGGGATAGACTCCCTCACAGGGCCATCCCTATGACTTTACTTGCAGACTAAAGATGAAGCACTTTGAATTTTTTAAAAATAATTGAAGTAAAAATTATCATTTAGTTAGCAGACTCTCATGAATATTTGAAAGCCCTGTATATTATAGTTAATAGAATTTGTGTTTCTGTTTTTTAAATAATGAAAAATAGACTTCTGAACTCTTTTTTTTTTTTTTTTTTTTTTTTTTTTTTTTGTTCACTAGTCAATTTGCTTTGCAAAGATTTAATAAATAGTAATTCTATTTATTCTTTTATTGAAAGTTTCTATTTTCAATAAATCCTTTGTCTATCAAAGATTCTGGTTTTGACAGAATTATCACAATAAAAGAAATCAATATTTCAGAGAGAGTATGGATTATATTAATAATATTTGAAATTTATAAATATTAATACGCTTGTTCCTAAATCTTCCGTCCATTATCATCCTGCAACCCCCTCTTGTTAAAAGTGAGACCGTCCAAGATGCAATGCAAAAATGTAAATGCAGATTATCTGGTATCGCTTATCGCAGATTATTTATTTGTCCGTTTTTTGGCCCAATTTTAAAAATGAAATATTCCAAATGGTCTTGTGTCCAATGAAATGATGAAAAGCAGTAGTGTTAAAATTTGGGAATCAAATGTAACAATTGAATTATCATATTGTGGTATATCGACAGGTCCTGCTAGTAAATATTGTTGCATAAAGATGACATTGTTTTTTTATCTTTAGGAGATTTGTGTTATTGATAATGCCAGATGGTTTGTTGTGGTAAAAGAATTACTCTTTTTGTTCCTGAATATTTCTAAACCTGTGACAATGAATCAGAGAAAATGGCACCTCATAGTGAGATTTTTATTAGAGCAATACACTCAACACATTCTTTGGAGAATAAAGCAATTTCTAGTTCGATTTGCTACTGAATAATTTTATGAAATTTTCATTTGATTTTTTAATCCTCCAAATTCTCTGTATAATGGAGATAACAATAAAATCTCAATATAATTGAGGATTGCTGTTAGAATAGGAACATAACAGGTTCACAAATCATGTAAGTATAATTTTCAACTAAATGTTAGTTTTGTGGTGTCTGTGTTAATGTTGAACATACTTTTTGAATCATCCAAATTCTTGATATAACCAATAATTATAAAATGTTAATTAAAATCCTTAACTCTTTCCTAAACAGAAGCATTAATATAATCATGGACTGCTGTTACAATGGGAGCCCAACAAGTTTACAGGTTTAATTTCAGAATAAAATTAGTCTGTATTATTTGGATTATTTGGACTATTGTTCTCATCTTTATTGTTATCTACATAACATTTTGGCTGACATAATTTGTTTCACACTGTAGTCAATGCCTCTAATTTATAAGCAAACCACTAACTTGGTGTTAATTAAATATATATATATATATATATATATATATATATATATATATAATCTTTATTTCTCTGAATTTTTTAGATGAGGCTTGATAATTTGGATTATTGTCCTCATCTTTATTGTTATCTACTCAACGTTTCGGCCGATGTGCCCTCCGATCGTCTTCAGTATAATCTGTATATTGTCATTTTATATGTCCCTTATTAAGACACTGTTATTTTATTTCATAATGGATGTTTTGGAGTGGGTAGTTATTTACTAAATTTAGCATAGTTATGACACAAGACCAGAAATATAGAGCATTTTTATTTTTATTTTTGGCAAACATAATATATATCATATATACATATATTATATATGTATATATAATATATATTATGTTTGCTGAAACGTTGTACAGATAACAGTAAAGATGAGGACAATAGTCCAATTAATCCAGATAATACATATTTTATCTTTGTTGTGGCTAGTTGTATGTTTTAGGGATCCCTTGTTAGCAGAATTGCTCATCTGGTAAAGGCATCAGTTGATTAAGTTGGTTAAACTAATTAGTTTATTTTTTAGATGAAACATTGTCAATTATCCTTATCAAAAAGAGGATGTGAATTTGAGTCTCAGTGGGAGCATATCCTTCATGGTTTTCATTTTGTGCTGTTCTTTGCTATTATAAAAAAGACTTATGTTGTGATAAAAAAAAAGCAACAAAGAAAAGTACTACTCAAAATTAATGATTTACAATGCATTATCTATAGAAAATGAATAGGTTTGCTATTAGCATCACTAGTATGTAAAACAATAAATAGTGCCAATAGATCAGAAATGAGAGTATTGGATGGATTTATAGGTGTGATTTGGACTTCTATGATACCACTAGCTCTTGTAGCTTAGATGGTAAAGAAATTTGTATACAGAACAAAGCTTCCCCATGGCAAAAGAGTGAGTTTGAGTCTCACCAGAAGCTTATCCTTTGTTGTTTCTAATGTGTACAGTTCTTGCTGTTGTAGAAATAATGACCTGAGTTTGTTGGTTATAAAAATTTGATATTAAGTGAAGGAAAATACTAGTTCAAATTGACAATTACTTACATGTTGGACTTTTTTTTTTTCAAATTTTTTTTCAAATTTTATTTTTTTCTAGAATCTTTTCCATAAATATAAACTCCGCATTGTTTGAAATTGGTTTATAGCAAAAATTAGTTTAATCTTGCAAAAATATTTGTTTTGAGGCTAATCAAAATGGCAGCAAATTGAAAGTGCTACAGGCTTGAATAGAGGTCTATCATCAAATCTTTGGTAGCTGAGAATTGCAAATCATGTGAAATTTACAGAAGAATGTGATGTGTACAGAGAAGCATGTTTTAGTCCAAAAAATCTTTACAAATGGGCTAAACATGGGTTTGCCACTATGAGTTGAGAAGACAGTCCAAGGAGTGGAAACACACTTTCTCATAAAGAAAATGTTCTGGGTGCAGAGTCCAGTAAAGAAGGCCATGCTGACATTCTTCTGAGACATGAAAGGACTTTGATTGATTTCCTTGAAAAAAGTGCAACGGTAAACGGTGGTTCTTATTGTCAACTCTTTAGGCAATATTCACTTTATTTATTGAATGACCCTCTTATATTGGCTCTTTTTGGCAATTTTAACCAGTCCTCTAGACTTTGTAAGAGTTTTACTTAACACATACCTAATATTTGTAAAGTCAATTTTGGTATTCATCTATGATGTCTAAATGGAAGATATGTGACAATCATAATTCTTGAAATAGTATTGTATGGGAGTGTTGGTCACTTGCTAACAAGTGGGGAAGTAAATACATGGATTGATGTGATTGGAAGGTTTAAAGTATTCAAATTTAATTTGCATTTCTTCATGAAATAAAGTATAAGATTTTTAAAAATTAGGTGAGTGTAAAAAAAAAAAAAAAAAATCCTATAAACTTGGCTTGAAACTTGCATTATGCAACTGGCAAAAATGAAAACTAAATTTTTCAATGGTATCACTGGTTAGATTATAATCTCTATGCCTACTGTATATACTCGTATATAGGTAATATTTTGTAGACCTAATCTTTAGACCAGAAAATATGAATAATTTTGTAACATTGTAATTCAAACATAATGGAAGGGCTAGGAGGAACTCTTGGTTTCAAAAAGTAATTACATGAATTATTGGTCTCGGGACAAGAGTTCACCTATATATGAATCTATACAGTACTTATATTTATTTTTCCTTTAGCAAATTTTACAATCTTCCTTGTTTTAGTATAATATAAAATGAATTAGTAATTCATTTTATAATGCTTTACATTGCTTATTTAAAAAGATTAATGACATTGTTTTTATTTATGATTTGTAAGAAAACAAATATAAAAATCTTGTTTTTGAGAGGAAAAGTGTTTTACTTAAGTTGAGTTGGGTTACATTTTGTGTTGTAAATTGTAAAAAAAAAAAAAAAAAAAAAAAAAAATCAAGAGAAATATCAACATTTTTTAACTTACATATATATATATATATTAATGTTTTCTGTAAAACAAATGTTTTGAATAATGTATTCATGTAAGGTGAAGCATGTTTTTTTTATTTAAAAAAAAATGAAATGCATTTGTATTTCTTTTCTCTGGCTTTTTTTTTAGTTTTGCATTTTTACCTTGCAAGATTTGTTTTTTTTTTATTCTTTTAATGGCTGCTGAATAAAAGGAAAAAAGCATTTTCTTCATAAAAAATGCATGCTTATGCATGTGTTTATATTAATATATGATCATTTGTTAAAAAAAAAGGATTCTTTCATCAAAATTCATTTTCCCTTTTTTTTAAAAGTATATAATGAATATCTGTTTTCCTTCTAAGAGGTCCTGACAATTCATGAAAAGGGTAAAAAAAAAAAAAAGGAAGCAAACACTATGATTTATGTGCACAAAACTATCTATATAAGAGGGTAATGAAAAGTTCTAAGCCAGACCAAGAAAGAAAATCAACCGAGAGTGGTGAAACATATTTGTTCTATTTCTCTGAATTTTTGAGCTGAGGCTTGATAATTAGTATTATTTGTATTATTTGGACTATTGTCCTCATCTTCATTATTTGTACAACGTTTCGGCCGATGTGCCCTCTGGCTTTCTTCAGGTATTTCTTATCGGACTCGGGAACCTTCTTGTCGTAATCGGGAGCCATCATGGAACTTTGAACCTAACCCTTTATTCAGTCCACAGGGGTATCCTGTTCTCTTTCTGCTAACCATAGCTGGGGTACAGGTGTGTTAATTCTTTTTATTTTTTAGTTATTATTCTATGTTACTGCTGCCCCTGACCAGAATTGAACCTGAAGTCTAGCGATAACTGTCACTTAGAACTGTCTTAACCTAACTCCTTTGTCCACTATGCTGTGTGTCCAATTGGACAATCCAGTGTGAATTTTGGGAACTTATAAACCTAATGTCTTGTTTTGCCTCCTGATTACAACAAGAAATACCTGAAGAAGGCCGGAGGGCACATCCGCAGAAACATTGTACAGATAACAATGAAGATGAGGACAATAGTCCGAATGATACAAATAATACTAAATTTGTTCTACATATTTTTCTTAAAGTTCAACATAATTAACAAATTCTTTCTAAAGTGTTTTTGATCCTCTCTTCTCAGAAAAAAAACTTTCAAATAAAATTATAAAAAAAAGAAAGTCTTTTACACTTTTTTGTTGTGTCCAAGAACTTTTCAACAGCCCTTGTATAACAAACAATATAACAAATTTTAAATCATATTCACTGTTTAAAAAAAAAAAGTTCTCTTTCTCAAAATAATATATAATGATCTGATTTTTTGTATGTATATTACCATATCACAGTAAAAATGGCACATTGTAGCAAGATTCTTATTAGCACAATATCAGTAAAATGTCATAACTTAGATAATAAAGCTATGATCTCTTAGTGTTATGATGTCATAACATTTTAAAACCTAATTTAAAACTGGAGATAACTTAGCATTTAACTATGAGACCAGTATATTTCTAGTAAAGTCTGCAGAGTGGCCTATTGTTAGTATAGCTGAACAAGGAGGAAGTCTATCCCTTTTCACTAATGCTAGACCAAGGAGATTGTTTGGCTTAGGTGAAGCGTCACACCTACCATCAGCTTTCTGATACTTTACTGCACAGATTTGATTAACCAAGCTATGCATAAAGTTGGCAAGGGCCTGTATCGAACCTGGAACCTTGCGATTCCAAAGCAGCAGATAATCTACTGACTGAACTCTACCAAAGATTTGACTGAAGTGATTTTAGGTTTAAAAAAAAATCAACTAATTCTTTTAAAATTTGATTCCTTTGAAAGTTGGAGAATTTGGAGGAATTATGGTGAGCTGAAGTTAAAGACACAAATGTTCATCTTATCAGTTGGCAAATGAAGTATTTTTTTTTTTCTTCAAACCATGTAATAAATTTATCTAGAATATATTTTAATTTTACTTGAAAATGAATTTAGAATAAAGGTATAACTTTATTAGAAAATATATTATCAACAACAAAAATACATAATTAAAAAAAAATATTTTTTATTGTTGTTGAAAGGTTCTGCATAAAAGATTAAAATTTCTGTGGGAAGCTTCTCTTTTACAGGTGCTAAGATTAAAAAAAAAAAAAAAAAAAAAAAAAAAAAACCTTAATATTATTTATTTTTCTGTTAATGTGATAGACTAATTGAAGCTATCATATTTTAAACTTAATTGGACCATTGAGTTTTACTCTTAGTATTGCAAATTCTTCATTTTCTTCATTAATGGAACTTGCATATGTAATGTTTATTTTATTAACAAGTTTTTTTTTTTTTTTTTTTTTCATTTCTCATCAAGAAAAAATAATACTAACCTGTTATGCTTTAGCCACCTTTTAGCATGCCTTTTTTTAATTTAAAAAAATTTTTTTTTTTTTATGAAACTTTTATATTTTAGATGTTTGATCAGGTGATTAATAAAAAGCTTCCAAATATCATTTCATAATAATTTGATTGTTTCAATGTACTGAAGTGCTTTCAACGAAATAATCTATTCCTATGTTTTTTTTTATTTTTATTTTTTAGGAAAGTTATTATACCATGTGTTACTTTTTTTTTTCTTTTTTTTTTTTTTAAATCTTTGGGTAGGGGGAATTTTGATATTCAGTTTGAAGCAAGTCAATGTCTTCATTGTGAAAATATCCTTACAAATTTTAGATATATTCTAGCACTTTATTTTCTGCATTATGTGTGTAAGAAAAATAAAGTGTGTGTGTGTGTGGGGGGGGATTTTATACTTTTAGGCTTTTAAAAACCTCATGTAAAACCTGTATAATAACAATTTTATACAATTTTTGTTATATAAAAGTTTTATATGCTGAACAATAACTAATAAACTGTTTTATTTAAGATCTTGTGGTGTACAGCTAGATAAATGTATTGAGTTATGGTTAACTGTAGTTGAATACAAAATAAAGGGTTTGGTTCAAAGTTCCGTGAAGGCTCTTGATTATGAAAAGGTTTCCAAGTTCGAGAAGGGGGTTCCTGAGTTTAACAAAAAATACCTGAAGAAGGCAGGAGGGTACATTGGCTGAAACGTTGTGCAGATAACAATAAAGATGAGGACAATAGTCCTATTAATCCAAATAATTAAAAAAAAAAAAAAACTCTTGTAAAATGCACTTCTAGGATTGCAAATACAATCAAATAGAAAAGGAAGTATGTGCCAGATCACTGAATGTATGCAGTTCTTTGCTATTTTGAAAATAAACACCAAATTTAGTTGTGATAAGATGAAAGAAAGATCAAAGTTAATAACTAAGTAAATGAACATATAACTATTCAATGATGCTGATAGCTTTTTGATTTAGTGCATCCTGGGATGCACATATTTGCTTTGAATGAGTCCCCTGGAAAATTTATGGGTCCCTTCTAAAGCGGCTAACTCCTACCTTGTAACCTATCCTGTGTAATTCATTTCTAAGACACTATTGAAATGCATTCACATTTAGCTTGAAATGGTGGGGGCAAAGAAAAAAAGAAAAACACTGGGATGCATGGATAAGATTTCACTGTGTCCTTTTTAGATTGTTGTGCATGAACTGTACCTATCAGCATCTCTGATTATTGAAGTCTTTATATTAAAGATTTTTTAAAAATATTGTCTATTACTGAGAAGTAATTAACACAACAAATTGTTCAGACAATTGAATATCCTTTCCAAAATATTCTTTATATTGTTAATGTAAAATTTTTCTCTCTCTCTCTCTCTCTTTCTTTTTTCCTCTCTCAGGATTATACACCTGATGAGGGGTGAAGAGTGGATCAACCAAGATGTTGTACTAACAACATCAAGATTACAAAGAAAAGTTTCAATTATCCAAATGATTTCTGGTATATAAAAGTTTTATATTATTCTGAAGGCCTAAGAGTATTGTTAAATTTATTAAGTGTACTAGCGTAAAATAAAAAACGCTCCCCGGGCGATGTAAAAATAGATTTTTGAAACATATTGCCTGAGGGGTGGGAGTAAAAAATTCAATGTCAGCGAGTTTATACCCTAAGTAAGTAAAATCATCAAATTCATTAAAGGATTAAAAAATAAAACAATTTGAAAATGTAAACTTTAAATATGTATTAAAATAAAACAAACTATATATAGATATATAATACCAGTCATGTATTTATTAAAACTTGTTTTAAAAAACAATGAGGACTGTCTAATGTTGCATGTTCAAATTTTGAGTGTATTTATTGAATAAATACACTCAAAATTTGAACATGCCAAAAATCGTAGAATAAATTTTATTCTATGTTATGACGATTTTGGGTAATGTGATGTAAGCAGTGACGTAATTTTTGTTACAGACAAAAACCGGAAGCAAATCTCCATTATTAATAGATTAGTATTTGTTCAATTAAAAGTATCACAACTATCGGATCATTATGAAGAGTTTGGTTTGATGACCTGAAATAGTTACATAGAGCAGACTGGGTTCTTTAGCCTTTGATTAGGCAACCAGTTTAGGAGAAAGAAAACCAGCTGTACTCCATTAAAAAAAAAAAAATTGACCTTGTGTCATATCCTGCTCATAGCTGGGGGGAGGGGGGCAGGTAAATATATATATTCAGAGCCTGATGAATGTTCTAACTGAAGTGATGTGGAGGAGAATTTGGTAAATTTAAATATTATATCACATATGTCTGTATTGGTCTGCCCAGGAAAAAATTCTGAAATCAAAGTGTGGCACACTGGTGCACAATTCTTATCACCTCACCCAAAAAGTGACAAGTCAAGTGACCACTATGAATAAACAAAATCAACTGTGTAAACAGTTTAACTATTCACATCTTTAACTCAATTGTTAGGCACTCATTTTGAGTGTGATGAGAGCTTTATTTTAATATATCATCTTTTAATTGCCTGAAGACCAAGGTGTAATAGTTTGAGTAGCAAATATATATCTATATTTTTTAATAAAAAGATTACAGCTTTTATTTAAAAAATTTTTTTTTTACATCTTCTGAATAAAGAAAGCCTAATTTCTGATATTTAGTCAAATTAAACTCTTAGACAAAATTAAAAATTAGTCTTAGACAAAAAATTCAAAATTTTCATTTTTTTTTTTTTTTTTTTTTTTTTTTGTTGGAACTATGATTAATGGTCATTTTGGTTTCGGCTAGTTACCACTGTTAAATTGTTATGGTTATAATGGAATTGTTACTATAGCAACATTAGTGTTGCTTAAACCTGTTATAACTTGTTTTACAAGGAAGTGTTGCTATTTTATTAACACTTGATTAGAAAGGGTACATTTTCTTTTGAATCCCTTGGACAAAAATCAATCATAAGTGTTGATATACTGGATATAGATTTTGATATCTTGCCAGGTATTGCTGGATCTGAATTTACCGGATATCCGGCAAGATACGGATACTATTGGATAATATCTATAATCCTAGATTATTTTTTTTTTTTCCTTTTGTGAAAATCTTGAATAAATGATATATCCAGGCTTTTCCCAATATATAGCCTGTGGGACACATCTGACCTGTGAGGGCTCTAGTTTTTGACCTTGACAACTTTCATAATAAAATTCCAGTGACTTATAAAGTGAAGATATTTTCATACAAGAAAAAGTTTAATTTCAGGGAAGCATAACTTAAATCAACCATTATTGAAAGAACTGTTTCCCACCAGATCATTGAAGTTAAACAGCGTGTTCATTTCTTATATAGGTGACCATTATGTCCCAGACAAGCAAAGCTTAAAGAATAAGAACCATTTTGTACCTGTTTAACTCTCTTTAACTCTTCAAAAACAAGAAAAAATATAATTTTTGACTTGTGTTTGGCCAGATCTGTAATAAAGTGATAGAATAAAAAAAAATAAACATCAAATATGTTTGTAGCAATGCATCTCTAATGTTAAGATACACTGGCACAGGCTGAGTCACTACTACATAGCCTGGAGGAGGCAGCAAAGAATATCGGCCTCTATGTGACTGAGTATAATGTTGTGTATATAACAATAAAGATGAGGACAACAGTCCGAAAAATCCAAATAATATAAATTATCAAGAGGAGATGATTAAGAGGTTTTACACATTAAAAATAATCCTGTATTATTTGGATTTTTGGGACTGCTGTCCTCATCTTATTGTTATATGGACAACATTTCATCCAATGTGCCCTCCAACCTTCTTCAGGTGTTTCTTGTTCTTCTGAAACTAGGGAACCTTCTCTTTGAACTTGGGACTCTTCTTTTTGAACTCACGAGCCTTTATATCATAATCGGTAGGGTTATTTTCAGAGAAAGTTGTTTAATATAAAGCATAAAATCAGCAATTATTTGATAATATTTTTATGAAATGCAGCCTGCTTGAAAAATTAAAAAAAAATCATTAAACATTAACAGCTTGGATTAATAGAGAACTGCTTGTGCTGGAGCTAAATGGTGATATGTAGTTGGATGTAGAATTTTTCTACTTGAGATTTTTAGATATCCAGGAATCAGGTGACTGGATATTTTGATATCAATCCAGTTAAATCATAAGCTCAATTGTGTATTCACATCTCCAAAAAGTAGTTGAATTGTAAGCATCTAAACCTATACAGGGATTTTAGGAAGCGCGTGGTGTAATGGTTAAAGTCATAGGAAATGGACTCGTCGCCCCGAGTTCAAATCCTGGACGTGGTAATTGCATTTCACTTAGGAAAGGTATGAATCCTACTCTCCCTCCAGCTATGGGTAAATAGTAGGGCAGATGGGCTCTTTAACCTTGGTTAGGCAACCGGTCTAGGAGAAGGAAAACTCTGAATTCAAATCTGTTAAACTCTGCTTAAGAAATTGACCTTGTGTCACATCCTGCTCGTGCGGAGGGGTCGGTAAATATATATATATACAGGGATTTTATTAATGGGAGAGGTTGAAACCTGTAATGCCTTGAAAAGATGTCAGATATCCATTTTTAAGAATCTTATTGTAAAAATGGTTGCTGTCAAAACCTTTTTTTTTTTTTTTTTTTTTTTTTGCGTGTGTGGGTGGGGGTATCAGGTGTTACTATGAACAAGCATCTGTAAAGTATTAAGTGTTTAATCATAGTCTCCATTGTAATTATCTCCATGAACTTCATCTACCTTGTTTTTTATTCAAAAAATGTTTGTGGTGTTAATACATTTCTTCCTCATATGTTAAGTGATATTCTATGAAATATATTTCTTTTCATAGACTAACATTTAAAATGACTTTTAGAAATATTTAACTCTTGAAAATATTTTGTAAAAATCATTAGTGTCAAATGAAAGGCACATACATATGGCTCAGATGCCTTCATTGAGAAATGTTTATCAATCTAGCCTTGTGGACAGTTTGTTAAAATAGTGAGATTTTCTCTGGACTCGCGTCAAATTAAGTTTAGTAAATATTAGTGTGTTGTGTGTGTGTGTGTATGTATTATGTATATATATATATATATATATATATATATATATATATATATATAATATACACAAATTTTCTCATAAGTAGGCAAGCAAAATTTCAAAAAAATATTTTAAACTTATGAGTAGGCAGTTGACATTTTTTATTAAATTTGCTATTTAAATATGAGCTGTTTAGCATTTATTGCTAATTTTGAGGCAAACTGGGTTTGTAAGATTATGTCTTCAAACAGAGTATATTTTTTTAACATTTTCGTTTTTTACAACAAAAGAACCTCTATTACTTATACATAAAGGATTCTGAAAATCTTAAGATGTTTTGAGCAATTTAATAACTAGACAAGTCACTTGACTTTCATGAAAAAGTATTTTTACAACTTGATACAACTCTTTTATTTATTAAAATATTGACTTTAAGTTAATAAACTATAAAGAATGTCTTTTTGAATATTAGTAAATGCATAGGCACATGCTTTTCTTTATATTTTTATTTAAAAAAATTTTTTGTTTAAAATATTTTTTAATCCTTAGTCTGAGCAGCTGGTATTTGTGCCAGTACTTAGAAGTACATATGCCTAGGTAGCCTAAATTTTGGCCTAGGAATACCTACTCATTCCAGTGAGTTCTTTATTGATCAAAGCACCTCTGAAACTTTTTTTTTTTTTTTTTTTTTGTTTGTCACAAAGCAGCATTGTCATTTGTTTTGATGTCCCCCATGTTTTCAAATTTTACTGATGAGATTAATTTTTCAATTTAAGAAACAAAAGTTCATATAAATCTAGGTGTAGTGAGAATGGAGGTTGCTGCACTTTCATAATCTTGTGTTTCACCAAAAACTTGTTTAAAAATATTGAGACTATTAGCTTCATAATTAAAAATAAAACTGATACTGACTCTTAGCTGTTGAATATAAGGTTCTAAGGGTTAATGAAGTTTACGAAATTCACGCAACACTTATGCATAAATTTATTCCTCTTTAATAATCTAATGTGCTAATTATAATTACTAGCTGAAAAACAGTTCTCCAGGCAGGATTTTAAATCAGTAGTAATGTTAAACCATATTTTTGTGAGGACTTATAAGTTAATAAACATTGTTGAGGAGTCTACATTTGTAGCCATTGTTTGTACTACATATGTAAACACATTAGGAATTTTTTTTAGTCTTAATTTTTCAGTGATTGAAACAAACATTCATAGCTAAAAGGTCATAACTTAGGGAAATTTTCAGGTAGATGTCTACTTTACGTAGTTGAACAAAAATATAAATTTAGCTAACTTGGACATAAAGTAAGGGTATAGTTTAGCATTATACTTGCATTGTAAATTGAACCCTCACTAAAAGTTATACTAGTAGCCAGCCATAGAAAATTCAGTGCTGATACATTTTAGTCATGCTTTATTTATTCAATGAAAGACAAATCTTTTTTTTTAATACTGGAATTTAGGTTTCTGCAATACCTATGGCTCCTGTAGCTTAGTTGGTAAAGCAGCTGGTATGAATGACCAGTTTTTTTTGTTTTTTTTTAAAGGCAATGAGACTTTATCATTTCTTATTTGAAATTTTGAGACATTTAGTGAATTATAATTGTAAGTTAATTTATGATTAGCATTACTTATCAATCAGTATTTCCTTCTTGTAACATGATTATTCTGAGCCTCATAAAGGTAGCAATCTTTTTATAGCATATAGCCTTCCTCATGAGATGCTGTGTTTTACAGCAAAATTGTCCTGTGGTTGAGCTCATCCATTTTTAATTATTTGGTCTCACATCCCTGACACGCAATTGTATTATTAATGCTGTCACATGTTATGTCTTCTCTCCTTTTAACAAAAAAAAAAAGAAGAAAAAAAAAGAAAAAACAATCAAATTACTCTAGTTAACTATAATTGGTTTCAAATGAAATACTTGTAAAAAAATTTTTTTTTTTTTTTTATTAATTAAAATTAAATGACAATACATTAAGAACGAGGACCAAAGAAAGAAACTACTTGAAAGGTCCCATAAAATGCCTATTCAGAAATGTTATCTTGTTCTGTTAATAGTTTGACTGTTGTAAAATACACTTAAGTTTAAATACAACAGATGATTTGATTAACACAGAATTGATTGTAATGGTTTCTTTTTTTCTTTTTTCTACTGCTAGACTCTGTCAATTCCCTTTTTTTTCTTTTTTTTTTCTTTTACTTACCATTGAGAAATAATTCAAACAAAACTAAAAAGTTGTTTGTTTGGTTTTATGGCATATCAACCCTTTTCGGATAATTCAATGCTGAATCAAGTCCTTCTGATAAACAAAGGACTAAATTTGCTTAAGTAGTCATCCATTAAAGTATTGAACCTATGAACCTATTTTTGTTGCAACATCAGTCTATGATCATATTGATGCTTTTATTATTTAGGAGCGAGTGAAGGATTCTAATTAGAATTTCAAAGTTATCTCGGTTGTATAAACCAAAGATACTAAGATTTTATTATTTCTAGAGGAAAAAAATAAATATTATTAATTAAATATTAAATACAGCATTGAAACTCTATAACCAAAAATAAAATTGCAACACATCTCTAACCAACAATAAAACTATATAAATGTATACTTTTGGATTTCTACGCATTTTTGATTATAGTTTGGTAATAATACCTGCTAATATCCGTTTTGATTGTATATTATTCCATTCGGGACTGGTTTAGCTCAGTTGGTAGAGCATCCACCTTGAAACAACAAGGTTCTCGGTTTGATACCGGCCCTCGCCAACTCAGCGCATGAGTAGCATGCCTTGGTAAATTAAAAAAAAAAAAAAGACAAAGTATTTATATTTTTAGTTGAATCAAGTCTTTATTATCTTTGACTGTAACAATGATTTCAAAATTTAAGTAAGAATCTTAACTGAATAGATTTTTACAGGAAGAGAAATTGGAATAATAAAACAATACATAAAAATGACAATATTTCTTTGTCTGCTTTGTCCTGGATTAATAAATGTGATTTATAATACTTGTTGACTGCTTGTATTGCTTTAAATTGTTATATCGTCTTTTCTGGCATTATCAGTATAAATCTGTGTGTGTGTGTGTGTGTGTGTTATATATATATATATATATATATATATATTATATATATACATACATATACATACATACATACATATATATATATATATATATATATATATATATATATATATATATATATATGTGAGAGAGAGAAAGAAAGATGGTTGATTTTAAACATTTATTGGATTCATTGTTCTGCACTCTTAAGCAATTTCCCTTGAGGAAGATAAGCATAGATGAATATTTTGAGGAAAATTAGTGAAGAGCCATGTTGTTTAAACTGATGCCAGTGATAACCTGTTGGTGGTGTTGTTGTTATGCTTTTTAATTTGATTATTAGTTATTAGATTTTTTTTTGTCTAGACAGTTTATACTTTTCTTTCTCTTTTATTTCCTGTTAAAAAATATTAGTTAGAAAGGAATAATATATTTTGGGAAAGCCCAAAATATTTTAATTTCAGTTTTCGTTTTTCTTACTCATGTAATAATCATGTTTACTCTCTCTCTCTCTTTACATTCTATCACTGTCGCTTTCTCTCTCATATACTCGTTTTTACTCTCTCGTTCTTTCCTTTGTTCTCTCATAGATCATGGAGTTACCATAAACCATTGTTGCTTTGTTCCATGAATGTTAATTTCAAATTGGCTTTGTCCAACATAGATGCTTTTTATTTTGCTCTATTTATATATTTTAAAAACATCATTTGTTTGTATACAATTTAACTTTGTTACTCATAAATCCTCGGTATTATTTAATTGTAATTTACTTTGCTTAGTTGGTTCATAAAGCCAAAACTATAGAGCCACCCAGTAAGAATCAAACTCATTAGTAATGGTCTTTTTAGCCGATCTCATTATTACATCATGTGAAGTGCCCCTTGGCATTCTCTACAGAATTTGTTTGATATTCTTAGAGAACTATTAGTATAGGCATTTTTGAGGGTAGAGAATGTAAGGGGGGGGGGGGGGGCTTAATCCTTATTCTTATTTCTTCAGTGTGTCAGCCAGCTCAATGAATCAGCTGGCATATTAGGGTGGGAGGAATGAGAAGAGCTTAAAAAAATTAATGAATATGTATCTAGAGTATTTTGTGAAAGAATGTGAACTGGATCAGTCTAATTTGACCTAGATTAGAAAATATAGAAATGATGATGATGATAATTCAAATAACCTCTCAATTGATTTGAAAAGATGAAAAAAAAAAAAATGAGTTGTTACTTGGATTGTGATTTGTGTGGTGTAATGGCTAGTCGTAGGAAATGGACTCATTGACCCGAGTTCAAATCCTAGACGAGGTTGTTTATATTTCACATAGCGCTAATACATTTGGGAAAGGTATACATCCACCTGCTCTCCCTCCAGCTATGGGTAAATAGCAAGGCATACTGGACCCTTTAACCGTTGTTAGGCAACCAATCTAGGAGAAGGAAAACTTTGAATTCAAACCTGTTAAACTCCGCCTAAAAAAATTAACCTTGTGTCACATCCTGCTCGTGCAGAGTGGTTGGTAAATATGTACTTAAATCTTATTATTATACACAAGTAAAGAAATCTGATTCTATACTGTTGTCCTCTCTAAAACTGAATATCTTTAACTTGATTGGATAATTTTAATGTTTCATAGATTTGTAATCTTATTGTTTTATTCGGTAAAACGTTTTAGATATTTTCAAAAATTTTAATGATACAAATAAGTCGGGTTGGCCTAAAGTCGGTATCAGCCAGACAGTGGAGGAGTCTATCCCCTTTTCATTAGCGCTAGACCAAGGTTTATTATCTACTTCTTGAAATGTTACATTTCAAAATAATTAAAAAAAAAAAATTTATGTTCAGTCTAGAAGAGGGTTCGTGGGCTTTAGAGGAATTTTATAGTGAAATAATGTCTTGAAATATAGTGTGCTGAAAATTAGGATGAGATTTGGTTGCATATTATAAGTTTTTTTTTTTTTTCTAATGTGTTGACAGGTTAATTGGTGTTATTTCTCAACCTGGACATGAATATATATCAACTGTCAGTCCTCTAAACTTGCCTCATCATTTCTCTTTACTTCCTATTTGTGAGTTTTAGTTCAATTAGCTTAACCCCTACTCCATCATCTTTGCATAAAATACACCCTTGGAGATTTTTCTGATTCCAGGGTTGTTTATATAATATATATATATATATATATATATATATATATATAATATATATATAATGTATATATTCAAATATTTACAAAGCAATTTTCTTTCCTACTTATAAGTGCACCCTAACAATTTTTATAAAAAGTTTTTTTCTCTAAAACAAAGGTACAATAATTTTTTATTTTATTTCTAGTAGAATATTGTACAATCCAGACGGATATCAATTAGGTATCAATTATTACCAAACTCTACAACATTGAAATTCTGAAGCCGAAAATAAAATTGCATAAATGAATTGTACTTGTTATATTTTTGTTTCAGTTTGTGCAATAAATAATACCTAATAATATCCATTTTTGTTTGTATCTAGTTCCATTAGAAATAATTAAAAAACCTGGTCTCTAGTTTAGAAGAAATTTGATATTTAAAAATGTTTAATTTTTATAACAAACATTGTTAGGGAGTCTACTTTATATATATATATATATATATATATATATAATCACATCTTATTTTAATCTTATATATGAAATTAGAATTTTATCTCTGACCTGAATTTAGTACTGTAATATAGATGAAATTGGCAACTGATCTTTGCAAATATTGGAAAAGAAAGACTTTTGCTTGAGAGTATTAAGCCTCTTTTTCGCAATTGGTTTGAGGAGAATAGGAAGTGAATTCTACTTTTAATTTATGGTTTTATCTTTTTTTATGCCATAATGACCTTGGGTTCTCTGCTAAATGTTTTATTGGAAAATCTTTTTCAGTTTTATTTTTTAGACTTTTCATTTATTCAGTTTCATAATTCATGTTCCATATGAAAGTTGAAATTAGCAATTTTTGTTAACAGGAAAAGGATGTGGTGAATTTAATCATTTATATGCTTGCTCTGTGTGTGTGTATGTATATATATATATATATATATATATAATGATAAAGTAAGCCTAATGAGTTAGAATATCTACCTAGGTTTCTCCTAACAGATCATCAGGATAATTTTGTCTCTGGTGAAAGTTTGTATTGTGTAATTACAAACTATAGAGCCGATATTTTTTATACTGTCAGTTTAAAATATATATATATAATATGGGTATCCTTTTTCTATTCAGCTGTGTCAAGAATGAAAGTTATAATTTTACAACTAGCACATGAATAGCATGTAACTTTTTCATGGACATTTTGATATCTCTTGTATTCTTTTATGATTGAGTTGAGGTGGGAATTTAGTTCAAGAATGGATATTCAATTCTAATCTTAGTTATTTTTTTTTAATTTGATAAAAGACTTAATAGTTATTGAATTTCTGGTTGTATGTCTTTACTTTTGATGGATGTATTATTTTTTATGTACATTCAGGAAATATAATTTGTTCTTCTTTGCAATGTCTTGCATACAATACGCATTTGTATGTGTGTATGTATATGAGTGTATGTATGTGTGTGTGTGTGTATATATATATATATATATATATATATATCGGGAACAAGTTTTAATAAATACAAAGTATTAAAATATTTTATTTTGTGTTCACTGAATGTTTCATTCAAACTTGCGTAGAAATTATCCAATTTATTCATTTATTTAAAAAAAATTTTTTTTTTCTTTAGGGTGTTGAACCATCTGTGGTTATTTTCAAGAGTAATGATATATAATCACATATCAAAAGTCTTAACTACCTTCGTAAATTTATGTCCTTGCTATAAATTTTATAGTTTTATTAAACCACAGAATTTTTACTTCATGTTTAGATATGTTATCTTTGATTTTGTTTCATTACTAAAACTAGGCAGTGTAGTTGACGAGGTAATAAATTGAGATTATCAACTTCCATTTAGAATAATCACTCTTGTGTTAAATTACTTATGACTCAGGGCAATGTGGCAAAATCAACCATACGAAAGAGTAGGAGTTAAGTGCTAGCCAATTTAGTTTACAAGAGTCATCAAATATAGATGAACTATCATTACAAGTTGTTGCTTTGCTATCATTAGATAGCACAAAAACCAAAAAGGTCACACGTGTGTGTGTATATTTGTTTGCCATCCTGTTGGCAGGACAAGTAAGAGTTAATAATACTTATTGATTTAAAGAAAACAAAAAAGCTGCATTGTAGATATTTTTTGTTTTTAATTTCAATTATACATATTTCTATATTTATTTCAATAAACAATAATTCATTGTGCAAATAGTGATTAATTATTAAGCTATTTAAAGGGTTAAACTTGGTGTGTTTTATTTTCATTTATAACACTTTCTAGTTCATTGATATTTTTCTCTTTTTATTCATTAACTTCTCTGTTACTTATTAATTCTTTCACTGTTGTATTCAATTGTAGTACACTGTAGGGTTTCCAATTTAAAGATGACCTTGTGTCAAAACCTGCGTTGAGTGGCAAGGCAAAATAAGTTATTGGAATTATTAGCTTGCAGTGTAGTGTGTAAATGTAGTCAAATTTGTTACCATTTGCTGGACAGAATCCCCAATATGCACTACATGCCAAAAGAAATTTACAGTGAAACATATACTGCTAGAGTGTGTAGACTTTGATCTAGTGCAAACAAAATACTACAAAGCAAGTAATTTGAAAAAACTTTTCATGAAAATAAGACCATCTAGGATTTTACATTTCCTAAAAGAAGTGGGATTGTACTAAAAAATATGAGTAATTGAACAATAGTTAAAATCTATACATATATACATTTGTTTTCTACCAAAGTATTGTTATGAATCCAAAACTTAGTCGCATTAAATGACCCACCAAGGTTGATATGCCACAAAACAAACCATTTGCTGGTTAATTTTGTAGAGAAGTTTCTTATTTTGACATTAATTTCCACTATTTTTGTCAATTATATAATGGATTTTAGTCAGGAAATCTTCTCATTGTTGTAACATAATTGTTCATAATATTTATATTATATTTTTAAGGTGATTTAAAGGTTTTTAAGTTTTTTGAAATGGTCTTTTTTTTTCTTTCTTCTTTCTGAAAAATGTGGAACTGGGAATTATTGGAAATCGTAGCTTCAAAAGGGTTAACAGTGGAATTATTAAAGTATGCTATTCTAAGTCAACCACTTTGTTATATTGTATTTTGTCTGGTTAGTAGCAAAACAAGGAATTTTTAATGAGAATTTTCATTTTTGAAGAATAATAAAAGTTTACCAAAAGCTTATTGATAGCAGAAGTTGCTCTCAATTGAATTTGAGGCTTTGGAATAATATGAAAGCAGAAGTTCTCAAGAATTTACAGCTTTGTCACAAATCATCTATATATTAGTCAAATTTTCATTGTTTATATATATATATATATATATATATATATATATATATTAGTGATGCTGATAGCTTGTTAATTTAGTGCATGTACATATTTACTTTGAATGAGTACCTGGGAAAATTTATGGGTCCCAACTAAAGCTGTCTAACCCAAACCTTGTACCACATGCAGTTTAATTCATTTCCACAAAAATATTGAAATGTATTTACAGTTAGCTGGAAATGGTGGGGGAAGAAAAGAAAACACTGGGACACATGGATATGATTTTACCTTGTCCTTTTAGATTTTTGTGTGTCAGTGATGCAGGAAGCGTACCTATCAGCATCTCTCTTTGTGTGTGTATTATATATATATATATATATATATATATAATATTACTCTGGGAAAAGTGGCTCATCATAGTGAGATTTTTATTAGACCAATATATTTAAAGTGTTCTCATTTATCAAGCAATTTCCAGTCAAATGTATGACTGATATTTTCTTTTTTTAAATGTTAATGTTCAATGAGATTACTTTCTCATTGAACAAAAAAAAAAAAAAACATTTTTTTAATCATCCAAATTCTCAAGTTCTCTCTATAAAATTGTAAAATGCTACTTAACATTATCAACTGTTACAATAGGAAATCAATTTGATCACACTTTGTGTTGTTGCTAATTCTGTTAAAAGCAAAATGCTTTAGTTTTCCTTGAAAACAAATTCCAAATTCATTTTGTTTAAAAAATAATGCCAAGTAATCATAGCACTAAAATCGGTTCTTAATCATATAAAAATCAGTTTGAAAAATTCTACAGGGAGTAAAACTGTATAGTCGTATTTGTTTTATAATAAACTTAGAAATATATATAAAAAAAAAGCTAGTAGCTGTTATTTGTACAATGATGCCATGATGGATGTTCCAGCTATGAAAAAGCAGCTTAAATTTTGTTTTTGTTTGTTTATAAAAAAGAATATCTTAATGGAAGTGGGTTTTTTTTTGTTGTTTTTTTTTTTTTTTTTTAATTTTTTATTGAAAGATTATATTGTATACTGGGTACTTAATTGTTGAATATTTTAAAATGTTTTCTTAGTGTTATTGTAACATTCATGCATAAACAACGTTTTGTTCAGTATTTTTTTTCTTTGTTTTTCTTGAATTTTCATTTTAAGAAAAAAATCAATTGTATTATCATGGTTATTTTGGTTGCTTTTTTATAATGGATATTTTATAGATTTTTTTTTTTTTTTTTTTTAATTTATTTATTTTTTTAAATTAAATTTTTTTTTTTAGAATCCACAAGTTCTACTTATTCTCAAATCATAGTAAATTGTTTAATATTAGAATTAATTGGAGTATGCATAGATTTTAAAAAATTTTGTCTGCTTGAAAATCGGCCGGCCATTTTGTTTCTCATTTCTTGCACTCATTTCAATTTTTCATTGCAAACAATCTGATTGCCATGAGTCTATTGTTACCTTATAGAATATGCAAATAAAAGATTTATATAAGATAGGGCAGGGTTAGCTCAGTTGGTAGAGCGTTCGGCTAGAAACCACAAGGTTCCTAGTTCGATACCGGCCCTCACCAACTCAGCATATGAGTTGCACCGGGATCTCTGCGGTAAAGTAAGGAGCTGATGGTAGGTGTGGCGCTCCACCTCAGATGCAAAAACAATCTCCTCAGTCTAGCGCTAGTGAAAAGGGGATAGACTCCCTCACTGATTGGCTGATACCGACTTTAGGCCACCCCGACGACTTTACTTACAGATTATTTACTTTAGGAATAATTGGATTAATTTGAAACATAAATTTTATGATGGACTGGCCCTTGACATTGTGTGAGAGAATACAGTGGTCATTTCTCTGACTGGTACTGACTACCAGCTGTGAAGGGAGCATAAAAATCCTTTGACTCATTATTCCTTGTAATTATATATTGATATAGGAAATAAATTATAAATATACTAATTATATATTTCCTATATTAACAAGTACACAACATACAAGGCATTTCATTAATACCAACATGAATCAGTGTTAAAGATTGTGTCTTTAGAACCAAGCTTTAGCAGGAGAGGGTACTAAAAAGAAGCATACTGATTCATAGCCATGGCATTCTGCTTTTATATTTTATTAATAACATTACAAACATTCAGTTGACTTGTAGTTTAAACAAATGATAAAACCTAAAAAATGAAAACAATTATATCAAATACAATTTAGATTTATTAGGAGTTGGAGTCTGCATTTTTACTGACTCAAATAACTTCAATAACCCAAGAATTGCTTCTGATTCCAGTATGACAGCCCTGCTGATAGTGCCTGAGTCAGGCATTTTAGAAAAAACTTATCTTTTACCTTATTTTTTCTTTTTAATAATAATAATAAAACAATTAGAAATGTTAACGTTTTTGAGGTTACAGAAAATGAATATAAGATAAAAAATATGAAAAACTGTTTTGTAATAGTGACACGTCTAAAATTTATTTTTTATTTTTATTTTTTTACCATAATAGCAAAAATGGCACACTGTATCAAGATTTTTCTTGCTCCAATATATTTAAGATACTTTGGCACTTTGCATGGTCTGATAGACCATTATTAGTGAGTTTGATACTTTTAGTCCAGCTATGGGTGAAATGGTACCACTACTGTTTTCCAATGATAGCTTGGCATTAAATAGCCCATGAAGGTTGATATGTCATTAAACAAAAAACAAAAAAACCTATAATTTTGGCTTTGTTTTAAACTATTCGAAATAAGTTGTTTGTCCTGTAATGCCAACTGTAAGACAATCTGTTTTGAAATTTGGCAAGAAAAATATTCTGTTTACTTCATGTGTAGTCTGGAAATTTTATTGCTTGAGTCCAGTTTGTTGCCTTCAATGATTTTGCTTGAAGCCAAGAATGAGTCTAGTTTGTTGCCTTCAATGATTCTGTTGCTTGAAGCCAAGAATGAGTCTAGTTTGTTGCCTTCAATGATTCTGTGCTTGAAAGCCAAGAATGAGTCTAGTTTGTTGCCTTCAATGATTCTGTTGCTTGAAGCCAAGAATGAGTCTAGTTTGTTGCCTTCAATGATTCTGTTGCTTGAAGCCAAGAATGAGTCTAGTTTGTTGCCTTCAATGATTCTGTTGCTTGAAGCCAAGAATGAGTCTAGTTTGTTGCCTTCAATGATTCTGTTGCTTGAAGCCAAGAATGAGTCTAGTTTGTTGCCTTCAATGATTCTGTTGCTTGAAGCCAAGAATGAGTCTAGTTTGTTGCCTTCAATGATTCTGTTGCTTGAAGCCAAGAATGAGTCTAGTTTGTTGCCTTCAATGATTCTGTTGCTTGAATGAGTCTAGTTTGTTGCCTTCAATGATTCTGTTGCTTGAAGCCAAGAATGAGTCTAGTTTGTTGCCTTCAATGATTCTGTTGCTTGAAGCCAAGAATGAGTCTAGTTTGTTGCCTTCAATGCTAGTTTGTTGCCTTCAATGATTCTGTTGCTTGAAGCCAAGAATGAGTCTAGTTTGTTGCCTTCAATGATTCTGTTGCTTGAAGCCAGTATGTTGTCTAAATAGTTAAGTACTTAAAAATTACATGTTAAGTCAAAACCTTAAATTTTCTTGAATTACTTTCAAACCTTAAGAATAAAAATATTCATAACCTCTTATACCAATAAACTAATTCAAATTCCCCAAATAATTAAGAATTTTAAAAAAAAATTTTTTTTAGGGTAAATTCAGGTCTTTTCTGTTTTGAAAATGCCATAAATAAGTTATTGCTTCATTATCAATGATTCTTTAAAAAAACCTTCAACAGTATAAATAGTTATTTAAAAATAATTATGAAATAGATTGATTTTTTCAAATTTTGAATGATTTGATATAATGCAATCATTTTAAAATCTTACCTTATATATTTTTTAATATAGTATTTTTTTTAAATTGATGAGAACTTAAAATAAATTTATTGCAAAAATGACTTTAAAAAATGATATTTCAGTATTGGTATAGTGTAATTGTAAATAAATCATAATCAATGGTGTGTGAGATTAACCTGTTAATTGTTAATATATGGTAGATGTCCTGGTTGTAAGTATTGGATTAAAATGAAATGATAGTGACAATGACTGCATGTGAAGCTGTTCTCTGACAGTAAAAGTCATGAATCTAGAGCAACGGGAGACATTAAAAATGAATTTCCTCTTGGTTTTCCTCTTTTGTAACATCATGGGAAGGAAGAGACAATATTCAACATTGAAAGAGGAAAAAAAATCTGAAAAGATTGATAATTGCTTCATGAAATAATGATAGCTTTATTTTAATGCTATCATTATTTAATTGGTATCATTATTTTTTTCTTTTTCTCTTTTGTCAAAATTTTTTTCTTTCTTTTAAGCTTTGAACTGGAATGACAGGACATAATGTTAAAATACAAAAATATATTAAACATTCATCAGACACTTGATTTTTAAGGTAAATTTCAAATTGAAAAAGAAAAATTATAAAATTCCAAAGTTAACCAAAACCTTGTGAAGTGAGGAGATTTTATGTTATGTTCTCTTAGGGTTTTTAGTAATTTTTCTTTGAAGATTGATATTCTATAACTATTGCAACTTAGTTATTTTTATTTCTTTAATAATTATACATTATATAAACATATTTGTTTTATATAATTTTAATACATCTGTGTTTTTCATATTATCTTACCCTAATATAAATCATATAAACCCCATGTTATGTTACGTTCACTTTTGTGCCAATACTCTTGGGAAAGGTATGAACCTCATCATCCCTCCAGCTATGGGTTAAATTGTACCACTACTGTTTTTTTTTTAAATTTAAAAATTTTTTTTTTTTTTTTTAAAATTTAAAAATTTTTTTTTTTTTATTATAAGGATGGCTTTGACATTAAATAACCCACAAAATTTGATATGCCATTAAACATAGAAAGCAACCATGTTACATGTTGTTGAGCTGCCATCAAAGGTGACTTTTTGAACAATTAAAAGTAAGATACGTTTTATATTTTCACTTTTTTTTGTCCATTGAACTAATTGCAGTAAAGTCGGTAGAGTGGCCTATTGTCAGTATCAGCTGGGCAGTGGGGGAGTCTATGCCCTTTTCACTAGCTAGAGTGTTTTTGCATCTGAGGTGGAGCACCACACCTACCATCAGTTCCCCACTTTAGCACACAGATCAAAGCTGTGCTATTCCTATGCTGAGTTAGCAAGGGCTGGTATCGAACTTAGAACCTTGTGTTTCTGAGGTAGTACCGACTGAACTAAAAATAATGTCCTATAATAGTTGTATTTATATATAAATTTCATACACTAATAACTGTTATGGTACATGAATGAAACAGTTGATATTTTTGTGGGTTTGATAGTAACATTTTTAATTAAATTGTAAATGTTAGTACTGAAGAACTTCATTTACTGGTAGAGCTAGCTATCGAAAGATACCTGAATCTCTTTAGGTATTGATTATATATATATATATATATATATATATATATATATATATATATATTCTGTAGACTTGTATTCTTAAATGTTCACTTAACTGGAAGACCTTGCCTGACTGCACACTAAATGAAAGGTTTGTAATATCAACCTTCTCACCCACCCAAGCAGATGCTGCTGCTGCTGCTGCTTCTCTCTTTTTCTTAAGATCCCCCCCCTCTTTCCATTCTAAGATATGTTGGGTCTTAGCCAGAACAGAATCCAATCATTTTACTTACTTTTGGGGATGAACAAGTAAAGGGAAGGTTTCATTTAATGTGTTCTGATAATTAAATCTTTCTTTTATAGATTTTACTTGACAAAAGAATTGTTGGCCCACAATTCACATATACATGTGACTGGCTTTAAAGACTTTGTAACATTTTGATCTCAATTGTTAATTCAATAAATATGTCCTTAACTTAAATCCCTATTATAAATTAATTAAAGGCCACTGAAGGTGGCCATTAAGTTCAATGTCAAGTCACATCCAATTTATAGAAATTATGGTCGGTTGGTTGGTTTTATGAGATGTCAATTCCGTTAGGTTATTTAACTCTTAAAGTCCTATACCACCTCATTCCACCCGGCCAGAAGTCTCATTCATTTTCCTAATCCACCCCAAACGATAGCCTTATTAAATGTAATATTAAACATATTTAGAAGTCTTTGATTTAAGGGAAATAACAGGTAACTTTAGATGCAAAGGTCATTGTTAGCCATTTTTTTTTATATATCCTTATAGGAATGCTCTGGACTTAGAAAATTCTCAACAGGATGTTAAGAGTTAATGCTGAAGTCGGTGATATATATATATATATATATATATATATAAAAATAAATAATTCTGAGAAATTATGTGTCTACCATGGTTTCGATTGTTATGATCTTTTCAAGACACTACATCTAGGGTCTGAAGAGATTATAGTGTTTAAAATGACAGTAGATCCATAATTTCTCGCAATTATTATTAAAGTTCACTTTTGGATAAATTACTGAGATACTACTCCCACAAAAATGTTGAAGCGGTACTCACTATCTCATATATATATATATATATATATATATATATATATATCTTTTCCAACCAATTATATATGGTCACAAGTAACTAATAATAATCCTTTGAAAATGATTCTAGCTTCAAGTAACTATTCTTAATACAAATAATTTGCACATAGGAATACTTGAAACCATATAACTGTCTAATACTAATAACTTTCAAAAAGATCTATTTGATCCATAGATGAAACCCTAACAGGTACTATCACTTGGGATGAAAGTAAATAATGGCAATGAAGGGGGTAACTCCACACTCCCTGGGGCCTCATTACTGGATGTCCCATTAACAGGCTTTACTGTCTGAATTGAAGCATAAACTAAATCTCAAAGGTATGATAAAGTCAATTAGTCCTAAAATCTTTATTTGTAATGAAAGACCAAAGTGAATCCAAATTGATAAAAGGTTATAAATCTTTATATTTATATATTATCTATTTCTCTGTAATCTCTTTGTCACCATTCATCATTTAATGTAATCTTTTCTTACTTTAATATAATGGGGTTAGATATGTAAGAAAAAAATAATCTTAGAGGAAATAATTTGTAAAACTAGAATTACCTTTAGTGACAGGTATAATCTTTGTAAAATCTATATCAACAATTTTAAAGTTTATTTGTCTGTTCTCTATATATATAGCCAAACAGCTTGGTGTAAGTAAGTCGTCGGGGCGGCCTAATGTTGGTATCAGCCAGACAGTGAGGTAGTCTATACCCTTTTCACTAGCGCTAGACCAAGGAGATTATTTCAGTGTCTGAGGTGGAGCGCTACACCTACCATCAGCTCCTCACTTTACTGCACAGATCCCTGTGCTACTCATACGCTGAGTTGGCGAGGGCCGGTATCGAACCAGGAACCTTGTGATTCCTAGCTGAACGCTCTACCGACAGAGCTAAACCAGCTCTTAAAACTAACAAATTTGGTATGAAAACCTATTGGATTTAGAAGGTTTTTTTTTTAAAAAGTTGGTTTCTCATAGTAAAGATGACTAGATATTAGGGTATTATAAACTGACTCTTAAGGAGAAATGTCCTTTGTTTTAGTTTTCTTTCTGTGTAACTAATATAGCATACTTATCTTATTCTTTACCACTAAGCTGTATCTGCTAGTGCAACTGTTCTTAATAGTGTGACTGCCAAAGTTATCTAAATAGCTTTATACTTATATAGTATACTATTAAGGTGTATATTAATCTAGCTTCAGAGTTATAATCCTGTCCGTTGAGTCTGTTTATACCGTCTCATTTGTGTGGATTTGGAGTGTACATTAGATCTAATTTTATTATTTCTTATAATTCATTTAACATTCTGCTATACACTCTTATTGTCCTCTGACTGGGCTTAAAATATGCCAACTGCAGAGAGGGTAAGAATCAACCCTTCAAAAGTGTTTTGGGTATGACACTAAACTGTATCTAGAGGTTCCAGTTCTGGTGTGTTAGAGTGTGTGAAGTCCATTCCCATTATTGCTATAACTCTTACCCAGGTTCACTCTTACCCAGAGTGTTATTACCTTTTAGGGTCTCATCTATAGGTAAAATGTTTGGAAGTTATTAGTATTAGATACCATATAACTGTGCAAATATGATTACTATTAAATAGGAATAGTTATTTGAAATCATACCTGTACATCTCTTAGTCTAGAAATATTTCAAATGCTATCTATGAATCCACTAGGTTCCCATTGTAACAGCAGTCCATGATGATATTGATGCTTCTATTCTAGTTATTATCATTATATAAACCATTTTGATCCTTAGCAAATGATGTTCAGAGCAAATACAGACCCCACAGAAGAATCATTCAATTGCAAATTGGACTGGAAATTGCTTTATTTTTTAAGTCAAAAAATTTTGAGCATATTGATTTAATAAGAATATAGTTATGTTTTTGCTGGGTTATGGTTATAAATATCAATAAAAAAAAAAAAGAATTTTAGTAATGCATAGATAGTTAAACTGATCATCTGTGCAAAGTTGCTAGAAATTACACATTAAAAAAAAAAATATTTTTCAGTATTCTTATTAGTGTTTTAGTAATGCCCCCCCCCATCTCCAACTTTTTCTTCTCAGCTAAAGTTACCCCTGGGGCAAAAGAATAAATCCTAGATTTTCTTTTTTAAAATCTTATTTATAAAATATTAGAACAGTCTAGTTTTTGATAGATTAGTTTACTCTTGTTATGTCTGATATGCACAAAAAGTGTCTCGTCAGATTGTAGTTATTTGATAATCATATTCAACTTATGTATCGGGTTTGATGTCAAGCACTATTTTAGATAGATGAAATTATTTTGTTGTTTATCTACAATAGAATTAGTTAAGAATATCAGAGCAGATATTTTGATACAAGCTCATTATTCATTTGTTATATATACTAGCAAATATATGCACGCTCCGGGTGCAAGTATTTAAGTTTTAATGTAATAAAATATTATATTAAATTTGAAAGGCTAATGAAACTAAATAAGAATGCAGGTAAAAAGATTTCAAACAAGGGTGGTATAGTAGAAAAATAGAACAATTGAAACTTACTCTTCCATCATTTCCGTCTTTCATTGCTAAATTTTTCTAATTTAACTATTTAGTTAAAATAGGAAGTAAAGAATAAAATTACAGTTATTTCTTCTTGTTAATGAATTTCTTTTAAAATTTATCCCAGAGATTTTTGCTCATATTTATTGAGATAAAACCAAACAATTAGAAATCAATAATACTAAGCACATATTTATTAAAATAAAATTTTTAAAGATCAATATGGAAATTAGCCTTCCCATTCACACTGTAAACTACTATTCTGTTGTATATATAAATACGATTGCAAGTATTAATAATATAAAACAATTTTATTAATCATTGAGGTTTAAATAAAATAAAATCCTGGAGAATGTGATGTAAATAACTAAGTGAATTGTGTCTTGAGTCGTAAAATAGTTTCGGTTACAGACAGAAAAACACACAATCTCCATTTTAATATATATATATATATATATATATATATATATAAACAGGATGCACTTCCTTTTTATTCATTTTCCTGCATCCAATTCAATTTTGATTCTGTTTCTATTTCTATTTTTGCAGTTGTCGGATTAATGTCCATCACCCAATAAAATGACAAATTTGTATTTTTACATTGTTCTGCGTTTATTTATATTATTGAAGCATTCCTGCCTCTTAGCAGGTGCATTTATTGAATTACAGTAATTTTTTTCTAATTTTAACTTCAATGATGTGAATTTTATTTAGATTTCCTGAAAGAAGTCAAATTATATATATATATATATATATATATATATATATTATTTTTTATTTATTTATTTATTTTTTTCTTTTCTTAATCAAAACCTACAGATTCAATTTATGTGTTTAAGTTTGTATTAAGATAGAAACTATTTGAACAGGCTTTTAATACTGTCATCTTATTTATTTTTTCCCATTCTTTGAGAAAATCTGATGAAAAGATGTTTGTTTTATTTTTATGATGGAAGTCTTTGAAACTTAATTTGCTCCAAATAATTTACAGAAACAGAATTTCTAAACTCTCATTTGAGATGGGGGAAAAAGGACTTTTTTTTTTTTTTTTTTTTTTTTTTTTTCATCTATAAGTAAAAATTAAGAATCTTTATAAGATTATTTCTCTAAGTCTATAATTATCATTTGGCTGTTGTAGATCTATTTGATCTAAGGTTAAGTTTATGGTGTTGGGAGAAACAGTAATCCTTCATTTCTGTTACAAGCTTCTGGTCATGGCCTCATCTGATCAATGGGAAGTCAAAATTAATACTGACAGGAGAAAGAAAGAGGATCATTTAATTTGAACAGACCAGCCTATCAATCACTGAGGAAATGTGACTGAGCCATATTCCCCTCCCCCTGGGCTTGTAATTTAGTGCATCTTTTTTACTTTTCACCCCCATTATCATTTATTTACTTCTTTAAAAGTGGTCTGGCATAAGGAATGAGATTTTTCTATATACAAGTATTGCCTTGTTCTACTTAGAGTATGACAGGTTATGTCCATCCAAGGAAGCGCGTGGTGTAATGGTTAAAGTCATAGGAAATGGACTCGTCGCCTCGAGTTCAAATCTTGGACGTGGTAATTGCATTTCACTTAGCACTAATACCCTTGGAAAAGGTATGAATTCTACTCTCCTCCAGCTATGGGTAAATAGTAGGGCAGACTGGGCTCTCTAACCTTGGTTAGACAACCAGTCTAGGAGAAGGAAAACTCTAAATTCAAACCTGTTAAACTCTGCTTAAGAAATTGACCTGAACAAGGCAGTTGGCATTTCACTTCACACTAATGCTCTTGGGAAAGGCATGAATCCATCTATTTTCCCCCCAGCTATGGGTAAATAGAATGGCATATTTGGTTCTTTAACATTTGTTAGTCAACCTGCCTAGGAGAAGGAAAAATTTGAATTCAGACCAGTTATAATCCACCTAAAAATTGATCTTGTCACATCCTGCCTATGTAAATATGTACAAAGCTAGAGAGTTCAGTCTGCCCTACTATTTACCCATAACTGAAGGGAGAAGAGATCACATAAAGTAAAATGTAAACAGCCTTGTCCAGGATTTGAACTCTGCTCATATGGTTCATTTCCTGTGATGATAACTGTTATACCACCCACTCAGACAATAGTTTTTTATTTACTTTTCTAATTCTACTTGAAATTGATTGCTTAACTTTGAAAGTATTGACATAATAACACCTCATTTCTGTTTTTTGGAAAATGTAGAACTTAGTTTAAAACACTCAGCTTAAGAGAGAATTATCATTTCTACATGACATCTTTGGTTGAGCAGATAAGTTGTTTTTTTTTCTGACAACATTGTTGAATATTTTGTTATAATCTTTCTTTTTATCTTAAGTTTTTAAAAAAGTTTTGTATTTTTATTTGCTGTCAAATATTGTTTAAGCATCCTTGACTTAGTATATCACTTAGTGAAATTTTATTTTTATTTTTTATTATTTTTTAAAAATGTCTTAAGATTTGTGACTTTTTTTTTTTTTTTTTTTTTTTTTTTTCTTTCCAACTTAAGCTGTCTGCAGATAGTGTATGCTAGTTGAGGCAGGCAGGAATGGAGCTCTATGAATTCAGTTTTTCTTTCTTAAACTGGTTACCTTTCTAAAGGTAAAGAGCCTAGTCTGCCCTACTATTTACTCATAGCTGGAAGAAGAACGGATGGATTCATATTTTTCCCAAGAGTAAAGTGAAATACAAATGGCTTCATCTAGGAATTGAATTTTGTTTGTAGATTTCATTTCCTATGACAATAACCATTATACAAAGTGCAGTGATGCTGGTAGCTTTTTGATTTAGTGTGTCCTGGGACGCATATATTTGCTTTGAATGAGTCCCCGGGAAAATTTATGGGTCCCAACTAAAGCTGTCTAACTCCTACCTTGTAACCTATCCTGTGTAATTCATTTCTAAGAAACTATTGAAATCTATTTACAGTTAGCTTGAAAGAGTGAGGGAAGAAAAAAGAAAAACACTGGAATGCATGGATATAATTTTACTGCATCCTTTTAGATTTTTGTGTGTCAGGGATGTACCTATCAGCATGTCTGCAAGTGTGCCTTCTTCTCCTTTCTCTCCCCCTCTACCTCTGGTTTTGAAAATAGACTATTCTTATCAGTTTTCCTTTCTTGTTTACTTATATCTGTCTTACTTCTATAGACCATCAACCATATGGAAATCTGATCTTTCTGATAAGATAAAGTGACAATTATTTCAAGCTGTAGCCGTGTCAGTGGTATTGTATGGTTGAACCACTTGGACTCTAATAAAACACTGAGAAAAAGCTGGATGAGAACTACACAAGGATGCTGCATGCTGTCTTAAACAAATCTTGGAAGCAGCACCCAACAAAAAAGCAGTTGTGCAGCCACTTTTATTACACAAACATCAAGTAAGATGAACAAGACATACTGGACACTGCTGGAGAAGTAAGGATGAACTACTAAACAGAGATGCTGATAGGTACTCGTCCTGCGTCCCTGATGCACAAAAATCTAAAAGGACACAGTAAAATCATATCCATGCATCCCAGTGTTTTTCTTTTCTTTTTTTTTCTTCCCTCACCATTTCAAACTAACTGTAAATATATTTCAATAGTTTCTTAGAAATGAATTACACAGGATAGGTTACAAGGTAGGAATTAGATGGCTTTAGTTGGGACCTATAAATTTTCCCGTGGACTCCTTCAAAGGAAATAATGTGTCCCAAGACACACTAAATCAAAAAGCTATCAGCATCACTGCATAAATGATGTTCTCCTGTGGACACTTATACATGGATGCCATGTGGAAGACTTTTCAGGAGATTGATTGATTGATTAATAGTAACAGTTGGCAAGAGAGTCATGAGAATCTATGCTGTCAGCACAACATGATCCCCCCCCTACATTAATCTTAACTTTCTTGGTAGAAGTTTATAATGATAACACTTCTAAGAACTTCTCCTTTTCACACTTATCAAACAATAATTCTATTTGCTTATATACAGAGTATTGATAGCATTTGGTTTCAATCATTTGCAGTGAAGATTCCAATTGTCTAAAAGAAAAAAAACCTGCCTTTTGGCTTTCATTAGCAGTTGCAAACTCTACTCATCCACATGCCACCTACCGGAATTGACTATAAATTAATAAATTCATTATTGTATTAATCTAATTATTTTCAAGGAAAAGAAAATTGATTTTTAGATCATTAGATATTATCATTACTTCTTATTGATATCTGTAATTGATACTAGTGTGCTTGGTGTTCTTTATAGGGCCTTATTGATACTAGTGTGCTTGGTGTTCTTTATAGGGCCTTATTGATACTAGTGTGCTTGGTGTTCTTTATAGGGCCTTATTGATATCTGATTGATACTAGTGTGCTTGGTGTTCTTTATAGGGCCTTATTGATATCTGTGATTGGTGTTCTTTATAGGGCCTTATTGATATCTGTGATTGATACTAGTGTGCTTGGTGTTCTTTATAGGGCCTTATTGATATCTGTGATTGATACTAGTGTGCTTGGTATTCTTTATAGGGCCTTATTGATATCTGTGATTGATACTAGTGTGCTTGGTGTTCTTTATAGGGCCTTATGATATGATATCTGTGATTGATACCAATGTGCTTGGTGTTCTTTATAGGACCTCCTATTTTTGTTCATGGATATTATGTTTTGTTTCTATGATAGATTCTTTCTCACTAATCCTTAACTCCTTGAATTCTAAGGAGTGCAAATCAATTGGATTTAATTACTTTTGACAGTATGTAATTATAATTGGACATATTTTATTTAAACCTGATAGAATATAGTTTCAAGAAAATGTTAATATTAATACCAGTTTCAAATCCTGGATGGGGCTGGCTGCATTTCATATAACACTAATACCCTTGGGAAAGGCATGAATCCAACTATTCGCTCTGCAGATACGGGTAGATAGTAGGGCAGACTTGGTTAGGAAACCACTGTAGAAGGAAAACTCTGAATTCAAAGCTGTTAAGCTCTGCTTAAGAAATTGAACTTGTGTCACATCCTACTTGTGTGGAGGGGTTGGTGTGTGTGTATATAATATATATATATATATATATATATATATATATATATATATAAAATCTTTTTTAATAATTAAAAAAAAAAATCTTTTAATTTTTCAATAATGACTCTTTAAAAAAAAAAAAAAAAAAACTCTCTAAAAACAATTTCTTCAAACAAGAAATTTTCTCCTGAAGATGACCTAAGGTCAAAACTAATTGAGAATAATAAACATAAAAGAAATATTCCTGTTTGTCTTATCACTTTTTGTTCATATTATATATATAATACCAGTTTTTAATTACTGTAGATAATCTCAGTTGTTTATAATATATATACTTTATATACTTTTTTGACACACCTTGTAATTATACTGTTGGCACATTTTTGTCCCACCTCTTAAAAAAAAAAAAAAAAAAAAAAAACTTATTGGATCTAAAGATTATGAAATCACAACTGACCCCATTTTATTTGCCACTTGATTTTATTTATTTTATCAAAGTTAGATGCAAGTGGTGCTGTAGTTCCTTTGTTTTTATTTGGCAATGAAAATCTACAGGCATGATATCCAATCTCCTTTTTATGCTATTCTTTGTACATTTAGCTTAAAGTTAATATCTACTAAGGGCAAGTTTAGCTTGGTCAGTAGAGTGTCCAACTAGGAACCACAAGGTTCTGATTTCGATACCGGCCCTAACCCACTCAGTGTATGAGTAGCACAGGGATCCATGCGGTAAAGTGAGGAACTGATGGTAGGTGTGGCGCTCCACCTCAGACAAGGCTTGTTAAAAAAAATAGGCAGCTTTTGTTTTTTTATTTTGTGACTTTGTGGTAAGATGTTTCCATTGTTGGAGATTTTAGTGGAATGATTATTAGAAAAACTATTGATCCTAGTTATGAGGTTCATATCCTTCCCAGTCAGATGGGAATATCTGACTGATATTGGTTAGTTTCATGGAATACTCAAAGTAGTTTTATTATAGGTCATTCTTTTAAAGAGAAAAGTTTGTTTTTTAACATTTTCTTTTTAGTAACTTTAAAGAATTTAAAAAAATTTTAAATCTAGCTAAACAGTTGCTTTTCAAGATGCATTATGCCCTGTCAATGGAGCCTATGCTGACTGAATCCCCTTGCAAATGGAATAAGACTCCCCCCCCTTAAAAGGGGGGGTCCACGGTATTCCCTTCATTACCATTACTCCCTGTTAGGATCCCATCCATGGTTAAAATAGATATATTTGAAAATTACTAGTATTAGACAGAAATACTTGAAGCCAGGATTGTTTACGAATTATCATTATTAATTGTTACTTGGAACAATATGATTGTATGTAGATTATTAGTATTAGGAATACTTGAAACCATATAATTGTGTATATATATTCTTATTATTAAGAATAGTTACTTGAAGCTATAATTGTTTAGGGTCGGTTTAACACGGTTGGTAGAGCATCTGACTAGGAACCACAAGATTCCGGGTTCGATACCGGCCCTCGCCAACTCAGCGTATGAGTAGCATAGGGATCTGTGCAGTAAAGTGAAGAGCTGATGGTAGGTGTGGTGCTCTACTTCACTCCAAAAACAATCTCCTTGGTTTAGCACTAGTGAAAAGGGGATACACTCCTTCAATGTCTGGCTGATACTGACTTTAGGCCACCCCGATGACTTTACTTTTTACTTGAAACCATATAATTACTTAGAAAAAAAACTGACTGCAACATTAAATAACCCTACAAGCATTGTGATGCCATACAACCAACCAACCCAAGATACATTTATAGATTTAATCATTTCAATTGTACAGTCTTTACATGTTACACAACATGTGTCCTATTATAAAGTGATCACTTATTGTTGAAAATGAACTTAATTAAATTCACTCTAGATGTGAAAAGATTTGAGTTATTAATCAAATTTTAATTTTCTAAATCGATGTTTCAGGGCAATTTTATCAAGAAATGTGTCTGTCTGTCTTTGTATTTCCAGAAACCATGTCATCTTTACACTTAATGATTTTAAAGAAAGAATAATTAGGAAGATTTTTGAGATTATAATGAAACAGTTTCCTATGGCTATAGCTTAGTGATAAAGTCTTAGTTTAAGTCACACACAATCTGTGGTTCAATTCCAAATGGTGAGAGTATAAAAGATAATTCCAGTATATTTCCTTGTTTAGACTTATCCTCTAACTAGGTTTGGTTGTGGGGGTGCTACTTATGTAACATGTTGGCAGGAATAGTCTGGTAGAGACTATCCATCTCAGCTCTGTTTTGAATTTAGTTTTCCTTCTCCTAGACTGGTTAACATACCAAAGTTAAAGAAACCAGTCTACTTTACCTGTAGCTGGAGGGAGAATAGTTGGATTCATACCTTTCCCAAGAGTATTAGCACTATGTGAAATGCAAACAGTGTCTTTCAAGATTTGAACTCGGGTAAAACTTATTTACTTCCTACAATAATAACCATTACTCCATGAGTAGTTCTCATTCAGTCTGAAACTTTACTCTTTATGAATTCATATTTACTTGGCCCTGAACTTCTGGTCATTTGTGACTGGGGGGATGATCCTACTGCACTTGAAAGGGTAGGGTCAAAGCTAAAACCAGTATAGGAAAAGGAAAACTTGAATTAAAACCTGTTAATCTCTGCTTAAAAATTGTCCATGTGTTAGACCCTGCTCTTGCAGAGTGGTTGATTGAATAAGTACTTGGTTTAATGGAAGGGCAGACAAGTGAACTGACAATAATTAACTAATACAAAATATCTTCTGAACATACTGTGGAAGAAGAGCAATATACCCCCTATGGATTGAATAAATGGTTCAGCTTGAAATTCACAGGTTTCTCATTCTGGCTATATCAGATACATGCTGGAGGATTCACCAGATAAAACATTGTGGCTATAACCATAACAACTAAGATGAAGACACTAATCTATGTACATCCCCCAAATATATCAGTTCATTAATTTTCTTGTAAAATCTTTTATTCAGAGATAGTATTACAAGCCTTCTTGATTTATTATTAAGGAGTGTACAATAACACATTAATTTTCTGAAAACAGCTGGAAATGTGCTCAAGGTTTATAAGTACAATCTGACGTTTATGTGTTTAAGTATATTCAAGTGTGTTTTTTATATTATAAATTTAGAAAAAAAACCCAAAAAACTATCATGTTTCTTGAGATTCTGAAATATTAGCATTTATTTTTCTTGGCATTATTTCTATGGTTTTTGATAATTATTTTAAAGGCCTTTTAAGTGATGAGTTATTTATTTTTATTAACCAGATTGGGAGGCTTTTTTTTCTTTTCTTTTTTCTTATCATTATTTTCTTACAAAATATTCTGTAATTTGCAATCTTTTGACATTCTTTTCTTGGCTTCTTCATATTGTGCAATTTTAAGAAAATGCTAGATGACCTGGGAATGTGTTCTTGGGTTCTTGTATCAGCAGTCCATAATGATATTGATACTTCTATTTTGGGAGGGGTGAAGATTTCTAATTAGCATTTCATAGTTAACAGCTGTCCATGAGGATATTGATGCTTCTATTTTGGAAGGGGTGAAGGATTTTAATTAACATTTTTATAGGTATTTTTTTAATTATATCAAAGATTTGGATAATTATGAATTGACATTCAGCACAAATGCAAGCTCCCACAAAATTATCATTCAGTTCCAAATTGGACTGTAAATTGCTTTATTCTCTAAGAGCACTTTAAGTGTATTGCTCTAATAAAAATTTCATGATTATGTGACCTTTTTTTTGTCATACATTTTAGTGACATACAGATGAGTTGGATATTTTTTTTGTGTGTGTATGTGGGGTGCTTATTGGAAATCCTGGAATTTAAAACTGAACCATGATTACACTAGGGAACACAGAATTTGGTACCTGAGATATTAGTCCCCCATTTTTTTTTTTTTTATTTATTTATTTTTTTTATTTTTTTTTTTTTTAGGTAAATTTTGATTGCTGATTTTAAATATACTATCAGTTTTTCTCCATCATCTCTGGTTACTAAGATATAATATACATCTGTTATGCATACAACTGGTCAGGCACAAGGATTGATGTCTACAACACATTATTACCTTTTTGATTGATAAAACAGTTTCATTCATTATCTCAAAACTAGACCTGCTAGAAAGAAATGAAGGTTATATTCTTATTGAATGGATTGAATTTACCAAGAATCAGGTCTGAAATCTGAGGCACCAAAAAACTTAGAAATTTGTTCCTCAGTGTTATAAGAAGAAAAAAAAAATCTTTCACCAATGAAGTGACATATTTAAATATATGGATTTTGATTCTTTTTTCTACTCTTAAGCAATTTAATAATATTTTAGATTTCACTATCTTCCTTAATATGAAAAATGTCTTTTATGGAAGCGATTCATGTTGTTGTACATAGCTTGATCAATAAAAGCATTGGTTAAAAAGTGTACACAGTCAAGAATACAGACCCTAGATTGGGTGGTGCATAAAAACTTGTATATACTCTTATTTTTGTGGAAAAAACTTGGTAGAAGGGTTACGAATTGGAAGATGCTACACTCTCATCTAACATAGAAAAGCATGCATACAAACAAAAAGATTAGTATAGATGTTTATACCGATTGCTAATATTACTATCTAACAATATTTGACATTTGAATTATTTGAAAAAAAAAAAGGGTTTGTTTTAAAACTTCCAGAAGGTTACCAACTGCTGTAGATGCCTAAAAAAAAATCTTGAGGGTGCAACAACCAAAATGTTACAATTCTATTAACAACTAAGATGAGGACATTAGAGTACATATATATAACAATTCCTCATCTTGGAAATTTGGTTTAAAAAAAAAAAAAAAAAAAAAAAAAAAAATGGGTTGATTTTTAGAGAAAATGAAGATTTTTTTTTTTCCTATCTATAAATTTGTATTCAGTTGTAAGATTTTAATTCTTTGTATCTTAGTTGGACTGAGATAGAAAACCGGGTTTTCTCATTTTGATGATGGTATATGACATTACTGATAAGTCATGTGGAAAGAAAAAAAACAACTTATTACAAGATGTCTATTTGCTTATATTCATATGGTTTCAACTTGTTGCATACATTTAAAGGAAATAAAAAAGAAAGATTTTATCTTGTTAATGGGAATCATCAATCACCCATTCTTCCATCTTGTCATTTCACATTGATCATTTCCTTGTCATGGTTGATTGAGCAAATGTCTGATATGATTCTCTTGATATTTTGCTTATGGTAATTTGTAAATAAAGATTATACAGCTAGGTATCTCTAGTTATCATAATGTATGTATTTACCTAACCCCTCTATGGACAGGATGCGACACAAGGTCAATTTTTAAGGGGAGCAAAGCTGGTTTGAATTTTTTTTTTCGTGACTGGTTACCTATTAGTAAATAGTAGGGCAGACTGAGTACTTAAGCCTTGGCTAGTTAGGCAACCAGTCTAGAAGGAAAACTGAATTCAAACAAGTTTTACTCTGATCAGTTTTAACTTTTTTTTTTTTTATCTCTACTTTTTTTTCAATCTTTCACTCATGATGTCTTCATGTAACAACCAGAAAACATGTCTTTTTGTCTCTATTCTTCTTCTTCTTCTATATATATATATATATATATATATATATACTTTTTTTTTCTCGTTTATTTGTTCTCCACCCCCCTCCCTCATTATTTTCTACCTTTACACCTCTTCTTTGCCTACCCCCAATACTTTCCCCATATTATATAGGTTTCTTGTCCAGAAAGCATGATAGAAAAGCATACAAAGATACAAACAAGCAGACTAATAATATAGATTTTTATACTTATAGCTAAAATAACTTTCTAACAATATTTGATGTACCAGTATAAAAAAAGAAATTTATAAGCATTTTAAATTAGAACAAATTTGATTTTGCCAATTTAAATAAAATGTACACACACACACACACACACACACACACACATATATATATATATATATATATATATATATATATATATATATATATATATATATATATATATATATAATTAACTTTTTGAAAACTTTGTTATAAAAACTTTGAATCTGACCACTCTTCTTTTATTACTGTGATAATCCCTTGAATATGTTTTAAATCAATTCTTTATTTGTCTGAATTTTTTAGAATTTGTATTATTTAGATTTTTTAAAACTTTTGTCCATATCTTTATTGTTATATACATAATGTTTTGGTCAATGTGCCCTATGGCCTTTTTCAGTTGGACACATGACACAACGGATATAAGGGTTGAGTTCCGTGAAGGCCCACTGATTACGATATGAAGGTTCAGGAGATTGACAAGAAACATCTGAAGAAGGCCAGAAGTCACATTGGTTGAAACGTTGTGTATATAAAGATGAGGACAACAGTCCAAAAAAACTAAATGATACAAATAAGATCTTTAATTTCAATGTAAAATTTCTTGCTTACTTTATTCTCAAATTGCTTCATAAAAAAAAAAAAAAAAAACTATTCCATTTTTTTTTTTTTTTTTATTTATTTATTTTTTTTTTTCATTTTTAATCTATTTATTTTTGTTAAAAGCTGGATTGTGAATATATGAATGTTCTAAATGGAATTCTTTTGCATTTTGTCTCGTATATGATATTGTATCTATTAATACACAATATAAAACCAATTATTTTCCTGAATAAAAGTTATGTAGAAATTCTCAATTTATCTTCTTTCACTTTATGTAACTCTATTCGACTCTTGCTGTCATAAAGTTGCATTTATGTCTTGTTAATAAATTAGATCACTACATTTTTTTCTCAACTATTTTCTATTAAAAAGAAAAAAAAGTATTACATGTATAATCAAATAACTTTTATTTTTGAAGTCTTGGATGCTCATTGTAGTGGAGAAAATTAATCTTATAAGCAGGTTCATGCTCACATAAACTATAGGAAAATAGGTATATGAAAGGATGCTGCATTAGTTTTAAAATAGAGTATTAATCCTTTACGTCTGTTACACCGGTATACCAATGATAATTTTTGTTCCCTTCCCGTAGCATCGGTTTACCGGTGCTGAGAACACTGCTCAAACGGCAGGGGTAAATTTATGCTCAGGGCCCTAAGCTTAAGAAAATTTGGTTAAATAATTTAGGATAGGAACTGTACTGGCTGAAAAAGTTTTAAAACACTGATCTATATATTTCAGGAGTTTTAAGCCTGATTATAGAGGGCTACCATTTTTCATTTATTTAAAAAAAATATTTTTAGTGAAATGTATTTGTATCTTGACATGACTTGGTTTGAATGTAGGAGCACTACTCATGTAGCATGTCTTTGGCAGAATAGCCTGATGGAGCCCATCCCTCTCCAGCAACTGGTTTGAATTTAGTTTTCCTTCTCCTAGATCTGTTGCCATACCAAGTTTAAAGAGCTCTATTCTGCCCTACTATTTATCCATAGCTGGTTATAGAATAGTTGGATTCATGTCTTTGCCAAGGGTATTAGCTCTGTGTAACGCAAACGGCTTTGTTCAGAATTTGAATTCAGGTAGCTGTCCACTTATGATGATAACCATTATGCCACATGCACCTCCAAGCTGTATCTTACCAGATTCTAAGCCTCTTTTGTCTTTGGAAGACATAATATCATTTGAATGGAATCTGCTTGTTTTTAGCATTTCTCCAGTGGTATCTGTCTTAAACCCCTCTGCATTTTTTATTTTATTTATTTAATTTTTTTTAGCCATAATTTTTTTGCCTTCTAATGTAACTATTGTCTCTTATTAAAAAGAAAATATATCTTATAAAATAGGTTAGTACACCCTCCCTTTTTTTTTTCTTGCTACTTAAAAAAGGATGAGTGGGCTCCAGCTAATCTCAAACCAATAGTACTTGACTTAGAATCTGAAGAATTTTATTAGAATCTTAATAAACTTTGACAAAGATATCTACTATATAATTCATTGTCTACAATAGTTATTGGATCTGCTTTTCACTGTTTTATATTTGATATTTATAATCTACTAGAAAAGTCATGAATTCTTGGTCTCTGGTTGTAACAGTGGTCTGTGATAATATTGGTGTTTTGAAGGATTCTAATCAGCATTTCATAGTTGTTATATTGAGAATTTAGTGCTAATACCCTTGGGAAAGGTATGCATTCAACTATTCTCCCTCTAGCTATGGATAGATAGTTGGACAGACTGGGATCTTTAACCTGTTGGATGGTAATCGGTGTAGGAGAAGGAAAACTCTGAATTCAAATCTGTTAAACTTCTCTGAAAAAATTGGCCTTCGTGTCACATCCTGATTATGCATTGGGGTTGGTAAATAAGTATATTGAGAATTTAGATGATTAAAAAATGACAATGCTCTAGAAGTACTTGGTTTCGTTTAATAAATTTAGTTTTTAAATTTGTGATGTTAAGATAAGTAGTTAAATAGAACTTTCATACCTCACAGCCAGGTGTTTTCTATTACTTATTTCAAACATAAGTACCTGAATTACATATGATACCACACTTAAGATCTCTATTTCTTAAAGCCTGAATTCTGAAGATCTCTCCAAGGGAATTTTATTATGGTCACTACTGGTTTTCTTTTTCAAAATTCTTGATATTTGATGAATTATAATTTTTTTTCCTTTAGTAGCTAGTTTCTTGTAGATAAATTTGTTCTCTATAATTGAATAACACTTTTTTCCCCACTAAAGTGCAAATAAGAAAGATTCAATTTCTTTTAAGTGTAACACTTTTGTGGAGTTCACTTAATGGGTTTTGCTTGGCTGTTTTGCAGCTGGGGCTAAAATATTGAGATTTGTAATTAAATACTTCTAGATAAGTAAAATTGTGCCCTAAACAGCCAGTAAGTAGTATTACAATGTATGTATTGTTGGATATTAGTTGTTTATAAGCATAACTGTATAATAGTCACAATTATTAGCGACACCCATGAAATTTCAGTAAATGCTGTAGGATATCTCCCCTCCTGCCCAATCTAATGCAACAGCTTTGGTCTCTTGACAACTTCATGGTTGAAAAAACAGCAAATGATAGAACAAGTTTATATAAATTATGTTTTTCGATTTATTTCTGAAGATATACTAAAAAAAATTAAAGGATGCTAATAATGGGAACCAGGATATATATATATATATATATATATATATATATATATATATATATATATATATATATATATATATATAAACAATTTTTTTTTGTGATGAAACAAAGAAAATACAGTGCTCAATCACAAATTGTGAGAGCTAATATTTATTTAATTTGAGTTTTTAAGGATAAATGTTTGTAGACAACTACCCATGTTTCTTGCTAGGTCGCAATCATCAGGTTGTTAAATTAGATCCCATGTTTATTGAAGATCTTTTCTTAATGTCCTTTAAGGACATTAAGAAAAGATCTTTCTTCTAAGATATATATATATATATATATATATATATATATATATATATTTTTGTAACTTTTTTAAATCCCAGGCAATGCTGGGTAGCTCTGCAAGTATACATTAAAAGTATCCTTCTTTAAATTTCTTCTAGTAGATGCCTAAACATTTCCACTTGTATTTTATTAGTTATAACTGAATTAACAAAATTTTTGAATTTTAAGCAAAATAACATTGTTTATAGGTAAAAATTCTCAAGACTCTATTTACCATGACAGAAATGAACAATGAATGAAATATTTATTTTCTTCAAAATAGTCCCCTTTGACATTTAACACTTATTCCAGTGAGTTTTCTCTTGTTCAAAGTATCTCTGAAAGTACTTTTTTATATGTGAAACTGTGCTGTTATATATATTTCTTACTCAGGGGATGAATATTTCAGTTAAGGAAGCAAGAAATAAAATCACATGGAGCTGGTTCTTAGGGGTTGTTGCACTTACAGAATCCTGTGTTTCATCAAAAACTACTAATGAAAGAGTATTAAAATTTACTATTTCTCTGAATTTTTGAGATGAGGCTTGATAATTTGTATCATCTGGATTATTGTTCTCATCTTTATTGTTATCTGTACAACGTTTTGGCTCCCAAGTCCAACAAGAACTAACTGAAGAAAGCAGGAGGGCATATTGGCTGAAATGTTGTACAGATAACAATAAAGATGAGGACAATAGTCCGGATAATCCAGATGATACATATTAAAATTAGATAAAAATTGGCATGGTGATATCACCTTTTAAGTGTATTATCTTTAATGCTAGAATTTTAAACTAAGATGCCTTGTTGGAAGTATTTTCTCTTACTCCAATAAAGAAGGGAATTACTTTAAAAAAATTATATTTTTTATTTTATTGAATTTATAAATTTATTTTCATTTTTTTTCTTAAAGAAACCCTGGAAATGATATTCCAAGTGTGTTGAACTTTAAATGATTATATATATATATATATATATATATATATATATATATATATATATATATGCATTCCCAAGCATATGATTCGGCCATAGCCGAACACTTGTCATCTATAAATGCTTGTAGGGCCGACTATACTGACGAGTGTTTCTCCTTCTTGCACAGAGCTAGGTCTAAGCAGCACCTAACCATTCTTGAATCTGCTTTATATTTCATTCTTTCGCCCCATTCTGTGCAGACAAAAACCCAAACACTCCCTTTACTTGTTGGGAGATATCTCCAACCCTGTTTTGACCTGAGGGTTCATATATATATATATATATATATATATATATATATATATATATATATATATATATATCCCCTTCCTTTTTTTTGTCCCCCCTCTGGCTCACCTCCATTCTTTCTTAAAGAATATTTCTTATACAATCTGACTTTTATTCGTCACCGGTGTTTATACTTGAAAAAGAACCGGTCAAAAAGGCCTTCGTATTCCCTTTATTTTATATTTTATTTTATAATAAAATATTACCATCTTATAGCTTATGATCTCCCTACATACATATGATTCCTCCAATTTTAGTACTATATAAGTTCTCCTGTACCAAAAATTTATTCATATATATATATATATATATATATATATATATATATATATATATATATATATATATATATATATATATATATATATATATATATACAAATTTCCTGACCTCCCACTAGGTCTTTTTATTTGTCTTAATTTTTAAGATGATAACTCATGACTTGATAATTTGTATTATTTACATTTTTTTTTTTAAAAAACAATAGTCCGAAAAATCTAAATACAAAAGGCCTTTTATGTGGGGATTTTTTTTTCTTTATGGAGTAAGGATCGAACTATCTATATTCAGTAATAATGGTTCTGTAAGAATCAAATGATTATATAGAATAGTAATAGATGTCATGGCACTGCCATTCTCTTTTTGGTCAGACCAAGAACTCTTCAGCACTCCCTTGTGTAAAGGTTCTAGCTGGTGGTCGTAGTATTTGATAATTTATTTATTTTTATATATTATATAATAAAAAGATATATAAAAACAGGCCTAGCTATAAAGTTTCTTGAGACACTATTTTTTTCTTTTCCCAAGCCAAGTTATGTTATAATAAAATGTGGCATTGTCAGCCTTCTGGTTTCTGATTTCAATCCTAACAGACATGTAAATGATATCTCATGGGTGCTAAGTTTAGTATGAATTGCATTAAAAAAAATCTGCCTTTTTTAAAATAATGTAAATTATTGCTTATCTCAAATGCATGCTGCTTGTCCCCTTCCCAGAGTGAGACACACCCAGATTGACAGCACTCCCAGTAAATAATAGTAAAATAAATATAAAATATAAAAAATAACCACTAACTTGATACATTATATGTTTTCTTGTCTTGAATGAAGGGATACAAATTTCTTTAAAATATCCAGTTTCTTTATTTCAAAAATCTGGTCAGAATGTTAACTTCTAATTATGTGAATTCTTTTCAAATTACTTATAGAATTTTTAACTTAAAGAATTCATTGTTAGATTCATTAGGGAAAATTATGCTTAGCTTAGTATATAAGTAAAGTAGGCGGAGTGGTCTATTGTCGATATCAGCTGGACAGCGAGTGAGTCTATCCCCTTTTCACTAGTGCTAGGCTAGAGAGATTATTTTATACGTCTGAGGTGGAGCACCTCACCTACCGTCAGCTCCCCACTTTACAGCAGAGAAACTGTGCTACTCATACGCTGAGTGGCTGAGAGCCAGTATTGAACCCAGAAACTTGTAGTTCCGAGACGGATGCTCTACCGACTGAGCTAAACCGCTAAGTTTCTGAGTAAGAACTATTTTGCAATGGTTTTCAATTACTTACTTTGTGATGGAAACATTTTTTTGTTTGGTTATCAAAAAGTTTTTTTTTTTTTTATAAACTCTTATTTACTCAGCTTAGTTCCAGAATCAAACTCACTAACAATAGTTTGCTAGCCTAGCTCAATAAATTGACACCACTTGAGGTCTTCCTACTCCAAAGTAAAAATAAAAAATCTTACATTTGGCACAAGGCTATACGTATAGGGCACCTAGTGAAAATTAAAGTCACTACTTGGTAATAAGGGTTCGTTTGACAAGTTTGCAAACCATCTGTGCATGTGGAGATCTAGATGTATGGTTTTTTACAGACTTGGAGTGACTACTGCAAACACAGCTTAACTCAGAGATGCTGATAGGTATGTGTCTTGCGTCCCTGACACACAAAAATATAAAAGGACGCAGTGAAATCGGATCCATGCATCCCAGTGTTTTTCTTGAATGTTAGATGGCTTTAGTTGGGACCCATAAATTTTTCTGGAGACTCATTCAAAGCAAATATGTGCATCCGAGGACACGCTAAATCAAAAAGCTATCAGCATTACTATATATATATATATATATATATATATATATATATCCACACACACACACTTATGGACTGATGTATTAAAGTAGGTGTTAATAGGTTCTGATTTGAACAAAACACAAATATCTTTAGAGCATCTTATCCTATAGAATCTTTCAATATTAAAAAGTTAAAAATATGTAAATTAAAAATGTAAGAAAATAATGCACATTTACTGTATTTGATGTGTTCTACAAGATGTCTACAAATGTTCTTTAAGGGTAGTGCCAGTGGGTGGACTTTTGCTCACAGCAACACATCCAAAACATAGCTGTCTATTTTTGTTTGCATTTAGATGGTACTCTAATAATAATGCCAGTGTTTCAACAGTAATATTAGCATCATTTATCAACATTTTATTTAAACTAGCAAATATATGCACCCTCCGGGTGCAAGTATTTAAGTTTTAATGTAATAAAATATTGTATTAAATTATAAAGGCTAATGAACTACAGAGGGAGTCAACTGAAACTACTCTTCCATCATTCTCGTCTTTCATTGTTATTTTTTCTAATTTAGTATTTAGTTATTTTATCTTGTTAATGGATTTCATTTAAGATTCATTGAAGAGATTTTTGCTTATATTTCATTAAAATAAAACCAAACAGTTAGAAATCAATAATACTAAGCATATTATTAAATTCGATTTTTAATATTAATATGCAAATTAGCCTTCCCATTCACACTGTAAACCGCTATTTTGTTGTATATATAAATATAATTGCATGTTGTCAGTATGTAGACATGGTTAACAGTATTAATAATGTATGACAATTTTATTAATAATTGAGGTTAAATGAAAATAAAATCATGGAGAATGTGATGTCAATAACTAAAAGAATTGTGACTTGAGTAGGAATAAAGTTTCGGTTAGAGATAGAAAAACACACAATCTCCATTATAATAAGATGTGCAACTTACATGTTTGTGGGGTCACTCCTTCATTACTCCCAGGAACATTCTGATCCGGACTGGTTAGTCCTATCTAGAGGTCAAAAGATATGTTTGAAAATTATTAGTATTAGGAAGAAGTACTTGAAACCATGTAAGTATAAGTATGGGTGAATTATTTGTACTAAGAGTAGTTACTTGAAGCTATAATTGTTTACAAAGGATTACTATTATTAATTACTTGAAACCATATAATTGTGTGTGCAAACAAATGATTATCATCAAATAGTAACACTTACTTGAAACCATATAATTGTGTATAGATTATTAGTATTAAGAATAGTTATTTAAAGCTATAATTGTTTATAAATAAATTATTATTATTAGTTACTTGAAACCATATAATTGCTAAAAAAAAAAGAAAAAATGATTTTGGCATTAAATATCCCAACAAGGGTTGGCATGCTGTAAAACCAATCAACTTGACTAACTTACATGTCAGCAAATACAGTAATTATTTTTATGGAAGTCATTTTATGGCCCATTTCAATGTATTCATATCCATTTGGGCATTGAAATGTGTTAAAGTTGCTGATAATGGGATTCTGAAATGCATACAAAGCAAATCTCTTCAAGGCATATTATCCTGTAGGAACTTTCTGTTGAGGTTTCTTTTAAATTGGGTGGGATGATTCACTTTGTAAACATTGAGATATATATATTATGGTTGTTTGGATGAAAAATTTAATTCTTTTTCAAGTATTTGATTTATTGATGCTGATTATAATTTTCTTAATTTTTAAAAAAACTTTTTTTTTAACTTTTTTCTTTTTTCAGATTTGATTTATTTTTATAAATAGATCAATATAATTTGGCCAAAACTTTAGCATAAATTAATATTTAGAACTTCACTTAATGAAGGATAAAATCTCTCTTAATGGTTTGAGATAAGAACACTAAACACTATTTACATTTTCTCTCTCTTTAGACACACGTGTGTGTGTGAACACTTATTTTTTTATGGAAGTCATTTTATGGCTCATTTCAATGTGTACATATCCATTTGGGCATTGAAATGTGTGTCTGCTTCTTTTTATAAAAACTTAATTTTCTTCTAAACCAAAGATATCTAGATTTTATTTCTAGTGAAACATACAATCAAAATGGATATTATAGTTATCATTTATTGTCAAACTAATTACCTTTGTTAGATTATCTAATATATTGTTGAATATACAGTATGAACAAGTTCAAAATCAGATCATTTTTGTGCATGTGAAACTAACATTTGTCTTCACTCCAAATTAGAACAGAGGTTTTCAGCCTGTGTATCACAATCCCCCCCCCCCAAGTGTCCCTTAAAAAAATCCCCCAAAACAAAAACCTTTTCAGCCTTGAAATAACTTAATTATGCTGTAATCTATGTAATGCTCTAACAGCAAAACTTATTTTTCCCCTGGAAATTATAATAGCTACAGGGAGCTCAGTAGCTCAATTGGATAGGGCAAATTTTCAGCTACAAAACAATATTTTATCTCCATAGTAATCACCATTGTCTATAATTTTTTTCCTGTATAAATTTTTTGTGTCTGAAAATTTGTTCAACCCAACAGTGATGTTGTACTCTCTGTATTCATACTAATTTATTAATCATAACTTAGTTTAATACAAGGTCAGAAGTATAGGGCACCCAATGAGAATTACTGACAATGATCTTGTGATGTAACCATTATCTTCATAGGATATGGAATGGTGACCAGAGTTCAAATCCTGGACAAGGCTGTTTGCATTTCACATAGTGTTAATACTCTTGGGAAAGGTATGAATCCAACTAAATGCACCCCTTCCTGAATATGGGTTAATTGTAAGGCTGATTGGGCTTAGTATGGTAACCGGTCTAGAAGAAGGAAAACTCTGAATTCAAACCAGTTGTACTTTACTTAAAAACTGTCACATCCTGTGGAGGGGTTGGGTAGATGCATACTAACAATGGATTGCTAGCTTAGTTTGTTAACCATTACACTATTTGAGGTGTTCTGTATCCCCTGTACTTGTAGTTTCCGCAGCAATAGATGAAAAGCATTACTTTCAAAGTAATAGAGGTAATAGTTTACTGCAAAAGTAAAATCTAATTTTTAATGTCTTGTCGTACAATAAATTTTGAGAACCACTGATTTAAAAGAACCACAGATTGGAGCTGAAGAACATCCATCCATTCATTCATTCATTCAGTCTCTTAATTGGCAGTCTAATCTTTACTGATTAATTTTAACAAACCTCTGCAGAGTGAATGAGCTGCTGCTGTATAAGCTTTTCTTCTTTTCCTTTTTGCCAATCAGCAATAACAATTTCATTCGTTGTAATGACCCTCCTTATCATAGCTGTTAATCATTGTTAATGTTGGTACTAGGCCATAAATTCAAATAGATTCTAAACGTACTTTCAACATGTGCTAAAACTGTGGCCTTTTGAGACTGATATTGAACAATGTTTATTGATGACATTTTTGATCAAGTTGAATTTCACTTGTGTTTAAGTGGAGGGGAGGGGCAAGAGTTCTTGTGGCATAATGGCTAAAGTGCTGGGCTGGGACATCGTGGTAAACGAGTTTGAACACTAGTCCTACTATTATGTTCGCTTTTAGACTAATTCCCTTGTGTAAGGTATGAACTCCCTCACACCTGAACTATGGGTTTAAATAGTACCACTACTATTTAACTACAAGGATGGCTTTGGCAAAAATAACTCACAAAGTTTGATATGCCATTAAACAAATAAACCAAACATGTGTTTAGTGGAGTACAGTTTTTAATGGCTTTACAATGTTTTATAGACATTATAATTGGATATACATGAATTTTGTTTTTCTTTTTATGTAAAAATAAAATTTAAAAATAAATAGGATCAGAACTTCAGCAGACATTTCATATTGTTGTTTAACTCAGTTGGTAGAGTGTCTGTCTGGGAACCACAAAGTTCCTGGTTCAATACTGGCCCTAGCCAACTCAGTGTATGAGTAGCACAGGGATCTGTGCAGTAAAATAAGTTGATGGTAAGTGTGGTGCTCAACCTCAGATGCTAAAAAAGAATCACCTTAGTCTAGTGCTAGTGAAAAGGGATAGACTCCCTTGCTGTCTGTCTGATACTGATTTGATGTCACCCAGATGACTTTACTTACTTTACATTTAAGTGTATAAGGAAATATACTGCATCATTTCTACTGTACCAGTCTGACACCTTAGTATCTCCTATCTTTTGCACTTTGTTGTGGGGCTTAGAATACCCTGACTGCATCCCCTGCAAAAGAGTGTCCTGGTTATGACACTAAATGGCATCCAAGGGCCGAGGTTTCAGTTCTAGGAAGTATGGACACCTCTTCTTTGACATTAATTCCAGGTCCATTCTGATCCATACTGGGAATGTTTTATGAACGCAAGGTGACATTTCTGACTTTCAAGCTGAATTATAAAAGTGACAAAGCTACAATTTTTTATTTTATTTTGTTTCCTCTCTCATTTCTTCTTTTTGTTTGTATGGAAAATATAACTCTTGACACTTCATGACTCATTTTGTGTATATGTTGGAATGCCAAGAATGCCACAATGAAGATAAAGATTCAACAAAACTTATTATTTTAAATGAACTTTTCAATTTGAGTGATAAATCCTAATAGACATATTTCATAATAAAAATAATTGTTGGTTGTTACACTTAGTGTATGAAATTTATATGCTAAGGTACCAACTATCTATTATTAAACTGAATGAATTATTTGTGATTGTTTGCTAAAGGCTTTTCCTATTTAGTTTAATGACACAAAATACATCCTAAAATGTTCCTTACTTTTGGGATTAAGTTATATTTGAAAAACATTCCATTTTATTTAGTTCTAATTAGTTGTAATTTGTAATTAAATCAAAAACTCACGTCTCTTACTTAACATTCTACCTGTCACCCCCTCTATATATATATATATATATATCTATCTATCTACCCCTTATATATGTAAATTTTATCTGTGAGTGTAAAGAGAAAGAGTGTGAGTGGTAGATTGAACCATTTATATGTAAATTTTCAGTAGCTAATGGCTAACTTATAGATAAGACGGGTCAATTTTTGACTTAATTGCAAATTTTAGCAAAATGATTTTGTTTTTGTTTTTTTAATTCTCTGCTTGTATTTATTTTTAATTTAATTCGTTTTGCAAACTAACTTTCTTCATGGTCACAATTATTTTCCCAGAGCTCAATAGGTGACCCAACGGGTCATGTTTTTTTTTCTAGTTTTATATAGATATGGATATAATGAAAAATCATTTTCTTTTAGTTTGTACATATTTTTTTATTTACTGTTTTCCTTATTGCCTGTATTATATCATTGGATTCTGATTGGTTAATTTGCATCCTTGTTGTAACTTTGGTTACTTAAGCCATAATATGAGCTATTTTTTGCACCACCCCACAGGAGGCTTGCTTCCAGTAGGGTACCCACATTAAACCAACTTGTTGCAATCAAGTGTTGTTGGGGGTTGGATAAATACCAACATAAGCCATAACTGAGCTATGTTGCTCAGAAACAACTTTCCTTTAATCTGCCACTCCCGTTCACTGCCAGAATGAGGCACTGCCCAAAATTTAACTTGTATCTCTTGCATCTTGATTTCAGTTGCTTTTTATTGCAACTCTTTCAGATTGTCACTCTTGATGACATCACACTATTAGAATACTTACTGCTAACACCTTTTTTAGAAGAATTATGTGGTTGTTTTGGGGTTCACTTCCAATAATGACCTCTCTCTCTCTCCCTCTCTCCCTCTCCCTCTCTCCTCTCTCCCCTCTCCCTCTCTCTCCCCCCCTCTCTCTCTCACAATTTGGTTACTTGAATCGGGGCTCTAATTCATGATGTCACTCATAAATGTCTTAAATTTACCTAGTCACTCCTGTTCATAATCAGATCACTGAAGTTAAGCAGTGATGGGCCTATTCAATACTTAATTGGGTGACCACTTCAGCAAAAGCCGGTACTGTAAGCAACACGAGTCCTTTGTTTATCAAAATGACTTGATTCAGCATTAAATGACCCGATATGCCGTAAAACAACCAACCTGTTCATAATTAGCCTCAACCATTGCTTCCAGAATAAAGTTCTCTTTAAAAAGTGACAAAAACAAAACAAAAACAAGATCTAAATTTCAGTGCTCATTCACTACTTGATGGTATTCATTTATACATTTGACACTCCACTAAAGTGGTAGGCGGTGACGTCAAAGAATTTGTAAGGGTACCCAATAAGATTTTTACTGTTTCTAGGTGTGCCACTATTATTATTATCATTATCATTATATAAGTATAATCCTGGCTGGACATTTGTCGTGTAATTATGCCTTTGTTTTGTTTTGTTTGTTTGTTTCTTTTTTTACCTAAACTGTAACTCCCATTCATTATGTGCAGCCACAAGTGACTTGGATCTCCACTTTCATTCCTGTTCACAATTGTTTTTCAACCTCAGCTTTCAGAATTGGGAATGTCTTCAAAATATGACTTTATACAAAAGTGAGACTTTAAACTCAAGGATCACCTACTACTTGACTGTATTCCTTCATTTGTATGTACACTTAACAGTGGAAGGAAATGATATCATTAGTAGTGAGAGCACTCAATAACATATCTGCTGTTTTTGGGTGTGTCACTATTATAGATTATATTATACATAAATTATAGATTTTATTACCAACTTTTGTAAAGTTGCTTTCTTTAAGTAAGATGCATACAATTTTAACAAATGCTTTAACAATTAGTTCATTAGTTGTATCATTCATTCATATATATATATATATATATATATATATATATATAAAGATAAATCTAATGAGTCAGACGAACCTACTAAAAGTTTCATTTAATGCTCTTCAGGGCTAAGATCTGACTAAAGAGACTAGGAGCAAACACATTAAATATAGTACTTACGACCGTAATATATATATATATATATATATATGTGAAAATAAAATGGAAATTAATCCGACAGTATGAATATGATATAATGAAAAAACAAAAGATGTTTACAACTGAAATAGGCTCATCAGGAGAGAAACGGTTTTGCACACTTCTCTCCTGATGAGCCTATTTCAGTTGTAAACATCTTTTGTTTTTTCATTATATCATATATATATATATATATATATATATATATCATTTTGCTTGCTCTCTCATAAATGAACACATTTTTCTGATGTGAACATTTGGTGTATTAATTTTTTTATTTTTTATTCTATTTTTTATTTTTTAAAATTTTATTTAAGTTGATATTTACTGGTTCTAAATTTCAGATTTTTTTTTTCCTTTGCTTTTGAGCAGGATTTTTTTTTTTTCCTCCATGGATGACAATCCTGCTCTCAACCACTTGTCACTTAATTACCATTTATGTAAAAGAAGTACAGCTGGCATAATGGTTGTCAAGAAAAAGGGAATTAGTGGGCTGTGTTCAAATTTCAGATACGGTTGCTTGCATCTCATTTCATTCTAATGCCTTTGGGAAGGGCACAGATCTATCATCTCCATCAGCTATTTGGAAATAGTGGGGGCAGGCTGGGATCACTAGCCTTAGTAGGACAAGCAGTACTGGAAAATAAAAGCTCTGGATTCCAACCTTCTATTAAAACTATGGGCATTATGACATTATTCCTCACGTCTTACAGGCCTTGGAAAAGGCTTGAATTCCACAGTAGACTGAGGAAAAAAGACTGATGGGTATATAAATCTTTCTTCTTTAGTGAAGACTAGGAACTAAAAAAATTGTTTCGGCAATTAGTTTAAAATATCAACAGTAATTGATGCGGTTATTATTTTCCCACTAACTCTGAGAAAAGTAGAATAGCCGATCCTAAATGTTGATGACATAAACCACAGAAATGAGTCTAATTGTCTGAAGAAAACTTGAAATGTACAATAAATGGTAATTAATTTTTCTGGCATATTGGTAGAAAAATCTAAGACATTTTTACAGAAACCTGGAAAGCTTTAAGATTATATTTTCGCATTTTATAAGTTTCAAACATGGGATTTGAAGCTTATAGAAAAATTACTCAAAATTTTAACCAGATCTACTAACCATGGGTGTGTGTGTAATTCTTCACTTCTCTTCAACCAAAATATGCCCACACCCATATTAATGGATTTGTTACTTTCACCTTTCCAACACATTACACATCGTTAACCATCAGATAGTGAAGCACTTTTTTTTTTTTTTTTTTTCTTTTTTCTTTTTTTCTTCTTTTTTAGCTTTTTTTTTCTTTTCTTTTTCTCATCCTTCTTTTTACTTTTATCCCCTCTCTCTATCTTTTATTTTTTATGTAGTAAAATACAATTACCTGTTTAGCACCCTTGGCTTCTAGCCTAAATTTTTAAGAGAATATTTAATTCCTGATTTTATTCATGGTTTGTTCATGTAAAGATGTTAAGATAAGGGTAAAAGGTGTGAAGAAATGTGGATAATATTCTTCAGATTTGGCATTAAGATTTTGATTTCACTACATAAGTTAAATCTGTTTTTTTTTTTTTTTTTTTTTAAGTATATATCTATATCCATGAAACACACTGCATTCCCATTGTAATAGAGGTCTATGATGATAGATATTGTCATGATGATAGATAGATATGATGATACTTCTATTTACCGGTTGAGAGTTCTAATTAGCATTTCAATGGTCTGCTAGCTTACTTTACTATTTCACCACGTGAGGTGCCCCCCAAAAAAAACAAAAACAAAAACAAACAAACAAACTAAGCTTAGCTTAGATTGCAAGTATGAAGCACCCAGTGAGAATTAAACTCACTGCTCAGTAATAATTGATCTTCAAGACCAGTCTTTGCTTACCATTACACCATAATAAGGTGCCTCTACATGAGGTTTTTATATTTATAAAAGATAATAAAATGACAATGTTACAGCTTGCATATTTTGTCACTTAAATCAAACCTAAATACATGACTCCTGAACCTCAATTCAGAATAAATATTATTTAGAATAAAAGTTCTTTTTAATTCTTATATACTGAAAGTTTTATTAAAATCGGATTATTAGTTTATTTTATTTATTTTTTTTAGAAGAATTTCCTGTGATCCCTCTTATCAGCAGGTGTGCCAAATTGAGTATAGTTACATATAATCATTAAGGTTCTTTAGATTCTTAACCCCCCCCCCAAAAAAAAAAACACTCTTTATTTCTTTTCCAGTTTATATTTCTTGGAAATCTCAAAATGAAATACAACACTAGCAATGGAAAATTAAACTGCTATAAAGTGGAGGTAATTCTATTTCATATCTGAAAACCCATGACACAAGGATAATATCTAAGTAGAGTAAAGTTGGCTTAAATTTCGAGGTTTCCTTCTCTTCGACTGGTTGTCTAACCAAGGTTAAATAACCCATTCTGCCCTACTATTTACTCATAGCTGGAGAGAGAACAGATGGGTCCATGCCTTTCCCATAGGCATTAGCCCAAAGTGAAATGCAAACAGTCTCCTCCAGGATTTGAACCCTGGTCACCAATTCCATTTTCTATGAAGATAACCATTGAGCTAAGTGTACCGTTTTTGGCAGTACGGTCGGGTATTATTTTATTTCCATCCCTTTCTCAAATTCTTGTGTATTATGTATGTAGGCATTTAACTAAAAGCTAATGTTCCACTCTGACACTGATCTCGACCTTCCACCCCTGGCAGCTTTCAGGGTCCACCTTGAAATAATGTCTCAAAATTGCCAGAATTAAATAACTGGATTTGTAATTTTAGGAGTAACTGGGTAGAAGGATTTAACTAAATGAATTAGCAGAAGAAAATGAAATGTCATGAAAACAAAGCCGACAGGGTGAACAAATATTTGATACTTTAATGATATAAAGATGCCTAAGTTCATGTTTGGGAACAGGCCAAATCAGTTTCTTTCTGTGCCAGTCATTTCGACAATTAAACTAATTGGTTTAATCTAGTAATTTCCTTAAGTAAATATCTAATTGGTCTTATAAGGATAAGCAGTAATGATTTTCAAGTAATAAGCTTTATCTTACATGATTAGTTACCTCCCCTAATTTATTAAAAAAAAGGCAGTGAAATATAAATGCTTTATTTAAAAAAAATCTTATTTTAAAGCTTACATATCTTGTCCATTGAATCTCATTTTATTATACAGGGTGGCCTGAAAGTCTTATCACCTCTACATACTGTTTTAACTTTCATTATATTTTGTTTTAAATAATATAATATAATATATAAGAAGTTATGTAATCATTTTACATCTATGATGAAATATTTCAAAGTTTACTATTTATTCACCTCAGAACTCCTATTCAAATAAAGTCCTAGTATTATTGTAATCTGAGTCTTTCAATGTAAACAAGTGCCACGTGTGTGAGAGCCGTTGCTAGCGGCTCACGGTAGGATTGCAGTGGTGAGATATATTTGAGATGCAGCATACCAACTATTTAATCTATTAAAATATGAATATACATTAGTCCAAGGAAGAGAGTTCGATCCTCACTAGATGCCCCATTATATTTGTGACCTTGTGTGACATCCTACCTGTGGTGAAGAGTTTTGGTAAATAGTTACATTAGTATAAGGATGGGGTACTTTTTTTACTTTTAGCAAGGGCACTTTTCCATGGCATTATCAAAATGCCAATTAAAACTGAACCTTCATTCTTAGAGCTTGATATACTAATGCTTTTTCGAAAAAAAAAAAAAAAAAGTTTTTAAAAAAATTATTAAAAGGTTAGTTTTTCATTTCTTAAACTTTAGATTTTTGTTGTAAACATACTAAAACTTCAAATGTAGCTTTCCGATCAATCGACTGGTCATGTCAAGCTCTAGCACCTATATGATTGCCCCAACCCTATTGCCCTTATGGCAAGCCCCAACCCTTTTTATCATATATGTGCTAGAAGGTGGTGGCTGAGGGTCTCCATGTCCTTGGAATGACGTTAAACTCTATCTGATGGTGAGGTTCCAATTCTGGAGGTTTGGGGAATGTGGAGCACCTCTTTATCTAGGGTCCACTTTAGCTCAGTTGGTTGAGCATCGACTAGGAATCGCAAGGTTCCAGGTTCGATACCAGTCCCCACCCCCACCAACTTGGTGTATGAGTAGCGCAGATTGGGTAACCTAAAGCTCAAAGCTGACGGTAGGTGTGGCACTCCATCTCAGCAATAAAAATCTCCCTGGTCTAGCGCTAGCAAAAAGAGGATAGACTCCCTCACTCTGATACTGACAAATAGGCCACTCTGCCAACTTTATTTACTTATACACTAATGTACTGATTAGTGTCTCATATTGGTTATTGTAGTCAAATTTCAGGATTGAATCCTTTATTCAATCCACAGGGGCAAAACTGTTCTCATTCTGCTTTGACTTTAGGTTTTGTCTGTTGTGCCCTCTGGCCTTCTTCAGGTGGCTGTCATGATTGTTAACCCTCTGGGAATTTCAAACCAAACCTTTATTCCCTTGTTCCCTTTCTGGCGATATGCTTAGCTGATATCTTATATCAGTTAAGAATTAAGAGATATAAGATATCCATAGATTGAATAAAGAATTCAGTTTGAAATTCCCAGGAGGTTACCAATTACAACACATTTGAAGGTGGCCAGAGAGTACAATTGCCCAAATATTGTGACTATATCAACAACTAAGATGAGGGCATCAATGTTTATGGAATGATTTAGTTTTGTCAAATACAAGGAGGAATTAACTGTTATCCTCTAAGCATAAACAGTGAAATGGAAATAATATGCTTACATGGATTGTGTATAAACAGGTTTGAAATGACTAATGATAATAATTTCTAATTATAATAGTAATGATAATAATTTCTAATTAGTAATGATAATAATTCTAATGTAATTTCTAATGTAATGATACTAATGCTAATGGTAATGATAATAATTTCTAATTTCTAATAATTAATAATATAATGATATCTAATTTCTAATAGTATCTAATAGTAGATAATGATATAATCTAATCTAATAGTAGTAATGATATGATAGTAATGATATGATAATAGTAGTAATGATATGATTACTAATGTAAATGCTAAGACAAGTATGCTAATTTGGGTTTCATCTCTAAAATTTAGACAAAAAAAATTGATTTCTTTAATTTTTGAAATCTACTGTACTCATTTCTATTGTTTATATTTTTGGTTGACTGCTAGAAAATTTCCAAATTTGTTACTGATTTCTCTCTCAACTCTTTTTATGAATCTTTTGCTTTTGGATGTTAAATAGAAAGTGAACTGCTTTTGATACAACCAATTGAGAAGCAAATATTCTGTTGAATATCTGGCAGGCTCTCTCTCCTCTACATAAATCTATTGACTAAATTATCTCCTTGACTCTACTCTCCCACACTTGTTTCTCTCCAGAAGTGTTATCTGACATTTGGCCTTTTTCATGTCTACTTAAATCAGGCCTTCTCTCCCATCTCAACACAGCTGTACTTTTTTTTTTTTTTTTTTTTTTTTGTATAATTTGAGTTATTTTTCCTTTCTTATCCATATTCCCTGGGATTTTTGTCTTTGTACTGATAGCACTTAATGTATAATTCTGTCTACTAAAAGAGATTTTCTTTTATATTGTTGCTTATTTTTATTTCATTGGCAAATGCTACTGATGTTCCTACCGCCCCTCCAGGAATTTCATTCAATAAATTAATGAATGACTCTAAAATTTAGTGATGTTATGAAACATTCTTTTTTTTTTTCTTTCTTTTTTTAAATGTATTTATAGTTGTTTATCAATTGTAATAAAACAAGTTAAAAATTTAAAATGATTGATATTGTAATTTTTTTTTTTGCTCATAATGGTTGTTTTAGTTACATTAATCCAATTCGCATTGGAATTATTCAAGGGAAAATTTTAACTTTCTTATAATTAGCAGAATAATCTGTACACAATTTAAGATCAGTTACAAATATCAGTAAATATAAAAGCTTCTGTTCTATTTATTGGAGAATGGCAGTATAGTGTATAGATATAGCAATTTTTGTAAACTAGCAGATCTGTGGAAATAAAACAAAAAATCAATTTTTTTTTTTCAAATTCATTTTGATTTTACGTTGGGCATTAAAGTGATGCAAAACCATTTGGAAGGTTTCATTTTTAAAATTGGGTGAAATAAAATCGGATAAATAAGAAATCTGGATTTACATTTTGGCATTGCATCTTGGACGGTTGCCGAGGATGTTGCAGGATAACGACAGATTTAGGAACACCAGTATTAATATATAGATGTCCTATAAATTAGATGTTGGTGCCTATTGGGTTAATATTCTTGCTATATTATTGTAATCACTGAGTTTGGCACAAGGCCAAAAGTATGGGAAGTCTTAACTTGTTCACTTTGCTTGCAAACATTACCCAGTGTGAACCGCCTACCATTCCATGATGTAATATTTATGTATGCAAATTATTTAAAGAAAAAAAAAAAGCTTTAATCCCCCCCCCCCCCAAATGCACCAACTCTAAAATTCACTGGCTAAAGCAGATTGTTTGGTTTTATGGTATTTAAACATTTGTTGGTTTATTTAATGCTAAAATCACTTTTTCCCCAATTGCAAACCATTTATTTCAAGTAACTAATGAGCTCTTAACAGGTACTACTACTCTAGGTTAGTGGACCTGTGAGTAATGGCAATGAATAGGTACTCAATACTACCATTTGCTGTTTGGTGAGACTTGGAATACACTGACTATATCTCCTGCAGATGGGTAAGACCCTTCACCAATGGGTGTCACTCTCCTGGGTTTGGCACTAAACTGCATCCGATGGTGAGGCTCCAGTTTTGAAGATCTGGGGAGTGTGGAGTACCCATTCATTGCCATTACTTCCAAGTCCAATCCAACCTGGAATGGTAGTACCTGTTAGGGTTCCATCTATGGGTCAAATAGGTTTGTTTAAAAAATATTCATATTTGATAGCACTGTGTTAAAAAAAATAATAATAAAGAAACAACTAGACAAACAAAAGTAAATATGAACGCGATTCCCTAACCACCTGGTATAAAATAACATTTGGCAGGCTGACATACCGCTAAATCAATCAATTGATCCAGAACTGGAACTGCACTATTTGATGTGGTCTAGTGTCATACCTAGGACACTAAAGCAGATTGTTAAATCACTCTTGATCCAAAGATGCACTTTATTTTATAATAGGTTTATCAGTTTCTCTAAAACTGAACATCTTTTTTAATGTCTTTTCCAATGAACATAAAGCAATACATACAAAATATAACATCTAATTATACCATAGATTTGATTGTTGCTTAAAGGATAAAAATATTGCAAAGGCCAGAGGTGGCGGCAGTGGGGGAGGAGGAGTGAAAGATTTATTCTTTGTATTTTCTTATCAGGATGTAGTAGTTTTGGGACATCTGTTATTGACACAGTATGACTGAAAATAGTTTTCATTAAAATCTCTAATAATACTCCTCTTTAACAAAGGAACGGCTCTGTTCCATTGAGCGTTCTTCTTTCAAAAAGAGACGCCAGCGTCACTGTTGCTGCTACTAAAACTTGTATTGGGGATTGACTGCATGAAATTTCAGTCATTGTCACCAATTTCATTGTTAGTCTGGATGCCTGTGTTTTGCTGCCAGTCATCTCACTGGCACAAAGGGAATTCTATTTGAGTGATAATCAAAAGGAGTTTATACTATAGAAGAACCAATATCTGTCTGTCTGTCACTCTCTGATCTATTTATCATTATTGTTTGGCTACTGCTGATTAAAGCCTCAGTAATGTTGGCAAATGGCTGTCATCCAACTTCCACTCCTTATCAACACCCCCACTCTCTCTCTCTCTCTCTCTCTCTCTTTCTCTTTCTCTTTCCCCTGTCTTTTCATTCCTTCTCTGCATCTGCTCTTATTGGGGGTCTCAGAATGAAGTCTCTGCACATCTTCCTTTTTTTTTCTTTTTTCTTTTTTTTTTCCTTTTTTTTTTTCTTTTTCTTTTCCTTTTTTTTCTCTTTTTCTTCCTTTTCATTCACGATCCAATAATGCTATAGTTCATTCAGTGAGTCTGTACTTAGAATAAAAGATGTGTCCATGACCTCTTTATTTCCATTTTTTTTTTTAAATAAATAATTTCAAATCTTTATCAAAGGAAATTATTACTAGAAACCATTTTTTCTTCTTCTTCAGACCTCCCTCCTCTTTATGCCGTGTAACCTTTCAACAATTCCTTTTAAAAGTGGATATTTATCTACTCATTTCTCTCTAACCATTACATCACTCCAGGTACCCACCTGACTGAAATATACATCTATTTTGAGATTTATTTTCAAAAATGCTGTCTTCTTAGATCCTTTAGTGGTGTAGTGGATTACATGCTGGACTGAGAAATAAGCGAGTTCAAATTCCAGATGTGCTATTATGTTCACTTTCGGACTAATATCTTGGGAAAGCTATGAACCCCCCTCACCCCCCCAGCTATTAGTTAAATAGTACTTGTACTATACTTCTACAAGGATGGCTTTGGCGTTAAATAACCTACGAAGGTTAATATGCCATTAAACAAAGAAACCAAACCTTAGATCCTTTGGAAAGATAATTATTTAAAAGGATTGGAAGAGTTTTAATTATATTTTTGGAAATTTGAAGGAAAATGCCTAGCAAGCGTATCATGGGTGTCTGATGCCACATTTCCAGGGGAGAGGTGAATTTATACAGACTATATCTTAGTGGCAAGCCTGTTATCCGATAGGCCTTTTATCCTTGAATAAAATGCTGTACTTAGTGACCTTTTTGATAATTCAGTATATGGGTTGGTGGAGAACCCGGAGACCAGTATTAATTCAGCATAGATGTCTGCACTCTACTTCACGGTGAAAAATGAGACGATATATAACCAAACCACCACAGTGTTCGGATATGATACAAAGTTGAGTTAACGCCGGGTGTCTCCCGAAACAAGCAAACCTCCCAGAGGAACATAAAAAATAGCTCCAGTTCAGTTGGCATTCCCAAGATATGCCTCGGGCACTGGGCAATAACCCAGCACTTACCACCTTTTAGGCGGGGGCAGGTGTTGCCTGGGGTGGGAGGCTCCTGGAATTGAACTAAGTAGTCTTCAGACCACCAGACACGAAAACCTGGTGGAAGGATAAAATCCTGATTATTCTACCAAGCCTCCAGATTGTTAAGATGTAAGACAAGGTCAGTGGGGACCCTACAGAGACTACCCCTCCCAGAGGGATGTCAAAAAGAGCTCCAGTTCTGTTGTCATTCCTCTTAGAGAGGTGCCTTAGGCGCTGGGTAATAAACGCAGCCCTTACCCCTTTTAAACGTGGGACAGGTGCTGCATAGATGTATTAAAAGACCCCCTTGGAACTGAGGGTTAATTATATAGCAATAATATCAGCTCTACTTGGCCAATTATTATTAACACTAGCAAATATATGCACCCTCCGGGTGCAAGTATTTAAGTTTTAATATAATAAAATATCATTAGAAAGGATAATGAAACTGAATAAGAATTCAGATAAAAATATTTGGAACAGAGGGGGTATGATTAAAAAATAGAACAACTTTGAAACTAACTCTTCCATCATTTCCCCTTACTCCCCTCTTTCATTGGTAAATTTTCCTAATTTAACTATTTAGTTAAAATAGGAAGTAAAGAATGATATTACTGTTATTTCTTCTTCTTAATGGATTTCTTTTAAGATTTATCCCCAAGATTTTTGCTCATATTCATTAGTATAAAACCAAACAATTAGAAATCAATAATACTAAGCATATATTTATTAAAATCAAATTTTTAAGATCAATATGCAAATTAGCCTTACAATTCACACTGTAATCCGCTATTTTGTTGTATATATAAATACAATTGCATATTATTAGTATGTAGATATGGTCAACAGTCTTAATGATGTAAAACAATTTTATTAATAATTGAGGTTTAAATAAAAAAATAAAATCATGGAGAATGTGATGTAAATAACAAAGGGAATTATGACTTGAATAGTAATATAGTTTCGGTTACAGACAGAAAAACACACAATCTCCATTATAATAAGATAACAGCTATTCAAATTGAGCAATAATTACCTATGCAAATGAATTTGTTTCTAGCGCAGCCTTTAATTGACCAACTCTAAACTTATTATTAATGAGGAGATAACTCCCCATCAACAAACAATCACACCTCTAATCCTGAAGGCTCTAACTTTTAGATCTGATCCAGGGGAGGGTGTGTGCAAATGACCTGTTTTTCCCTCCTCCTCCTCTTACCTTGGACAATCATGGTTACAGTCATGTCATAAAAATGTGGATTGTAGATGTAGGGAAATTAGACTTGATGCTTGAATTCCATAGATGAATCACTTATGTGAAGAAAAAAAACCCAACTAAAAAGTGTAAGGAGTTATAACAATTTAAGTGATGGCTTACAGTAACAGAACATTTGTAGAGCTGTTTAGTGGGATAGAGTTTGAGATAGTATGTTGGTGAACTAATGGATAAAAATGTTCTGGTAAAATATGGGTGAAAAAAGAAAATTAAGCTCTTTTGCATGGATACCACTTTTTCTCTTTAAGTTGGTAGAACATTTTCTGGAAAGAAAAAAAAAAATTATTATCTGGGATTTTCTTTGTTACATAGAGAATCTGATATTAATCTTAGCACTTAGAGGAATAAAATCATTGAAAGTCCCCAGGGTCTGGGCATATATTCTATACTACCATTAAGTTTGGAATTAAAGAATTCGAATACATAAATATCACTTTTCTTAATTCTGTAATCATAATTCAACTGAATGCTTTTACTTTTTATTTCTGTGTATTTTATTTGCTTTATCATATTTTTTTCTCCGTTAGGCAATTTGATACTTTGGGGTCTTGCCTTTTTTGTAATGATTTGCTTGTAATATCTTTCAAATATATATAAAATATTATGTTTCTTTGCTGAATTACTATGTTTAATGGGGGTAGATGCTATGCTTGCCTGAATTTCAAAATTTCTCATGAACGTCTGAATAAAATACTTAAGAGAAATATGTCATTTAAAGTACATGTTTTCTGTGTTTAAAGTAATTTCTTATAAAATATTTATGAAAATTATTGTTGCATTCTTTTAGAAATATATATAAATTTTCTTAACCTTTATCCTATCAAACATGTAACAAATAAAATAATAAACTGTAATGTAACAAAAATAAAGAATGAGAAATTATAGTAATGATGAAGTAAATGAGAAGTAATCTATTAATAATGGAGATTCACTTATGGATTTTTGTCTGTAACAAAAACTACGTCACTGCTTATGTCACACTACCTAAAATCGTCATAACATAGAAAAAATACACTCAAAATTTGAGCATGCAATGTTAGACAGTCCTCATTGTTTTTTTTTTAAACAAGTTTTAATAAATACATACCTGTTATTATCTATCTATATATAGTTTGTTTTATTTTAATATATATTTAAAGTTATCAGAACTAAGTTTCCATTTCAAATTTTTTACTTTTTTACTCCTTTAATAAATTTATTTTATTTTTTACTCCTTTAATAAATTTGATGATTTTACTTTACTTATTAAATTTTCAACTCCCATCCCCCTCAGGCAATATTTATTTTACGTCGCCCAGAGGGCGTTTTTTTATTTTGCTAGTAAGAATAATAGTTATAAAATAACAGATGAAAAAAGATTAAATAATTAGTATAATTTTATAAGATAAAATGTAAACGGATATCTCCATCTAGATGAGTCTGTTTTCTTCTGTCCTGTGTTTATAGTAAAACTGAAATCAGACAATAAAAACAATTGTAATAGTCCTTTTAATTTAATAACTACATTGAATTTGTTGCTCTGCTAACTTAGCTCGCTCACCATTACCCAACAAAAGATGCCTAAAAACTAAACTGACCTTGTATTTTCTACAAATACAGGGTTCTTAGTAAGTGATTGAATTCACTACACAGTAATAATTGATCTGTAAGATGAGATGGCTAACCAACAACATAAGGTATTGATTTTGATGGTTGTAATAGATCAGAGGTGTGGAACATTTTCATGATTAAAGGCCACATTAAAATCTGTTGTCAACTACTAAGGCCAAACTTGATAAAATTTTAATTGGTTATTAACAAAAAATTAATATTTTAACTATTTGTTAAAAATAATCAAAATTCCATTGATGTATGCTTTTTCAAAAGAATAAAAGTAACTTTTTATTGAGACTGATTTTTTTGCTCTCAAGAAAGCATTGTGATACCAGATTTTAATTGACCTTTCAGACCAGGTATTGAATAAGCACCCCAGCTGAAATCGGTTTTAAAGAGGTCAGCTTCTGCTTTTTTGGAAACAGACGATTCTTTTTACATTAGAATTTAACTGTAAGATTTTTAAAAAGTTAGTTCATGTTTATTAACAAACCAAAGACATGTTTTTGTATGAAAATAGTTTTCGCACAAATTGAAGTCTAGAAGCTTAATTTTTGTATGTTTATTTATTCATTTTTTTAAATGTATAAGGAGTGATAGATTTGAAATTAGGATCTTTTTCAATCAGGTGACTAACTAAATCATAAACTGCAATATTCCAAGAAATGAATTTTAAGGAATATATTTCAACTTAACTTTTATTTTTTTGTCATATGAATGCACACTGGGACTACAACTTGGCAACCCAATACAACACTAAATAAAGATTTGAATTAAAAGAATTATTGATAAGTAAAATATATTCTGTATGTATTTACAATCCATCCACGCAAGCAGGACATGACAGTCAATTATTAAGCAGAGTTTAACAGGTTTTAATTCAGTTTTCTTTCTCATAGACCGGTTGCTATACCAAGGTTAAAGATCCCAGTCTGTCCAAATATTTTCACATAGCTAGAGGGAGAATAGCTGGATCCATACTTTTTTCCACTATGTAAAATGCTACCAGGCCAGTTGAGGATGTGAACTCAATCAACACAATGTCCATTTCCTACGACAATAACCATTACACTACGGGTATCTTCACTAAAATATATTGTGTAGTAGTAATAATAATAATAAATATATCTAAAGTTGGACAAATATTTTTATGAACAGACATATCAAACTCCTAGGAGAAGCCTTTCGTCCAAGAATAATTTATAAAGAGTGGAAATAACTAAAGAATGATGTCAAATTATAGAAATGTTATTAATACTTATATGTACAGAATCTTTTACTTTTCTCTACTGATAGTCGTTTGTTAGTTATATTCATTCATTGTATCTTTTTAAATTGAAGGCTAAAGGCAAAACAAAACAGTAATTAACAAATGAGATTATCATTATTTGCATTTGAGCTTTAATAATATTACTTTAATTAAAGTTAATTCACCAAATGTCCTTCCGCTCATCCAGCTATGGCTTTGTGGTTTTCAGGAATTGTTAAATTGATTAGTCCAACAAAGTTTTTGTCCCTTGTATGGAAATTTGAAATTTCTAAATTAACCTGAAACTGCCTTCCATGATAAGTAGTAAATAAGATAAAAACAAAATATCCTTTTAAATACAAATAGTTAATCAAAAACTTTAATAAAATCTACTCAACGTTGTTTTTCTTTTTTATCTGCAACCGGATGTTATACATGTATTTAACAACCCTCTGTCCAAGCCGGATGCGACACAAGGTCAATTTCTTGAGCATGTTTAACAGGTTTTAATTAACAGTTTTCCTTCTAGACTAGTTGCCTAACCAAGGTTAGAGAGCCCAGTTTGCCCTACTATTTATCCATAACTGGAATGAGAATAGTTATTAGCGCTATATGAAATGCAAACAGCCTCATCCATGATTTGAACTCGTGTAAGCGATCCCATTTCCTTCGACAGTAACCATTACACCACGCGCCACCACATGTATGTAAATACTGCTATTTGTTCTGTTTCATGGGATTAGCCAATGATCTCATATGGTTTTACTGTTTGCCCTGTGATGAAAGTAACAGAAAAATGAAGGTCATAAGTTGAATTCACAATTATCTTATCTTATCACTAAATTCAAGTCTGTATTTAAATGCATAAAAGCTTGGGAATACCAGGTGCTGTTATAAACACCTTATCAACAACAGGAAAGGTTAGGAGTGCTGCTAAAATGTAACACCAGGAACTACAAGTAGACCTTGTGATCCAGAGCCATGCTGGGTTATCCATTTTGCTGGATCAACAACGGTCAATAATAATTCAACAATAAACCACTGATCCAAAACATATCCTTAAAAGGAGTTAGAAGCGTTAGAAACTCAAATTAAACAGGTATTTCATAGGTTAAATTATTCATTGAATAATTTGAGATATTTATTGAATATCTCAATAGGCTTGTTAGAATTTACATATGTTTCATGAAAAGTGAGCAATACTTTATCTTTCTTCATAGAGTGTATTATTCTTTAGTTTCTTTATGGTTGATGAGAAGAGATGTACACATTATTCTTACATAGCAGTTCAGTTTTAGAAAAGGAGTCCAGAATTAGAATTTTGCAGTTTACTTAAATGTTTACAGTGTGCTTGTAATATTGTTCAGATTAAAAGAAATACAGAGCTCATCAGTTTAAAAAATCTGTTGTCTACTTGTATTTAAAATTAACATATTCAAATCCTGTTATTTACAAATAATTTTCAAGAATCAAAATTGGAAAAAAAAAAAAAAAAAAAACCTGCATGTCTGTGCCTCATAGAATATCACCAAGCTTCCTGCCAAGCTAAAATAGACAAACTGTCATTTTGTTGTGGATGCCATGCCTGGTGACTCCAGCGCTGAGGTTTTAGAAATTGCTTAGTTTCGTAGGTATTCCTCTTCAGGGGACCAGGTGTTGCCAGAGTGGGGCACTGGAACCAACCGTTAATATTTCTTACCCACTCTGCATGTCTGTGCGATATATATATATATATATATATTATATATATATATATATATATATATATATATATCTTAATTTGATTATCACAATTTTCTCTTCCTGTCTATGAATAGTTTTTCCAGGTAGGTGTTAATAAGGCCACACAAAAAGAAAAGTATTAACATTATAACAATGAGAAATGTATTTGCTAAGTTCGTACATTTAGTTGTTAAGTAAAAAAAATATTCTTTTTATGACAGTCTATTTCCTTGTGATTGTTACCATGGTAGAGGAAGGTCCAATTCTCATAAATGTAGGTGTCATATGCCATGTCATATTTCATGTGACGTGGGCTGAAGGTAGTATGTGTACATTTTAAAAAAAAGTCTTCTAGTCCTCTTGTTGGCGAGTCTGTGTCCGTCTGAATATTTATTTCGCAAAAAAATACAAAAATATGGCACAAGGCCTAAAATGGGAGGGGGAAGGTTGGTAATTTCTATCCTAACTTCTAACTTCATTATTTCCATTCGTGACCCAATTCATACTACAATTTTCCATTTACCATAAAACCAATTCGCACTATAATCACCAAAACTTTCCAGTTTCTCTATGACAAATCTACACCTAATCCCGTATTTACATTGTCATGAGGGAGTGAGGTGATTTGATTTATATATATATACAATTAAAACGAAAACTCCAGTGAAAACAATGTGAGAGAAAAAAAAAAAATGTAAGTTTGTGTCCTTCTGCCGGTGCAGATTAAAAGTGGATCAGAAAGCTATCTTCCAAGAATTGGTAGAAATGCATTTTATTGGCTAATCAATCCCCCCACACACACACACACACACCTTGAGAACAACTAAACATTAAATCTGTCTATATATGTATTTACAGGTGTTAGAAAATTGGTTGTCTACTAGGAAATATGGTACTCCAACAAGTAACAACCTTGAAAATTAAAAAAAAAAAATTGTAATCTGAACTTTAATCTCTAATTTTTTAATTAACTTCTTTTATGTTATTTTACATTAAAATTTTTTTGAGGGGGTTCTCTTGAAGATTGTTAGGAAAGTTACCATCTAAAATATTGTGATGCTAAGATCACTGAAAATTGAGAATGTTTCTTTGAAAGAAGGGAAACTTCAGGGGCCCCTTGAAGATTACATGAAAATGGGAGTGTGTAGTTTGAAAAGTCCAAAACTTTAAGTCAAAGAGTGTAGTGAAATGTGATACATTTAAGAAAATTGTTTTGATGTTGCACTGTATATATTTGTTTAACTAGGCTGCATGTACTTGCATAAAGAAAAAAAATGGTTCAAACAAATTTTAGGTTTAATGGGTTTGAAAGTTGATGAGGAGTACAGCTGTCAGGTACTGCTGATGAGAAATCCTAGAAATGGACTATACTGGAAGTAGCAGTCTTACAGAACCTTTTCTGTGTTGTCTTCATTGTGAAGATTGATACATAGACTTACTAAGAATGGCATATGCAGGGATACTGATAGCTTCTTGATTTTGTGCATCCTGAGACGCACACATTTGCTTTTGTGCGTCCTGGGACACACACATTTACTTTGAATGAGTTCCCGGGAAAATATATGGGTCCCAACTAAAGCCGTTCAACTCCTACCTTGTAACCTATCCTGTGTAATTCGTTTCTAAGAAATTATTGAAATGTATTTACAGTTAGCTTGAAATGGTGAGGGAAGAAAAACGAAAAATACTGGGATGCATGGATATGATTTTACTGCGTCCTTCTAGATTTTTGTGTGTCAGGGACACAGGACGCATACCTATCCCCATCTCTGCATATGATGAAAAATGATGGTTGGTTGGTTGGTTGGTTTTATAGCATGTCAACTCTTGTTGGGTTATTTAATGCCAAAATCAGTATTTTCTTTTTCTTTTTTTCAAAACTTAATTATATGGTTTCAAGTAACTATTACTAATCAATGGACATGGTTATATGGTTTAAACTATTCTTATCTAATACAAATAATTTGAACGATTATGTATTTTAAGTAATTATATTGTTTAAAGTGATTAATAATAATCCTTTTGTAAATAATTATAGCTTCAAGCAACTATTCTTAACACATGATTTGTACACTTTTATATAGTTCCAAATATTCCTAATACTAATAATTTTCAAACATCAATTTAACCCATAAATGGGACCCTAACAGTTACTACCAGTACACTCAGGGTCAGAGTGGAACCTTAGAGTAATGGTAATGAAGGGATGACTCCACACTTTCCAAAACTGGTTTCATCACTAAATGCAGTTTAGTGTCATACTAAGGAGACTGCTTTTTTTGTGTTCCCTGCATATGGAGGGAGGTCTTCCCTCCTTTACAGTTGACACAGTTGGTGTATTCCAAGTCCGGCTGACAGGGTGTGAAGATTAATGGAGTATGGTACATTATAGTTGCTTCATTAATACCTTTTTAACTACCTACCTTTATCCTGGGAATGTAGCCTTCTTCATAATGGTAAGTTAAGTTGACAGTGGCCTATTGTCGGTATCAGCCGAACATCGAGGTAGTCTATCCCGTTTTCACTAGCGCTAGACCAGGGAGATTGTTTTATGCTGAGATGGAGCGCCATACCTACCATCAGCTCCCCACTTACAGCACAGATCAGATAACCCAATCTGTGCTACTCCTGCACTGTGTTGGTGGGGACTGGCATCGAACCTGGAACCTTGCGATTCCGAAGCGGGTGCTCTACCAACTGAGCTAAACTGGCAAGTGAAACTTAACCGTTTCCATACCTCCTGAACTCTTTTACTACAAGAGGCGGTACGCAATTGTGGTATGAAATTAATTCTTAGCACATTAGCTCTTTCCATAATGTCTTCAATTTAAATCCTGTCTTAGCTGGTCAATGTCCACCAGGCTCATATTGATAAAAAAAATGCAGTAGTATTTGAATTGTGACTAATAACTAGTTGGTATTTTAGCTAATAGCACATTGAACCCTTAAGCTCTGATATTTTTTTTTTTTTTTACAGATGAACCAAGATCAACATAGATTATAGTTGTAACACTGATTGAGTTGTTATAAGAATTTTGATTGCTAGTCTCTTATGAACCTTTTTTTTTTTTTTACTGCTTCTGCTTTTGTAATTAAGTGAATCTGTTATAATTAATGACAAAAGAAAAAGAATAAATCTTTGTATAATATGGTCATGTCATTTTTTTTTCTCCTAATAATAGAATTTGACATCACTAATTGCAAAATGCACTGAAGCTTAAAGTTGATAAAATGGATATCAACCCCGTAATAAGTTTTTCAGGGGGGTTCATATATATATATATATATATCAACAATGTTTCTAAAAAAACAAACATCTAAAAAAATCTTATTTCCCTTCGCCGAAGAGCTTAAGGCCTTGTTTGTTATTATTCACTCAACGTCCCGTACCCATTAGGGTAGAGGCATATAAGTATCATTAAGGTTAATTTCGCAGGGATTGTTCGGTCTGTACCGTGGCCGAGACAGTATGGTTTCTGACTATGCCTGTTGAAGTCCCGGTTTCGATTTCTGTCGGAGGGAAATCGTTAGTATACATCGCTGATGAGACTTAATAAAGTCGAAACAGTCTGTACGATGTTCTACAGACCGAACAATCCTTTGCCGAAATTCACTTATGTTTATTTACAATAATTATCGAATTTTATGCGATATACGCATTGTAATTGCCTTCAAGCAATATATATATATATATATATATATATTATATATATATATAATATGTGCTTTTGATAATTGGCACAATTCTGATTTAATACTGAAAAAAAAAAGTGTTAAGATTATATCTTTCTCATGGGTATTAGTCCAAAAGTGAATGTAATAATACAACTGGAGTTCAAACTTGTTTACTATGATGTCAAAGTCCAGCACATTAGTCACTACGCCACTGACTGGTAGTACATGTTAGGGTACCATATATGGGTTAAATAGATTTTTAATTTTTTTAATTGAATACCCAACAAGAATAAATAAAACAAAATGTCTTTGGCATAAAATAACCTGTTGACCTGCCATAACATCCAACCGCTACACCACGGGGATCCCCTGATTAGAGTTTGAACAAATGCAGAAGACCGCATTTATGAACATTAGGATTCTTGAGTATATCAGATATACTATATCCTTAACAATTTGAACCCAAGTTGCCAGTATTTGTATCGCTAACTAAAAGTACATAAACTATGGCAGCTGGAATTCTGGTTGTGCCTTCCCCACTTTTGTATCGCTATTACCAATAAAATGTTGAAATTTTATATTCGAAGTATAATTTTAATTTTTGATATATCATTTGACTTTTTGAGACTTAAATTTCATTGTGATATTAGGGGGTCACACCATAGGTGAGATATGTGGGGATTAAAATAAATTAGAATAAAAAATAACAATCTCCGTGAAACTTCAGACCAGAAGAACCCTCCAAACATGTGCAGGGAAAAGGACCTTCTTCCGACCGCCAAGATAATCTCTCAGCCATTCTGACTTAGGCTTAACTGGGATGAGACATTATTTCTGGATGGGAAGACGTGATTGATATAACCTGTGCGTAGAGTCTGAATGCTAAAACTACCTTTTGTCTTTGTCTCTTCCTTTTCTTTCCTTGAATTCCTTTTCAGCACGACCACAAAATATGATGGGGTTAAAAGCAAACCCTAGGAACATGCACCAGAAATAACCAGACCTTTAAACCTAAACATTAAAGCCTCTTGTCACCCCACAGATAACTTTGGGTGTGTGAATAGTTGGCCAAGGTTAGCATAGTTTGTATCTTGCATATGATACAACCTCCTAATATTGAGCTAAAGTTTTGGCCTATGAGCAAAAACATTCAACAACTATGTACGGATACTGGATGCTGTCTAGAGGACTTACCAAGAGCAATGGCTGATAGGGACGGACAGCAAGAGTTGAGGGAATTCGTGCTCTCAGCATTCATTTGATGATGCTTCAAAAATTGTTGTTGATACCTTTCCGTTACTAAGGACGATGGCGTAGTATCAAAAAAAAAATCTGGATCTGTGCAAGTGACTGTGCAGGCCTATTCCCGAGTGACAGAATTTGGTGCACTTACTGCACACAAACTGATGCTTTCTGGGGCTGCTGTTTTTTCTCCCTCTTTCTGGCTCTCTTTGCTGTCGAGGCTACTCTCCTCTCCACCTTACTCCTCTCCGTGCCTTGCTTCAAAAATTGTATTTGTAGATAAATTGTTTTAGATCAATTGTAATTGTAGAGAATCATTTGTCTATATGGTTTAGATCAGTCACTTGTCCTAATATTTATTCAGTTCTATATAAACATATGTAGAGATATTTTCTTAGTTTATTTTACATACATAATCTTTTGCAACATGTTGGGAGATGTGAAGTGAAGGTTTTCCTTAATTTCAAGCTGATCAAATTTCAACAGGATAAATTGCAGCTTGTTTGATGCCCAGTCATATGCTTAGAATTATTTTTATGCTCCAATAATAGCAAATTTCTCAGTTTATGGACATTCTTTTGGCTAGGCTCTGTTGCAGCTTGAATGAATTCTTGATTTTCAAAATATAAGATGTAATATGAAACATAATCTTTTTACATTACACAGTATTGGCAATCTCAATGTTGTGTGAATCTTATTACTGGGTTCATTTGAAAAAATACCAACATTTTTGTAGTTTTCATGTTATATATATATATATATATATATAATAAATGATGTCTGACTGGAGTATATCCTAACAGATGAAAACAATTCCAAGTAGGAAGAAATTATTTATGGAAAATTTCTTTCCAATCTATTACCAGAAGTTAATAAAATGTTCAAGTTGAATAACTCAAAATAAGATTTTTTTTTAAACCAAAATCTATGCATGCTAGGCAATAGAAAAATAAAATAAAAATATTTCTGTAAAAGAATTAAATGTCCAGACCATCTATTTTCATTTGTGCTGTGCTTTTCCAACCAAGAAAAAGATTACATACATGTTACTCAGATTATTATGTATTTACCCAACCCCTCCACCATGTACTCTGCTTAAGAATTGACACAGGGTCAATTCTTAAGCAGAGTACAGCTGGTCTGAACTGCTTTCTTTCTCTTTGGCTGGTTGCCTAATCAAGGTTAAACTCTGACCCGGAGTGGTAGTACCTGTTAGGGTTCCATCTATGGGTTAAATAGAAAAACGTGTTTATAAACAAAATTGATTATCCATTAAAATGAATTTATTTCAAAACTTTATCGGCATTAAATGACCCACTGAGGTTGATATGCCGTAAAAAATTTAAAAAAAAACAAACCAAACTAATCAATGTTAAAGAACATAGCCTGCCTTAATATTTACTCATAGCTGAGGAGAGAACAGGTGGATTTATACCATTAGTGTAAAGGTAAACATAAACTGCCTTGTCTATGATTTGAACTCTAGTGGCTGATTCCATTTCTTATGAAAATTATTACACTAAACTTGCCTCTCATTATATATGTATGTAATCAGGCAAAAAATCGCACATGGTGATATTTTTAGTAGAACAATACACTTAAAATGCTTAGAGAATAAAGTAATTTCCAGTCCAATTTGCAATTAATAATTTTGTAGATCTCTTCTTTCATGCTGAACATCATATTTTAAATATCCAAATTCTCTACATAGTGGATATAAATATGAAATGCTAATTAGAATCCTTGCTTCTTTCTTAAATAGAAGCATCAATATCATTATGGACTGCTGTTACAACAGGAACCCAACAGGTTCATGGGTGGTCTAGTTAGTTTTAATTTTACATTTTATAACTGAAAAAGATTTAGTGGTTGTCAAGATTTGAAATTTTGGCTTTCAATTCAAAATTTTTGGGTTAAAAAATATTTCTTGGTTTCATTTTTAGAAATACCATTAACTTATGAAAAGTATATTTAACAAAATAGATGTGTGTATTTTTATTCCACATTGATCATACATTATAAAATTCTATTTGGAATTTCAAGAAGAAAAAATTATTGGCAGTTTTGAATAGGTTAGATGATTTTTCTTTAGCTTGAAAATTCTATTTTATTCATTTTATTTTATCATGTTTCTTTTAAATTTTTTTATTGTTTTTTTTTTTTTTTATTTAAATTTTATTAAATACTGATACTATTGTTAAAGCATTTAACCAATGAGCACTTGCCTAGATTCAATTACCATTGTTACACACATACAAAATCTTGAGATTTTACAATTGTACAAAAGTCTACATCTTTCTCTGCAAATAGATTTTTTTTTTTAAATCAATAAAGTAATTCTGCTTATGCAGTCTTTTTTCTCTATTTATTTAAGAACTGGATTCACCTGTTCAAGCAGAATTTAATTTGATTGCAAATTTACATTTGGCTTGTTGATGAGCAAGCTGTATTTTAGAGGCGCTTGTGCAATGGTCATAGGAAATGGAATCGATCACCTGATTTCAAATACTGGATGAGATGGTTTGCATTTCACCTCGTGCTAATATACCCTTGGGAAAGGCATGAATCCACCTGTTCTCGCCCCAGCTATGGGTAAATAGTACAACAGGCTAGGTTCTTTAGCCTTAGTTATACAACCGGTCTAGGAGAAGGAAAACTCTGAATACAAATCAGCCTTACTTCCCTTAAAAGATTAACCTTGTGTCATATCCTGCCTGTGGTTGAGGTGTTGGGTTATGTTTTTAAAAAATCCATTCTAATTGTTTCTAATTAGTCTTAATTTACAATTAAGTTAAAAACTGTCTCTTACTTTACATTCTACCTGTCACTTTCCCCTCTCTATGTATATATTAATTACCTCCTAGTTATATATGTTAGTTTCTCTGAGAGTAAAGAGTGATTAGTGTGAAATGTATTCGTATGTTAAATTTCAGAAGCATCCATTTAAATTAGGTCAAACGTTCCCTTTCTTAGAAAGATGATTTTAATTTTTTTTTCTAATACTCAGGCTGTATTTATTCACTTTAAAAAAATTTAATTCGCTTTGCCAACTCATTTTTTCCATAATCCCACTTATCTAACCAGAACTCAATGGGTGACCCAACGGTCACGTTTTGTCTAATGTGTATGTATGTGTATATATATATATATATATATATATTTCTGAAATTAACACCAACACCTCTTTAAAAAAACAAACAAGGAAATTCATCTTACTTAAAGCTATATGACACCAATAGTTGCTGGACCCTCCCTTCTATTAATTTTTCCATTTTTTCATTCTCTGATTCTAGTATTATATTAATATCATAATTTCTTTTTTGTCATATTTTTTCTCCATACTATTACCACCAAACATTTTGATCTCTTTTTCTTCACCTCTTCCCTGTCATTCTTATCCTCCAACTCTGGTTGCATACCATTCCTTTGGCTTTTTTGTAAATAGCTTTTAGTGACTTAAAGAAAAAGGGAGGGAAAAATATTATTGATTTTTATTTGGGAGAGCTGCCTCCTTTTGTTATTGTAGACATAGATTACATCAAATGGAATCTTGCAATATATTTTCAATGTTCTGTTGATTCCATATGTTCTCTGATGGGGTGGGGGTTAGTCTGTTTAGTGGGAATGGAAAAAAAGTGCAAGAAAAAAACTGTAAGAAATAGATTAAAAGAGAAATAGTTATAGAAATAAGATTGTTGTGTGAGAGAGAGAGTTTTATTAGATTGATTGAAATAAAGAGATAAAAGATATTGTACAAAAGATGGTGAGTGAGTTAGAAGAAAGAAAAGATGAGTTTAAGAGTGGAGTGAAGGTATTTATAGCGGAAGGGGTGGAGGGAACTCCTGATATGGAATTTGATTGGGAAAGAGTATTAAGAAACAAAAACCTGTTGCTAGGGAAAAGAAAGTAAAGCAATTCAGAGCATTTGTTTTGTGGATATTTAAGCTCTAATTAATTTGTATAGAATTAATCTACCAAATAACATTGGTATAAAAACATACTAAAAACATGAAATATTAGTTTTCTGTGAGCAAGTACAAAGTTGTATGTATGTATAATATACATATACATAACTTAGTGTGTGTGTGTGTGTGTGTATGTATATATATATATATATATATATATATATATATTCTTTCAAGGAAAGAAAAACTTAACAAACCGTCATTTGGCTATTATAAATTTATTTCGACCAGAACTCAATTATGAACCTAGTCTAATCAGATAGCTTATTACATAAAGACTAGGCTCATATTGAGTTCTGGTCGAAATAAATTTATCATAGCCAAATGCCGTTTGTTAAGTTTTTCTTTCTTTGAAAGTATAAATGTATATGATGAATCTATTAGTTATTATACATTGAGCTCTCTTAGGGATTTGTAAAAATCCCTGTATAAATTTATATATATGTGTGTGTGTGTATGTACTGAACAGTACTTGAATCAACCAAGAAGGAAATTACTTTTTTAAAATTTTGTGGGAGGGTTAAAGAAAACTTAGAAATAATGTGTCAAGTAAAACTATTTACTCAACCTGTTCACCATGTATAGGGTATGACACAAGGTCATAAATATGGAGCATCCAGCTAGGATCGAACTCTATTTTCAGTAGTAATGGATATGTAAGACTAGCTTGCTAACAATTACACAATGATGGGACGCCTTAATGTGTTGAGTCTATTAAACTGTGTTTCAACACCCCCTTTGTATATTTATGAAGTGAGCTTAAAAAATATTAAGACAAATGAACACTGGATGAAACATTTTTCTTCAAATACGTCTTTGTATCTAACAGGCTTATTCCAGTGAGTTTTCCATTGGTCAAAGCACCTCTGAAGCTTTTTTGATATAGTGTTATATTTCCTTTATTGTACAACTTCTCAACTTTCTTACTTTTTGAGATGAATTTTCAGTTTAGGAAAGTTTGGTGAGTAGAGAGTGTTTATATTTTATCCATTTTGGCAATCAGATTACGAGGCCCTGGGCTTTGGCCTGCTCAGCCTATATATAAATCCGTTACTGAAAATAGCAACCCTAGATTTTAACCAGAAGGTTTTAGTCTGAAACAGCTGGTTACATCCTGATGAAAGGTTTGGTGGCCATAATGTAAATTTTAGCCTCAGGCTTTTCAAAAGATGCCTTTTCATAATAAATCAGCTCTCAGGGTACATTATGTAATTTGATGTTGGTGTTAATAAGGAAACCTCTTCAGAATAGGAAGTAGACCGGATGAATATGCTTAACATTTTCCAGCAGGTGTTTACTAAAGTTTTATCAATGGTTGAGAGGTTCAGCTGTTAGGTGTAAGGAGTTATGTCCCTTCTCTATGGAGTGCAATTTTCAGCCTAATGTTAGTTCAGTTATAGCTAAGAAGTTTGTTACTACAAAAGTTTCTTACTGTTAACATCTCAACAGAGGCAGATATTGGGTTTATATATTGTGCAATGATCAATGAAAGTATAATCATTGGGAATTACTTTATAGGCTTAAAATAAGACAGTATTCTTTTCAAGTGGATGAAAGGCTTGTTTACAAATTGTTGAATAATAATTTGTGGATCATCGCCATAATTATCCTCTAGAACACTTGTTTAATTTGACACATTTGTTTTCACATTGTGTTAAGCAGGCCCCGACACTAACTTTTTTCATGACCATCCCGAACAAAAATTATCAACCGTCCCGAATGGGGTTTGGACCGTCTCGAAATCAAAATATTTTTGTTTAATTCATTAGCATCATCTATACTTGTCAGTCATCAGTAGCATAATAACATGTAATAAAACATTAAGAAAAGCTGAAGCAGTTCACAGAAACATTTATTTATAATCAAGAATAATAGAATCAAAATTTTATAAACTAAAATTTATTCTATTTCCATCTTTATACGGACATTTTCCAATCATAAAAATATATACTGTGTGACTGTGTCCATTTCTTCAGTGTTGTTGCAATTAGTTATTTTAAGTTTAGAACTAGACCGTTTTTTGAGGTCAGCATTCGATCACTGGACGGCCAATATTGGAATGTAGTACTAGCTTTTAGGAAAAATTTTTACTGTCCCGGATGACATATTGATCGTCCCGGATGCAATTTTTATCGTCCCCGGGACAACGTTAATGTCAAGCCCTAGTGTTAAGTTTTTTTTTTGTCTACCTGTATTTTATTAAAATCCTCACTGTGTGTATGTGTGTGTTCTCCTGTTATGATTTTTGTGGCCATTATTAGGCTTCAAATGAGAGCACTTTACAGTGGAGATCCCTTGTGTTCCTTAGTGAAGAATCGTTGGTTGTTTCTTGGTGTTAGGTAGAATCCTTTGGTTGTTTCTTAGTGAAGAATCCTTGTGTTAAGCAGAGGCTGATCCGTGTCAAATATGTGCAAATGAACGGCTTTTAAAATCTGGGATTAAGTAGTTAACTAACCACATATTCGAGCGTGTTGATTGGTTGGTTTTAATCCATGCACCCATACAGTCTATAAGTTTAAGTGGTGGTCTTCAGCACACCTTATATTTGAAAAAAAAAACAAAAAAACTCCAACATCTATGTTACTACAACCCAGAAAAATGGCACATCATAGAGCTTTATTAGAACTATAGCTTTAATATGCTTTTGGACTAGAAATTATTTTAGACTATAATTTGCAACTGAATGATAATTTTGTGAGGAACATTGTCAGGCTTTCTCTCACAATCCAAATGCAGTGCGATTTCAGATCTACTGGAATGGCTGCAATCTCTTTATGGATACTTTGGTTTAGCTTCACATCTCTACAAGGCTTTCGTTCATATACATTTTCATTGGGATAATGCCCACATTAAAACCGCTGGGGTTAGAAAGTATTTGTGTACACTACGTATGCAATTTTTGTTGAAGTCCATTACATCATTAGGGTTGACTATCCAAGCTTGTGAAAAAAAAAATCGGATATATATATAAATAACAACCCTACATCATATATACATTAAAATGCACACTTTTTAATTGCAGACACATGGCCATGGTCTTGAAAATTGTGAGATCTGGTCGAAATAAATTATGAGATGACGGTTTTAAGTTTTTCTTTCTTTGATTTGTGTAAATATTTGTTGGATGTGACTGATTTCAGTAGAAGTTTGTATTCCAAAAACACTTAACATGGAACTCATTCATTAACTTGTAAGATCAACATGCTAAACATTATAATTACCACAAGTGGTGATTGTAATCCAATGCTGGTATGCCTGTTCAAGATGGCTGAATTTTATTTAAGGAAATAACAGTAACAGACGGAAAAAAAACCCCAAAAAAACTGGTGACTCTGCAAAATGATTTTCAATATTGTCTGAAGACATTTAATATCAAACTTTACATATGTACAAATATACTAATGCACAGGATTTTAAAAGATTTTTAGAATTTATATTAAATTTTTTTTTTCTTTTTTTTTTAAAATTCAAAACTATAAACAAAATCACCAGTGTTATTTTAGTTGTTTTAATTGTCCAGGTTAAAAGCGCAGTAAGGGTAACCCGAAGCTACCCATTTTTTTTTTGATTTTGTAGACCTTATTTTCCGATGTGTCGTTGGGGAACAAGAAAAGTTTTCTCCTTTCCCTTTTTTTTTTTTTTTTTCTTTCTTTTGCTTGAAAAGGTGACTGCATCCTTCCAGAGCCCCAGAACTGGAGTATTGTCATCGAATACATTTTAGTGACACACACATGGAATACTCCTTAAATTTACACGAGTTATTTTGAGAACCTGAAATTGTTATAAATTTTCCTGAACTTGTCCCGGACTGCAATGGAGGAGATTCATAGATCCCCAACAGTTCTTTCACCATTTCTGATTCTATGTGACTCATATTTTGAAGACAAAATGTAGTCATATATTGTAAAGTATGATGTGCAAAAAAAACTTCTACAGAAAGGCATGTATAATAAAACATGGAACATATAAAAACTTTAAAATATTTTCCAGTCTTTAAGAATCTGAAAGTGATTGGCTATGAACTAATTGTGTTCTATCACTTGGAAAATCTCTTAAGTCAACCACTTTTAGATTTTTAGTATCATTTACATATTTTTGTTTTTATTTTCTGTTCACATGAAACTTCTGTATTATAAGATGTGTATGTATATTCATATTATTTAGATTTTTCGAACTGTTGTCTTCTTTCTTTGTTATATACACAACGTTTTGAACCTGAGAACCTTCTTGTCGAATTGTTATGTATATAACAATAAAGATGAGTACAACAGTTAGAAAAATCTAAATAATACAAATTATCAAGCCTCATCTATTCATTTAGACAAATAGTGTAGGCATACATTTTTCTTTCTTTTTTTTTTTTTTTTTTTTTTTTTTTTTTTTTTAAAACTTTTCCATATTTTTTTTATGTGCATATGTTAGATTAATTACTGTAAATTAAAATATTTTATTAAAATTCTTGCCATGCTTTATGTCAATTATAAACATTTGGACATTTCTAATTTTAGGAATCTTACGTTTTCAATTAAAAAAAAAAAAAAAAGAAGGAAAAAATGGTTTTGTTTATCTTTCCTTAATCAGCAAAATTAACTTCACATTATTTTGGGGTAAGCCTCAAATGTGTTTCTAATCCAATAAATGGACACTTTAAAAAGAATACTTACCTGACAAGGAGGATCAAAGTGTAGTATCTGTTCCAGATTCTATGCTTTGACACTTACCTTCTATACCCGGCTTCGGCTGGGGGTCCAGTGTGCTTCGCCTCTGGACCGTTGGAAGGGAGGATCAAGGTGTAGTATCTGTTCATGCTTTGACACTTACCTTCTATACCGGCTTCGGCTGGGGGTCCAGTGTGCTTCGGCCTCTGGACCGGTAAAGTACAATTAATAGCATCGATCCAAGGGGGCTATGCCCCCCAGATCCTTGCAATTTTTATGTGCCCACGTAAAAACGAGACCTTGTGTCCAGCCCTCATAAGTGGGATGAGCAGGCAAATACCCTTTAAAAAGAATACTGTCCTTTATATTTTATACAAGGTAAAACACTAGTATAATAAATTATAAATTAGAAAGTACATAATTAATGTTGAATGATCCTGTCTCAAGTAAATTGAATTTGCCTTTTCTGATCTAATTACTTCATCTCTATCCACTTTTATCTAAGGTGTTGTGCGGAGATAAAGTTGGCCTCCTGCTATTTTCACCTTTTATTTTCTCAAGCAATTGGTATCAATTGCCGATTTTGAATTACATTGTATTTCTCCTAGACTGGTGATAGATTGTCATTCAAGAGTCGTCTGCCCTACAATTTTACCTATAGCTAGATAAAGAGACAGAGTAATGTCTTTCCTAAGGAGATTCATGCAAAGTATGTATTTACTCAATCCCTCTGTCGTGGGCAGGATGCAACACAAGGTCAATTTTTAAGCAAAGTTGGCAGACTGGTCTTTGGCCAGACAGCGAGGGAGTCTATCCCCTTTTTCGCTAGTGCTAGACCTGGGAGATTATTTTTGCATCTGAGGTGGAGCGCCACGTCTACTATCAGCTTCCCACTTTACCACACAGATCCAAGCTGTAATATTCATGCTAAGAGCTTGGCGAGGGCTGGTATTGAACCTGGAACCTTGTGGCTCCCAGGCAGATGCTCTATTGACCGAGCTAAACAGGCCCTTGTAAGTTTTCCTTCCTCTCAGATGGGTTACCTTATTACTCCTGTCTACAAATTAATATCTTAAATCCAAATCTTTTTTCTTTTTTGTTCTTGGTATGAAACTAAACTGCATCTGATGGCGAGACTCCAATTCTGGAGCTCTGGAAGTGGGGAGTATCTCTTTATTGCCATTACTTCCATGTCAACTGGAGTGGTAGTACCTGTTAGCGTCACTTCTAGGAGTCAAATAGATGCTTGAAAATTATTAGTATTAGATAGGAATACTTGATGCGCTATAACTGGGTAAATAATTTTTATTAAGAATAGTTACTTGAAGATATAATTGTCAATGAAGGATTATTATTAGTTACTTAAAATAATCGATTGAAAATTATTGGTATTAGATAGTAATACTTGAAACCATATAACTGTGGATACGAATGATTATTAATAGATAGAAATAGTTACACACACACACACACACACACACACACACACATCATTTCAATACACTTTATATAGTTGTGCCATTTTTTTTTTTTTTTTTTTTTTTTTTTTTTTTTTTTCACTTGTGTCATTTATTTTACCTAAACTCGTTTAAAATAGCTCAAATGTAAAAATAACTTTTCTCTTAGAGGAAATAAGTGTGAAGAAGTCCCTCTCACCGAAAGAGAGACTGCAAGGATTTCTAAATGCTGTTTGGTTATGTTAGATGACAAAGCGCTGTTACTACAACGTCATCTAACAGAAACAAAGCAATTAGAGAACAAAAGATTATTACATAGCGACTGGAAGAAAGGATATACTATTGCGGTATGATGGTTCATTGTTACAATAAACAATGGCAAGGATGTTTTTACTTGTTGTTTTATAAACATTTATGAGAATAATGAAATACAGAGAAACTAAATAGGTTGGAGGAATGGGTGATAAGAGATAGAAATTTAAAAACAAAAAAAACTAATGGTGTACAAATAAAGAAAATAATGTGAAGTCTAAACAATAAAAGATGAAAGTAAAAGCTCTAGAAGATAAAGTCTAGGAGAAATTAAAAGTAACTTTGAGAAATATAAGTAAAGTCAACGGAGTGGCCTATTGTCGGTATCAGCCAGACAGTGAGGGAGTCTATCTCCTTTTCACTAGCTCTAGACTAGTGAGACTGTTTTTTGTGTCTGAGGTGGAGTGCCACACCTACCATCAGCTCACCCACTTTACCATACTGAGCTCTGTACTACTCATATACCGAGTTAGCGAGGGCTAGTATTAAACCTGGAACCTTGTGGTTATGAGCTAAGCCAAACTAAATGGTTTGAAGAGCTACCAAATTTGATATGTTTAGGAGAGAGTGGGGGCTCCTAATAGAAATCAGTGTGAAGCCATGTTGCTGCAAGACTTAAAAGAAAAATATGAGAAAATGGAAGAGTAAAAACCAAAGAGCAAATAAGTTGCATGATGAGTAAGATGACTTATTTATCGGTCATAAATAATGCAGGTATTAGGATTAAAATATTAGTTAATTAATATGTGTTACACCTGTCTAAGCCCCTGTTTTGTTTTGTAACCAACAATAGTAAAGATTTGCCCTGTAATTGGGGGCTTAGAATAAGATCTCCCACTCACACAATAACTAAGGGTATCTTGGGTAGACTAAATTCAGTAATAAGATTCCAGTCCTGGTGTCCCACCTATAGATCTGTTTGAAAATTATTAGTATTAGATAGGAATGTTTAGATCCATGTAACTGCAAATTATTGGTATTAGATAGGAATACTTGATACCATATAATTGGTAACCCCTTGGTATAGTTAAATAGTACCACTACTGTTCTTCTACTAGAATGGCTTTGGAATCAAATAACCCACAAAGGTTGATATGCCATTAAAAGAAAGATTATAGTAACCCATTCATCTTTGATGACAAATTATGTAACTTGACAAATAATTTTTTTTTTTTTTTTTTCAAAATGTAAATGGCAATGCTTGGAATGTTCAATCGCTTTGTAGGTATTTACCCAAGCCGTTTTCATGGGTAGAATGTAACACAAGGTCGAAGGTATGGAGCTTCCAATGTTCAATTACACTGTATTTAGTATGTGAAGGGAACTGTTTAAAAAGTGTATTTTAATTATCATGGTCAATATAAGTATACAGATTGAAATTTGCAGACTTTTATGCACTAATATATATGTAAAAAACACACGTAACTCCGAAACCTCTGAAGATGGTATTTTATTCCGAAAATTTAGGAAACAGGTAAATAAACATCAATTTCATCACCTATCGTTTTTCTATTGAATTGTCAATAGCCTTCTAATTTCTATTTTATTTTCTTATATATATAATTGGAATGATTTGGAGCAACCCTTGTCTTCAAAAATTAATTCAGTCAATTAATAATTTCATGATTATGGGTTGATTTATACGCTAGATCAACTTACACACAAACTTAATTTTTAAAATCTAATATTAACTGTGATATTTTTGTTATATAAGGATTTAACAGGTTTAAATTAAATTAGAAAATTCAATTAAAACGTTTTGTGCAAGGAGGGGCAAGAGGGTGCCTGGGCCCCGGGCATCCACTTTAGGGGAGCATCTAAATCAGATAAATATAATTGTATAAAAATAATACTTAATTATTACATATATTTTATGAATTTTCGTGTAACCAATGTGGCAATTTAATTCTATTTTGAATAGAAAGTTTATTTCATAGATTTCCATCAGTTTTGTATTCAAATATTTTTTTGGGGGGGGGGGGGATAAAACTTAAGGTTTTGTTCCTGAGAATCATTAAACTTCTACACGCCATTGGTATTTTGTTTAGTAGAAAACCAAATTTTTGGTATCTTTTATTTATTTATTTGATTTTTTAAATTAATTTTTTTTTTTTTTTTTTTTTTTTTTTTTTTTTTTTTAAATATTTAAAATTTAATTTCTAACTATGGAGAAGAATTGGTAAATAAGAAAGATTATTTCAAAGATTGTAAGCTTTCATTTCCGTTCAAATATTTTGGATAGATGAAAAAAAAGGTAGCCAATAATTTGAAATATGCTAAAGTCTGAATTGGAATTGAACTCCCTGCTATTATGAAAATAACTTCATTTGAATATCTTACATTTATCTTAAAAGAATACAATTTTCAATTTCCTTCATGGTGGGTTACTTTATTCGGCATTTGATTATTGTACATATAGCTTCTTTTTTTTTTTTTTTTTTTTTTTTATGTTGATTTCCAATTTTCCTACTGAATGTAATAGAAGAAAATAGAATAAAAAATGTTAATAAATTGACAGAAACAAATTGAACAAAGTTTAATTATCTATTTTCCGTTTACATTTTAATGTTTTGTATATTTGAATATATAAATTCCAATGAAATTCAATTGAATCTTTAAAATAAAATAAGTTCTTTTGTTTTTCCCAATATTTTTTCCATTTCATTTTTTTTTGTTTATTACTCTTCCTAATTAAAATTCTATATCAATCCGAAAAAAGCAAATAATAAAGCAAAGTTAAGAAACAACTAAAACACATAAAACATGTTTAAAAATGCAAAGAATGGCAGTAATTTGTTTATTTCTCTTAATTAATCATAGAATTTTGAGGATATCCACCAGTATCTGTATTGAATGCAACATGCTTCCTACAGTGCCAACTACTGTGTTTTATAATCACATACTTTTATGCAAAATTACTTCATATATATATATATATATATATATATATATATATATATATATATATATATATATGATCTCCACACACACACACACAAAGGTGTGTCATAAAAGTATTGAGATTGAAGCTGTATTTACCAAGATAGAAATTAACAAGTCAAGCCTATTTTAGAGTGAACACACACACACGCATTATATATATAAAGTGTGTCAAAAGTATTGAGAAATTTTGTACTTTTTGACACACCCTATATTCTGAAAAAAAAAACAAACTAACAGAACGTTAGTTTTTTTTCTTTTTTTTTTTTTTTCAGAATATAGGGTGTGTCAAAAAGTACAAAAATTCTCAATACTTTTTTGACACACCTTATATATATATATAGTGCGTGTGTGTGTTCACTCTAAAATATGCTTGACTTGTTTAAAGGCTGCCTTTGGCAATCATTAAGCTCAGTGTCAAGTTTTCCCAAATAAGGAGAACTCTATAATTAGCTTTTGATTCTCTCTTGAGAAATGATGATTAAGTGAACATGGACATGGATTATTATGTTGCCAATTGAACTGGAAGTTGCCTTATTTAATGCAAGTATTAAAAATGCTTTAGCTAAAATCTTAGCTGATAAGTCTTAAAAATACTTTAGCAAAATAGCACATCATAAGAATTTAGCTGTCTTATGATTGGAGGTTTGTAATAGATTTAAGAATTTCTTCTATTCGAAGATGTCATGAAAATTACAAGAAACAAATATAAAAATACACTCTTATGAGAGAGAGTCAGAGAGAGTCATTCAAACTGTATAGCTCATTAACCTTGATCCTAGTCACTTCACATGTCTTTAAATTCCAGGGGGTTTGAAGAATAAAAATGTTTAGAAAAAGGAGGGAAATATTTGTGCAGCTGGCAATAAAATTTGCGTTCAAGCCCTGCCTTTAACCCTCACTATTTCTCAAAGTAGAATAATTTTGATGTTGGAGTTCCTGAGGTTTCAGAATAAATATCTCCCATCCACCCCACCCTCACTTAATCATGGTGTACTTTTTAAGTATAGGATGGGTCTGGCTTTTAGGGTGGGATTTTTCATTTAAAAAAAATTCTTTTCATTCTTTAGATATTGCATTTCTCATATCTGATATCTTAACCTATTGTATAAATCGTAGATTACCATAGTTTGTATACTTGTTGATTATGTACAGTACTTACCTCATTCTCACTAGAAAATTAAATGCTCTATCTACTTTTGGTCTGGGTAGACCTTTTGATTTATGGTAATGAAATTATTCATTTTAGGAATTTAATTCATGAAGCTACATGTTCCTAGTCCTTTCTATTATATTTGAATTTCAAATTTACAGAATCATTATTCATGTAAGGCTTTTCTATATTTCATGCTGGAAAGAGTCCCCATGGCGTAGTGGCTAACATGATGAACTGCGACATTGTTGTAAGAGAGTTCAAACTTTAGTCACACTATTATGTTCATTTTCGAACTAATACCTTTGGGAAAGGTATGAACCACTTCATTCCCCAAGCTATGGGTTAAATAGTACCACTACTGTTCTACAAGGATGGTTTTGGCAGTAAACAACCCACAAAGCTTGATATGCCATTAAACAAGGAAATTAAACCATATTTCATGCTATGTTCACTAATAACTATTTACACTCCCTAATAATTTTTTTTAATAAGTTAGTTTTCTTCTAAACCAAAGACACCAAGATTTTATTTTTATTATTCCATTTTATAACCAAAACTGATATTATTAGGTATTATAAAACTCTACAGCATTGAGACTCTAACCCAAAATATGAATATGTAGCAGTCCAAAAAATAAGTATACTCCTGTTATATATTAAGTTTTATTTTTGGTTACTTTTCGATGCTGTATAGTTTGGTAATAATTGATAATACCTAGTTTTGATTTGTATAATTTTCTACTAGAATAAAATCCTGGTATCTTTGGTTAAGAAAATTAACATTTTTATAAAATATTGGAAGGTTTATATTTATTTATAGGCAGTACTGTATTTACAAGTATATTTCATGGTGCACTTGTTCAAATAAACTAAATTTTAAATCATTAAAAAAAAAAGAAACTTTTTTGTGTATCTTTAATTAAAATAATCTTTTTTTTAAAACTTTATTTTTAATATTTGATTTATTTTTTAATATTCTGATACTTAAAATTTTATTTTGTAGGTAGATCAAGAATTGGAGAGATTATTTTAGAATTAATATCCTCCCATCTTGTATAGATTTTGAGTTACATTATTTTAAAAATTCTATAAAATTCTCAAAATAATTCTTGATTAAATTCAGATTGGAATAGTATGATATATGATTGAGATCAGTCTTTAAAAAATGTCTAAATATAAAGCCTAACTATTGTATTTAAATAATCATACAAGTTTTCTATGGAATGGAGTTAATACAGTCTAGAAATACGGTTTTGGTACAGAGCATATCAATTCCTGAGATATTTGAGCTATGCATCAGTATTGATTTCTTTCTTCTTTCGAAGCAGGAATTAGTCTGAATATACACGAAAAGGCCTTCAGTAAGGCACCATCTTGAATATTGCTGTTACTATTACAATTGGATAAATGCTTTCTTCTTCTTTCCTTCCTTCTCTCCTCTGTTATTTGCTTGTTTAAACAGATCCCCTATGGTTTTTAATTTACTTTCAAAAGGATATCAAATGAACTATAGTTAAGTATCACTTGATTCATTCATTTCTGAGGAATCTGTGAAACCCTTGTTTTTACTAAATGTTACCAGGGATATATTCTTTTCATACAAATATTGTATGTATGTCTCTGTCTGTCTCTCTCTCTCTCTCTCTCTGTCTCTCTCTGGTGGGGCAGAAGTAATAGGTCAGTCAATATCTCCAAGTTACTATTGATTTTTTTTTTTTTTTTTGTTTACTTACAATGGAACCAAAAGTGGCATAATAGTTTTCCTTCGAAGAATATGGACTTGGCAAGCCAAATTCAAATTCTGAACAAGGCTGTTTGCATTTCACTTCACACTAGTGCCCTTAGAAAAAAGCAGTTATCCATCTCTTCTACCCTTCCCCCCAAGTTCCCAGTAAAATAGCAAGCTCGGTTCTCTAGATCCTTGATAAGGCAACTGGTCTTGGCAAGGAAAATTCTAAATTCAAAAACTAGAATCCCCAAGAAGTCTGAAGTTTTTAAGCTCATTCTGGCAACTCAAATGTTGGTGACACTAATGCCAATTAGTATAGCAACAATATCAGTGTTGTGAAAAGTGGAGACCTGCTGGTCTTTAGTATAAACTTACTAAGTTCAGGTGCAGATCCATAGTTTTGAGAGACAGATGGATGATATATCAAACTATTGTTATTGACTTCCCTATTACTTTTGCCTCACCCTGGTGGGTGTATGTATATATATAATGTATAGTGTAATGGTTAGCAAGCTAGATTAGCAGACCATTGTTAGTGAGTTCGATTCTCACTGGGTGCCCCATACTTCTGGCCTTGTGCCACATCTAAGCAAAGCTTAGTAAATAACTATATATATATATATATATATATATATATACCACAAGGTTCCAACTCAGCGTATTAGTAGCACAGGGATCTGTGCGGTAAAGGAAGGTGTGGCGCTCCCCCTAAGATGTTAAAATAATCTCCTTGGTCTAGTGCTAGTGAAAAGGGGATAGACTCCCTCGCTGATTGGCTGATACCGACTTTAGGCCACTCCGACAACTTTTTACTTTAGTATATATATAAGTTGTCTGTCTACTGCTTTTTCATACCACTCGTAAGATTCTTGAGAATATAGTACTCTTATTTTAAAACCATGAAAGTATTGGTTATAATATATGGTTTTAATTTCTGATATACTCCATACATTACACACCAATGCCTGGCATTCCTATTGGGTGGTGTGTGAAAATATAAATCAGCTTTGTTCCAGAGGGGCCTTCCACCAAACTCCCAAGCAGCATATGTTCCATCTCCCACCCAAAGGGGTAAGGGCTGGGCATATAAAAGGAGATACCGACGGAACTGAGCTATTTTTGGCACCGATCCATAGCATGCTTGCTTCCAGTGAGGTACCCAATTTAAACTGACCTTGAGTCACATTCTATCACTGTGGTGGTTGTATAAGTATCACACATGTACATCAATAAATCTGTAGACTAATGCAGAGATGCTGATAGGTAGCATCCAAATCTAAAGACGCAGAAAAATCATATCCATTGTCCCGGTGTTTTTTTTTCTTTTTTTTCTTTTTTCTTCCCCCACCATTTCAAGCTAACTGTAAATACATTTCAATATTTTCTTGGAAACGAATTACACTGTATGAGATACAAGGTAGGAGTTGGACGGCTTTAGTTGTTCATAGATAAAAACTCTACAATTTATTAAGAAACTTTTGGTGGGACCCATCAAATTTCCCGGGAGACTCATTCAAATCAAATCCATGAGTCCCAGGATGCACTAAATTATTAAAAAAAAAAAAATTTTTTTAAAACTATCAGCATCACTGCTTACTATTTATTTGTAATGTTTAAATTTGTATTTATTTATCATTCTCAATTTCATTTTGAAAGGTTTTTGTAAATATAGGAATTGAATATTCAAAACAATGCTCAACAATAGCTTATAATCAAATGATAAAAATGTATTGATCTGATATTTAACAATACTTTTTAATTAACTTTATTTTCAAAATAAGACAAATAACATTAACTTTGTGCAATATTTTTTTGTCTCTTTAAAAATTAATCCATTGTTCTAAGAAGAGTCTGATGTATAAAAATTATCATGATAGAAAAACAAAGATTACTGTTCAATCAATAGACTATTAAAGATTTACTGAATTGATATATCTACATTAAAGCACAACTGATATGTATGTAAATATTATATCTGTCCTGTAATGGTTGTTACATTTGCATATAAATTTCATGCACTAGATGTAACAACTATTATGGCACAGAAGTGGCTAAAATAATTTTATTTTCTATAAGTAATCTTTGCTAAATTAATTTAATTTTGTACAAGGAATAGGACCTTTTGGCTGTCAGGTGCTGTCTTGTCATATAGCCTAGTCCACAAAGTATACTAAGATTATATATATAACCAAACCCCTTCATATAAACAAGATGCAACACAATGTCATTTTTTTAAGTGGAGTTTAAACGGTTGAATTCAGTTTTTTCCTTCTCCTAAACTGGTTGCCATACCAAGGTTAAAGAGCCCAGTATGTATGTGTGTGCATATATATATATATATATATATATATATATATATATATATATATATATATATGCACACACATACACTACTAACTTTTAGTGAAAACTCCCAAAAGATTACATCTTACTCTTTGAGGCCTGAAGTGCCAAATAATTCTGTCCAGTTTCAGGATACAGCTTCTCTTTGCCACTATCTTTCCATTGCACTAAAAGAGGTTAGGGTCAGTTTCTGAGACATCCCAAAATGGCCCTCTACCTCAAAAAGATTACCGAGAGCAATTGAAGTTTGATATTTTTATTTTATTTTTTAGTTTTGTTTTGCCCCCTTCCAACCTTTTAATTACAACATTTGTGAAGTGCTATAGGATATAAAGCTATGCTTGATATTAGATCATTCAAAGCATAAATTTGAATACTGACTGCTATAGGCAAAAGCAACTTTATCTTTTAAGCTTTTGCTTCCATATGTCAATATTGAAGTACATTCCACTTGGTTGCAGTATGTGACATATGGTATATTTGACATGGAGGATCATGATTGATGGGTTGGCTCCAAAATAGCCCTGGTCTTCACAACCAGTGTCACGAAGACACCAGTGCTGGAACCAGGTTTACTTTTCTTTTTTCTTTTTTTTCTCCTTTTTTTTTCTTTTTTTTTTTCCTTTCCCTTTTTTTTTCTGTCAAAAGACAAAAACACAGCTAAGGGATCTAAACAGATACTGCATTTTAATCCCATCCTCTGTGCTCTGTACCTGCTTATAAATGTCTATTTCTATCTGATTATATCAAGCAGTTTACAAAACTGTTATTTTCTAAGTATAGCACAAGGCCAGCAGTATAGGGCTCCCAATGAGAATCAAACTCATAATGTTCTGCTAGCTTAACTAGCTAACCATTACATCATGCAATGCACACAACTGACAAGTGGCAGTTGTGATTACTTAGTGAATCATTTGTAACTGCAGTGATATCCGTAAATGGATATGCCTCACCTATACAGATTTTATATAATCCCAGCCGCAAAAATTCCTCTAACACCTGCGTAATGCAAATTTATTTATCTTTTGCTCTAAGATTTATAAAATATGACGGAATAATAATTTTGTTAATGGAACTAGTGCTAGCACAAAATTTGTTTTAATAAAAATAGAAAATAACGGATTTCGCCAGAAAATATGAATGACAGTTTAGATTCTTTTTCTAAATGATAGATTTTTTAATATATTGAATCTTGTTTGTTTTAACTCTTAACATCCTGTTGAGAATTTTCTAAGTCCAGAGTCCAATTCCTATAAGGATATATTTAAAAAAATGGCTAAAAATGGCCTTTTCATTTAAAGTTACCTGTTATTTCCCATAAATCAAAGACTTCTAAATATGTTTAATATTACATTTAAACAAAGGCTATTATTTGGGGTAGATTAGGAAAAGGAATGTGACTTCCAGCCGGGTGGAATGAGGTGGTATAGGACATTAAGAGTTAAAAATCCCTTATTCACTTAAGAAAAAGATTTTTTAAAAGTATCAGTTAAAAATTGCTTATTTTGGAAATGTAATACTATTTGCTATATATATTCATTCCTGGTTCAATACCAGTCCTCGCCAACTCGGTGCATGAGTAGGATAGCTTGGATCTGTGCATTAAAGTGGGGAGCAGTTGGTAGGTGTGGCGTACCACCTCAGATGCAAAACCAATCTCCCTGGTCTGGTGAAAAGGGGATAGAATTCCTTACTGTCCGGCTGATACCGACAATAGACCATATTATTGACTTTATATAATCTTTCATATGTCCAATATTTTATTTGATACATAATGTTTTATTTAGTCAGACATGATGGATTTTGAACTGGTGCTTTAAGCATTATTCAACACCATGATCCAGTTATTCATTAGATTTATCTTAGTTATTACACAAGGCCAGGAGTATGGAGCAACCACTAAAAATTTCACACTCTAGTAATGGTTAGCTAAATAACCATTACATCATATAAGGAGGCACCTTAATTACTAAGCTTAGCTGTGGCACTTGGCCAGAATTATTTTATTTTTCCTCTTACAACGCCTGCTGTTCCTAAGTGATCACCTATCTAAACACTGAGCAGGCTCATTGCTGCCTAACTTCAGTGATCTCAAGAAACACCAGTGCTTTCAGTGGGACTTAACCATTTTTTACAGAAAAGAAAAATATTGTTCCATTTCAGCTGTGATCATTGCACTTTGATATTTAAATCATATACAATTATCTAATGATTTAGTGAAAATAAACTGATTTGCTTTCTTGAATGACTCGAATTTGATATAAATTTCTAATGACTTCAATTTTAAGAGTTTGAAATATAAAACATCTAACAAAGATTTTGTTACACTGGAAAATTAGATTCTTTTCACTAATGGTGAACTTTTCTTCTTTTTTTTTCTTTTTCTTTTTTTTTCTAAATCTGAATCTACAATTCAAATGATTTATTGAAGTTGGCAGTAATTTCTAAGGGTTTTCCCTCTGGCAATATAAACCTTCTTTTAGTTTTTTAATGTATTTCATTTACTCTAGTCCAAACTAGTGTTTAAACTCCACTCTCAATAGATAATAATACTACTAAGCCACATAAATTTCCAAGTATCGACAACAATCTAAAGCAGTGGTTCCTAAAGTGGGCAGTACTCTCCCTGAGGGTGGTGGAAAGATCTGGGGTGGTGGGGCAACTGGGTGGCATTAGGAGCAGTTAATAAATAACTTGTCTTTTACAAAATGACAAAATGTCATAAATATTAAGGTAAAGGAACATGTATTCAGTTTATGCAGAATAAAACCTAAGAATTAAATGAATGCATAGTTTTGTTACATAGTCCGAAATCAGTCAAAAGTCTGGACGTTTGCTTGATGCCTGTACAAAACAAAATGTGTGTGTAAGAGGAAATGCTAGAAATCTACTGGGAAGTCAAGGGGGGGGTCTAGCCTGAAAAAGTTTGGGAATCACTGATATAAGTTTACTATTTTAGTTAATAACTTTCAAATTAGTGAAAATCTTTACTAGCTTTTTAATGACTTTTGGAAAGTATTTAAAATGTCTGGTTTTAAAGTGCATGTGTGCAATTTTGATTTGTCTTTCAAAATTGCCGTGGAAGCCTGCACTCTTTGAACCCATAAGCCCAATATTTTAGGCTGAGTGATATTTAACTATACACCATGAGACAAATATTTTTTAGTTATGTGTTATTTTGCTATATACTGTTCAGATGCTAATAATAATAATAATAAATGGTTTAATATATGGATCATTTACAACTTTTTAATAGAATGATGGGATTACCTTTAAACCATTTACTTGAGGGTTCAAGGAGTTGAGAATTCAAGCTAGCAATAGGATTGCAGTTTGTTTTGTGTGTGTGTGTGTGTGTGTGTGTGTGTTTATATATAATACTCAGCCCCTCCGCCACAAGCAGGGTGTTACACAAGATCAATTTTCAAGTAGAGTACAACTGGTTGGAGTTCAGTTTTCCTGCTAATATACCAGTTGTCATACCAAGGTTAAAAAGCTCAGTTTACCCTGCTATTTACCCATAGTTGGGGAGATAGTTGGATTCATACATTTCACAAGAGTGAAATACAAACAGCCATGCCCAGGATTTGAACTTACACCTGTAATTGAGCCCTTTATTTTCATCTCTCCACAATGAAATATATAAGAATTTTGTGATGTCATTTTCGTGTTAAAATTGTTCAGCTTTCCTAGTAGGAACTGAGGGGTTGTGTGTGTGTGTGTATATATATATATATATATATATATATATATATATATATATATATATATATATATATATATATATTTATTTATATTTATTTATTATAGGTTTTATAAATTTATGGATGCAAATTACCTTTATCTACTTTCCACAATTGTCAGTACATTTGCCACTAATCCTTCCTGGTCTCTAAAATTCTTCAAGTGAGAAAGTAGAGAGTAACAATGCAGGCAAGATCTGACACTTGCATAACTGCTTGCTACTGTGATAATAGCTGTGGAATGCAGTGTTAAGTCCTGTGTACAAGCATGCATGTGTACAAGACATTGTGACATCAAGTTTATCTTTTGAAAAATGTCATATTTCCTCCCACTCATTTGAATATTGATCATATTTTTCTTTTCTTTTTCTTGCTTCCCGAAGAAGCAGTGGCATTTGATGGACATGTGCCTCCTGAAGAAAGATACAAGCCATGGAATGTGCCTGTCTCCTTTTTCTTTTTTTTTTTTTTTCTTCTATTGATGCTTATTGATGAAATTCCTGACTCATTCAGACATTGATTTTTCTAGTCTTCCAACATCTCTACTCTCATGTATTATCTTTCACCTTTCTGTCTCCCTTCATTGAGTCCTCTATGCTCCTACCTCCCTCTTGTTGTCTGCTTTTCACCCCCACCCATGACTCCCCCTCTAGTCGTCTCCTCCTTCCTCTCCCCTCTAGTCGTCTCCTCTCCCTCAGTCGTCTCCTCCTTCCTCCCTCCTCATGACTCCCTCTTTCTAGACGGCTGCTTCCTCTCCCCACTCATGACTCCCCATTGTCTTTAGTCTGCTGCTTCCTCCACTCATGACTCTCTCTCTCTCTCTCTCTCTCTCTGATCCACTGCTTCCTCGATTCATAGCTCCCTTCTAGATCCTCTACTTGCCTCTCCCTAGTCTGCTTCTTCCCATAACTCTCCCTCTAGTCTCTTGCTTCCACCCCCTCCCATAATTCCCTCTGCCTGGTCTGCTTCTTCTCTCTTCACGACTCCCCATTCGTCTCAGCCCCCTTATCACCCTTTCTCTCTCTCATCTCTGTTCTCTCTAAATACCTCTCCCCCCCCCAACCTGAAGAATGTGATGGCATTAATAATTCACCCCTTTTTTCCTTTTTCATAAACAAGGGTGTCCAAAGCAAACCCCCCCCTTAAATTCTTTCAACATCATTTCTAACCACAGCAAATACTCTGATCTTATTTTGTCATAAAAATATACAAATCTACACATCTTTTTTATTTTGAAGAGCAACAATAGCATCACAACAATTCATCAGTTTTAATATTTTTGTTTTATTCATTTATTTTTTTTTTTTTTCTGCTAGGGAAAAGGGGTGGGGTGAGTTAAAAGAAAAAATGCTAAGAATCAAAAATAATTGGTATTTCATGGCAGACAGCACATATTTCCTTGAACTAGGTGACTTTGGATGCAGATATGAAAACTCAGAAATTCCAAGATAGCAAATCAATTGTTTGATGCCATAAAATTCCTGGAATTTCCTTTCTCTTAGTCTCTCACTTCTGCTTTCATTTCTGCTTTTACTTTCATTTTCTTTTTTAAATTCCTTATTTTAATGGTTTTATTTGCCTTTTCTGCTCTTTCCTTTCTCTTTGATTTTACTGATTTTTATTCCATCCTCATTTTACATACTTTTGTTACTGTTTCACTCCTCATTGTGCCCAGTTGTTCTTACCCCCCACCTGTTTTCTCTTCACTGTCTTCTCTGTTCATACCCGGAGCGAAGGAGGAGGAGGAGGATGTTTTCCTTTATTCTCTGCTCATTCTTTCTAGCTTAGAGGTATCTCCTGTTTTACTCCTGTTTGTTGTAACTGGAAAAGACTTTTACTTCTTCCCTCCCTTCTACCTATTCTTTTCCTCCCTTCCTTGCTTCATCGCTTCATCACTTTTTCTTTTCCCTTCTCTCTTTTCTTTTCTTTTCCTTCTCTCTTTTTCTTCTTTTCCTTTTCTCTTTTTTTTTTCTTTTCTCTTTCCCTTCTCTCTTTTTTTCTTTTCTCTTTCCCTCTCTCTTTTTTCTTTTCTTTCTTTCTTTTTTTTTCTTTTCTCTTTCCCTTCTCTCTTTTTTTCTTTCTCTTTCTCTTTCTTCTTTTTTCTTTCTCTTTTTCTCTTTCTCTTTTTCTTTCTCTTTTTTCTCTTTTTTCTTTTCTCTTTTCTCTTTTTCTTTTCTCTTTTTTTCTTTTTTTCTTTCTTTTCTCTCTTTTTTCTTTTTCTTTTTCTTCTTTTCTTTTTCTCTTTCTCTTTTTCTCTTTTCTTTTTCTTCTTTTTTCTTTCCTTCTCTCTCTTTTCTTTTTCTCTTTCTTTCTTTCCCTTCTCTCTCTTTTCTTCTTCTCTCTTTTTTTCTTTCCCTTCTCTCTTTTTCTTTCCCTTCTTCTCTTTTCTTCTTTCTCTCTTTTTCTCTCTCTTTTCTTTCCCTTCTCTCTTTTTCTTTCTTCTCTCTCTTCTCTCTTTCTTTCCCTTCTCTTTTTCTTTCCCTTCTCTCTTTCTTTTTCTTTCCCTCTCTTACAATAACCAGTATCTCATCTTTTCATTTAATCCAACCCTATATTGTCTTTCTGTTTATCTTTTAGTTCTTTTCACCACTTCAGAGAAATTGTTTTATTCATATTTCTTGAAAATATTAAATCCGTTCATCTCTACTACAATAATTTGAAACCAAAACCTTCAAGGCATCAATCATGCCTCTATTTTATTTCAAATAATGCAAAATAATCTGGGTGTATTATTTGTTTTGTTATAATACACCACTTCATCCTTAAGAAATATTCCTAATGATTAAAAAAGAAACCCAACTAAAAGCCTTTGTCTAATTAAGGAGAGGAGAAATTTTAAGATAATGATCTAGTATATTCTATTTATAATGTAGACGAGTAATTGAAAATAACATAAAACGGTGAATTTAAAACAATATTTATCCTGCTTAGAGACATATGCAAGAGATAAATCTTTTATATCAGATAAGTTGTCTCAATATAAGTGTAATATCTGTAATTGGTCTGTGTGTTCAATTTTAAATTTAATTTTCTTTTAAATTTCGTCTTTTTACTATTTCTCTGAATTTTTTAAATGAAACTTGATGATTAGTATTATTTGGATTATTCAGACTATTGTCCTCATCTTTATTGTTATCTGTACAATGTTTCGGCCGATGTGCCCTCCAGCCTTCTTCAGGTATTTCTTGTCGGACTTGGGAACCTTCTCGAACTCAGGAACCTTGTTGTACAGATAACAATAAAGATAAGGACAATGGTCCAAAAAATCCAAATAATACTATTCATCTTTTTAGTTAAAATTTTTGGTTTTATCAAATGGCTATTGGATCACTCAGTATTGGATGCGTGTGTTGTAATGGTTATCGTCATAGGAAGTAGTCGGCAATCCTAGTTCAAAACCTGGACAAGGCTGTTTGCATTTCATATAGCACTAATATCATTAGGAAAGGTACGCCTCCAACTATTCTCCCTCCAGCCATGAGTGAATAGTAAGACGGACTGAGTTCTTTAACCTTGATTAGGCAACCAGTCAAGAAGGAAAACTCTGAATTCAAAAAATGACCTTGTGTCACATTCTACTCATACAGAGGAGTTGGTAAATATATATAGTATCACTCATAAATAAATACACCCTAACAATTTTTATTGTAGCTGCATAATTTCACCTGCAGAATGATTCAGCCCCCACATTGTGTCACATCCTACCTGTGGCAAACGGGTTGGGTAAATACCTACTTACTGTTTCCTTTTATTTTCTCCCTGTTTTCATCATGGCTGATGGAATATATGACACTTAGCAAAAATGGACCTGGGTACTGATTCCCTCTATTGCAATATGGACAGCAAGTGAAATTTCCTCTCTCAATTCATCTAACGGTCAGCTCCTCTCACATCTGTTTGACCAGTGTTTGTTTTTGGATTGGTATATATTCATTTTTTAAAATATCTGATATCTGTTTTGATTGTATAATGTTTCACTAGAAATAATAAAATCCTGGTATCTTTGGTTCACAACAAAACTTTTTGGTTATTTCCTATAAGTCTAACATAAACAAAGGGGAACCACTCTTAACTGATAAATTATTTATTTATTTATTGATCTACTAGGAAAAAAGACGGGGTTAGGATTAAGGGTTAGTTTAATGGGAAAATAAATAATTTATCAGTCAAGAGTGGTTCCCCTTTGTTTATGTTAGACTTATAGGAAATAACCAAACTTTTTATTAAAAATATTGGTAGGGTTTACTTTATTGTCAATATTAGTGATAGAAACCTGATGCGAATTTTGACCTTGGTTGGATTGTATGCATATGTGAAGGGGTAGTAGGTATTTAGATAACATTTTCAAAATATTTGACCATCTTGTGATACACATTTACCATCTGTATGAGAGTACAGATACGTCAGTGCCCAATGAGGATATACAGTATATTAATAAGGTTGGAAAATTGTTGATACACACTTTATTTTGGAATGTGTGCATGTATTGATGTTTGTGATCATTTACTTTAATCATCTATATTATCTGTACTAGTACAAAATAAAAAAACGCCCTCCGGTCGATGTAAAAATAGATTTTTTAAACATATTGCCTGAGGGGTGGGAGTAAAAAATTTAATGTCAGCGAGTTTGTACGCTAAGTAAGTAAAATCATCAAATTCATTAAATGATTAAAAAATAAAACAATTTGAAATGTAAACTTTAAATATGTATTAAAATAAAACATACTATATATAGATATATAATACCAATCATGTATTTATTAAAACTTGTTTTAAAAAACAATGAGGACTGTCTAATGTTGCATGTTCAAATTTTGAGTGTATTTATTCTATGTTATGGAGATTTTGGGTAATGTGATGTAAGCAGTGACGTAATTTTTGTTGCAGACAAAAACCGAATCTCCATTATTAATAGATGTTTAATATTGAGTAAATTGGAATACATGTTCCATGTTGCAAATTGATTTTCTGTAAGTATATAATGATCCGATTTCTCAAGGGAGATAACTCCACATATATCAAATGCTAATGATGGATCTATATCATAATAGAATGTTGTCTGCGGGTGCATTTTATTACTGAAACACAAGAAACGTCAAGAGTTTTGTTACATGAAATACTGTTAAGAGGCTCTAACTTGAATAAAACAATTTTCAGTCCAATTTGCATCTTAATAATAATGTGGGGGTCTGCATTCATGTTAACTATGATTCAAAGTAATTTTTTTACATAATTTAGAAGCGTGTTTTGGATCGTTGTCTTATTGAAAGGTGAATTTTTTCCAATTATGTGTAAATCTAGAGGGTATAGGATGTCTTTTCAAAATCGAATAATTTTGTTCTTTTTTCATGATTCTTTTGGCCTAATCAAATCTCTGCCCCCCCCCCCATCCCATCCCCAAATATCCACACACCATAACAGACCCACCACCATGCTCAACTGTTGGAATTACCCATTCATCATTCAGTCTTTCTCCTCACATAAACTCTCATCTTACTTCCAAAAAGTTCAAATTTGGACTCCTCTATCCACAATACAAGCCACTCAAAGGAGATAACTCTAGGTATATCAACTGCTAGAGTAGTTTAGTTTAGTTTCATTTATTTGCAATTATTTATAGTATGGATTTTCTAAATATGGAATGAATTGGCAATCGAGCTTAATGGTGGTTTTTAAGTTGATATGATAATAATAAAAAGATTGAGGAAATAAAAAAGGGAGATATTTACCAAGCTTTTTAATCTTAGAGTTTGACTTAGTCATAATCCATTCAAAATTTACTATTCTGTAAAATTGAGAGGTTAGATATATCATTCTTGTTTGGTACCAAACTAGCAAATACTAAGTTTACTTTCTGATGCTAATCTCATAGGTGATTTTCTCTTCTCTTTCTCTTTCTCTTTCTCTTTCTCTTTCTCTTTCTTTTCTTTTTCCCTCTTTCTTTTTCCCCTCTTTCTTTTCCCCTCTTTCTTTTTCCCTCTTTCTTTTTCCCTCTTTCTTTTTCCCTCTTTCTTTTCTTTTTCTTTCTTCTCTAGTATCATGATGACCTGCAAGTTGAATTTATCTAATTATTCAATGCATTAAGTCTCTGGCTTTATTGATTTAAAAAGAATGGCATTCCCCTTTTCTTTCACATAGATTAGACCTTTTCTTAATCAGACACAATTAACTACCCTGCCTCTTTCTCTCCCCATCCTGGTGCTATTGCTATCACTGATAGTGTTATTTAAAGATGTCTAGAGAGGCAATAGCAAAAGATTAGTCATTTATCTCAGAACCAATTGATCATGGCCGATTCCAAATAAGATTAATTTGGGATTTCCATAATTATTTGAAATTGTAGCACAGGAGATCCAGATATTTGAGTCAAGTAGTCTGAAACAAATCTTTTAGCTCAATGTTTGAATGTGTTCCTATTGCAAAAAGGAATCTTAATTTCATAATAATTTGAGATATCTTTGATCTGTACAATACAAATGTAATAATGAGAAAAATGAAAACTATTTCATTGAGTCTTTCTTGGCTGTGTTGTGTTCCTCCTTTCCCCCCCCCCGGGTTGTGTTCCTCGTTCCCCTCCTCTTTCAACAAATTTCTCCATCTTTTGTTATTTATCATGTGAAGCCTCAAAAATTCAAGTCATATGACTTTAAATAACTTTGAAAACTTAGAGGTTAGCAAAATACCAATTAATTTAATAATGTAATTTTTGCCAGCATAATCATGTGAGCTTAGCTTAACCCATGATAAAAGGAATTATCTTTGAACAAATTTTGGAAATAGGAAAGCATGCTTAGTGATTTTGTTCTCTCTCTCTCTCTCTCTCTCTCTCTTTTTCTTTTTCTTTTTCTTTTTCTACTATTATATAACTTGCCTCACAAAAGCACTGAAGAGAAATGAGCAAATTGTAATTATTTTGTTGTGTAAAACAAAACAAAAAAATCTATGTAGCATTTTCTGTTCTTAGTGGGTAATCCATCTTGGTTTGGTTTGGTTTAATAAATTTACTTGTACATGAAATAAAGCTCTTGACTGAAAATACAAAATATTGGATACAGATTAAGAATTCAATATTTAATTGAATCATGAAAAAATTGTTGATTGAAGAATATGCTGGGGAATTCCTTCTATATTTTTAATTTGCATTTTATGCATCAGAATTCATGTTTTAGAATTTTTTTTTTTCTTTCTTTTAAATTCTGTTTTATTTATAGCTGGAAAATAATTGATCTTTAAATTCCCTTGTTTGGATTGGATAAAAAATTTTCTTTTGAATATTTGTCGTTCAGCCAGGCTCCCCAACCCCCCCTTAAATTTCAATTTCAATTTCAAATTCTTAAACATTTTTACTATGATTATCCTATTTTAAAAATTGCTCTCAATTTTCTCATTTGATTTCTCTACTTGAATTTATTCGTTTATTTATTTATTCTTATTAGTTATTTTAAAACTCTTTCCTCATCCCACTCCCCCACCCTTACTTTTGCTTGACCAATGTCTTCATTTTTTGGGGTAGCTGAAAATACCCAACCAGAAGGCAGGTACTCCTAGCTAGTTGTTTTCAATTCCCCAAAATTCTGTATTATTTCAATGAAAATGAGATAGCATGAAGAGCAGATTGGCATTATGGAGAGAGCTGGTGTGCTAAGAATTTTGTAACCTCCATACATTACACAGATCAAGCAAACCAGTTAAGTTTCAGTCAGCTTAGTCTATCTAATCCATCCACCTTAGCGTGTCTGTGTGTTTATATATATATATATATATATATATATATATATATATATATATTTGTGTGTGTGATAAAACCTTTGGACTTAACCAACTCCAAGTGGATATTAAAAAAACTGGCTAGACAATTTGAAAAGATCAGAAAGAAACTCATGAAATGTCTGTGTTCAACAAAACATGTATAATAGAAAAAATGCTGCCAAAAACACACACACACACACACACACACACACACACACACACACACACACGTACGTACGTCAGTCGTATAAGACTATGGGTGTGCACCTGGATAGATAAGTAGATAGTTACAGTGGTATTATATAGATATTTGTTAAATACGCAACCTTTTAACTTTTTTAGTTGTGAAATATTATAATGTGGGAAAGGTTGTTATAAACATTTCTCAATGTTGACTGGACAACAATTGTTTCCCATGAATGTATTTTGTATCCAATTGATACTGTAACAATAAACTTCTGGTCACTTGAAGCATTGTCTTTTAATGTGTGTCACTCATCACAATGACTTAAAATTGAGACTCTCCAAATCAGTTGTGGAAACCGACATCACTTAAGTTGAAAGTCAGTATGGATAAATGGTCAACAATTAACAGAAGTGGCAGGAGGTGATAAATTCACTAGTTATCAGAGCAGTCTTAATTTCAACTATCCAACAATAGTCACATTTACTCCCACCGTTACTTTTAGCAGAATTGAGATGGTCTTCTTTTGTAAGAAATGGCAGGCATTATATATATATTCATATATATCCAAATCTAACTGACTGGTATGTAGGGGATGATTCTATTTGGGATCATCAAAATCTCACTGTACATCCACAATGTATGCTTACATAGATGCAAACTTATAGATTTATACAAGGATTTTTATAAATCCCTAAGAGAGCTCCATGTATAATAACTAATAAATTAATTATATACAGAGCCATATTTATGACGGTTTGTTAAGTTTCTCTTTCTTTGAAAGTATATATATATAATATATATATAATGTGTGTGTATTTGATAGTCTTTGTTTCTTTGACATTTTTTGCCTGCTTACTTGTTTCTCTGTTCCATCTGTCTCAACTAATATTCTCTTATTTCTTGGGGGGAGGGGTATTTGTTATCTTTAATTCTCATGTTGTTTTGTCTCTCACAAGTTCTCACGATATCTTTTTATTTTTTATTTATTTATTTTTTTTATTTAAAAAAAGCAAATTTTTGTTTTGTATTCTAACGTCTCCATTCTAATCCCTATTGGTTTTATCAGTCAAGCTAGTAATTTTTTCAACTTTGTTTTTAAAAGAAAAGAAATTTGTCATTGGTCATGTCACTCTTGATTTGATCTCCACTAAAATTTCTATGAATCTTGATTAAGTACCAACATCTGCCACAAATAATGCTACTTTGTCATCATGTGACCATAGTTTGATCAGAGCAGTGACAATATTTTGCAATTCATGTGACGGAAAGATATTTTCTCAGACTATTGTTTCCAGTAAAGCTTAGAACACATGGCAGACCTTTTAGTAATTCCAGTGTATTTAATGTTATTGTTTCCTATACTTCTGGTAAGGCTCAGTTGTTTAAAAGCATTGTTTTCAAAGATTAAAAAAATTACAATTGAAAAAGCTAGAAACCCTTTTTTGAAAATGTTTGTGAGCAGTATTTCATTGTAGATTGGAAATCAATATCATAATTTTAAAAATCTGTTTTATATTTCTGTGCCAAAGCTTTATTCACTTGAATTAGCCAATTAAATATTAGCAAAAAAATCTGCTTATTCTTTGTGTATAGAATGCAAAATAATAAGTATTGTAAAATTGATTTAGCCCAAGCTAAATTAATGTTAGACCAGATTATGATTTCCAAAATTCGTGCTGTGAGAATCTCAAGAATTTTTCAAAGTATTAAAGAAATATATATTCATACATTTTAGATCTTGAATTCTTATAGGAAACCTTATCAATTTTCTATATATAAAACTACTATTATTAATGCTACCAGTGTACATAAAACAAATGATATCAAATAAGGTGGTGAGTGATCAAGAAAATAAAGAGTAAATCTATATGGTTACTGTTAATCTTTGGCATCTTTAAAGCTATTGTAGTAGAACAGTTGTTCTCATTGTAGCATACCAATCACAAATTATCCACAACCTAATTGAAAAAAAAGAAAAGAAAAAAAGAACACTGCACAAGGAAGTTTAAATTCATGCTTTTATTCTTATTTATTCATTTTAGGAGGAGGAGGAGGGAAGGAGGAGCTCTCAAAGTAGTTTTTTTTTTTACTTATGAGAAGAGAAACTTTGGTTTAAATTCATCCTTCCTCAAACCAGTTGCCATAGCAAGGTTAAAGAGTCCATCCTGCCCTACTATTTACCAATAGGGGAAATAGTTTGATTTGTACCTTTCCCAAGGGTATTAGCGCTATGTGAAATGCAAGCAGCCACATCCAGAATTTGAACTCGTCTTGCAGTGTCAATTTCCTATGATGGTAACCAAACCTTTTTAGATACCAACATGATAGCAAATTTTCTGTAGCTTTTGATCAATTGAGCTGTCTAAAATAAAATAATAATTGTACTAATAATCGTTACTTGGTGCCTATAGGTCTTAATGTAACCAAGTCCACTTTGTATTCTATCTTGATAAATATGTATAGAATAAATAAACTTATGACATGAGATAATCTATGCATACATATTTTCCGAGTTAGGCTTTTGTGAAGCCTCCTCAAAGGAGTGGCACTTTGAGGTTATGGCTGGAATCGTGCCAATAACATGACTCATTCTTAACCTATGTGGTAAATAAAAGGACAGCTTAATGGCCAGACACTGCAGCACCAACTTATGGTTGCTATTTTCATCTTAAAATGCCGCATTCAGGAACACTGTAAATAATCTTCCAGAAAAGATGTAAACCACTGTTAAATAAATCAAATAAGATTGGTCTTAATTGATATTTTGTACCAATTAATCAACTCAAGGATGCAATAAATTAAGCTTAGTTTTTAGGTATCTGCCTTGATTGTATGGTAAGCATTGTTGGAGGTGTGTGTGATGTAATGGTTAACATAATAGGAAATGGACACTGTGAAATGAGTTCAAATCCTGGACAATGCTATTGGCATTTCATATAGTGCTAATACACTTAGGAAAGGTACAAATCCAACTATTCTCCTTCCTGCTATGGGTAAATAGTAGGGCAGACTGGGCTCTTTAACTTTGGTTTGGCAACTGGTCTAGGAGAAGGAAAACCCTGAATTCAAAGCAAAGTGGCTGTCTTCTCGTTTGTCAAAAACTACTTTCAGAGCTCTTCCTTCTCTCTCCTATTTACTATTAGTTGTTTATCACGATTTGTCTGCTTTGGCAAGGACGGTTATCGAACTAGGAACCTTGTTGTTTCTTGGCAGACACTCTACTGACTAAGCTAAATCAGCTCTATAAATAGTGTATGATATGCACCCCTAACTTTTGGGAAGGTAAAATAGACTGATTGCAGTAGAATACCCCCCCTTTTTTTTTCGGACACAAAGATGTTATTTATATCAATTGTTCTTTGAGAATGAGTATAGATTTTTTTTCTTTCTTGTCATTATCAATTCTGATATCAGATACAATTAATTGCCAGGCTTTTAATTTTTGATATCAGTGATCAAATAAGAACCATTGTTTGTAAAACAACCAATGAACATTTAATAACTGATGTCTCAATGAAAATTAACATCTAATAAGGCATATGATAACCAACTGTCTGTCTTTCCTGATTGAATTACTTTTACCCAAATGAGATCTCTTGCTGCTATTTAAATAAAAGCATGAAAAGTTAAATTAATTACCTATAACAAATGTATCTGTTGAGCAATTATCTCTGTATAAATCACTCAACAAACCTGTTCCTTTTTTTTCTCTCTCTTTTAATGCTCCCTATGGAATAGCTACAAATTCAATGTCTAGTTTTGTGTATTGTGATGTTTGATTTTCAATAGAAAGGGAAGTCAATCATTATTTATTATTGATTAGGATTCTTTTTGGAAATTATATTATGTACATTAGATAGAGAAAAATCTATTTATTGATAATTAAAGTCTACAGAACATGACAGCATGGCACTTGTATGAATTAGGTTCATTTTGGTTTTGGACTTTTTTTATCCGTTCCTTTTCCGATTTTATTTTCTCTTGTCTTTGTTTCATGGTTCTCTAATTTGGTTTTCTTTTAAAAATGATTAGAAAAATAGAAAACTGAATAAATCATATACATTTTAAATGTTATGTCAATTAAAATCTAGAATACTATTTCTCTAAATTTTTGAGATAAGGCTTGATAATTTGTATTATTCGGGCTATTGTCCTCATCTTTGTTATCTGCACAACGTTTTGGTCGAAACGCTGTGTAGATATAAAATAAAGATGAGAACAATAGTTTGAATAATCCAAATGATACATAAAATCTAGAATTTTTTCATTAAGAAAATGCTATTTAAAAAAGATTATCAATAATACTTCATAAAACACACACACACAGACACACACACACACAAACATGGTCTACCCTGTCAGTGGGGTTTAAGATATGATGACTACATCCCCCTACAGAGGAGTAAGAGCTCCTGCAGGTGTCCTGAGGATATATTTACTCAACCCCTACGCCACAAACAGGATTCGGCTCAAAGTCAATTTTTTTAAGCAGAGTACAGTTGTCTCCTTCTCCTAACATTAGTATTTGATAGGAATACTTGAAACTATATAATTATTTGTATTAAGAATAGTTACTTGATGTTATAGTTATTAAGGGATAGGAGTCTCTCTCACTGAGCGCTTATCATTTTTGTGCTTGAAATAACGATCTTTAATTAATTGCAATAAAAAAAATGACTAAAATTAAAAAAGATGAAAGAAAACAAGAGTTGTCATTTAATTACGATTGACAATAGTTCATTTAAAAAAAAAAAAAAAAAAGTTAAAAAAATGCATTTGAAAGTTCATTTGAAGTTAAGTTTATGGTGAGAAAAGTTTATAAGTAGATCTATTGATGATAGTCTATTTCAAGTTTTTCTATTTCTTTGGAGTTTGTGGCGTTTTGAGAGGAAAAGTCACAAAGAAATGAACAGACTTATTTACATCTATTGTTATGAATAAAAGAGCAATTGTCTCAACAATTTTATTTTCTATTATGGTAGAAGCTGATGAGAAGAAAGAGGGGGGGAAAAAAGATGACTCAAAGGATTGAAGTCATCTTGACCCACGAAGAAAGTGTGGGAGGTCATTTGTGATAGACAGTGATAGAATTGTGGTTCTTTATTTGATGCTGTATCCTTGTACCTCATTCCCTCCCACACAGTTTTCCTACTTACATATTAATAATATTCTTATATTTAACTAATTGTAGTGATTAGTTTACTTTTGAGAGTTACAAATGCTGAACATTTTTAAGTAGAATTTCAATGCTATTTTTATGTAAATTTTGATTTTTAAATATCCTCAAATATAAATGAAATCTTCATAATTTTTGCACAAAAATCAAGAACCGGTAATATTTGATGTGTATAGATATTTACTTTGTTGTTAATTGTTTTATTTTCATAGTTTCATCTGGACATACATACACACATAACTACCTTTATATATACTAGTAAATATATGCACCCTCCGGGTGCAAATACTTAAGTTTTAATATAATAAAATATCATATTAAATTAGAAAGGCTAATGAAAATGAATAAGAATGCAGATAAAAAGATTTGGAACAGAGGGGGTATAATCGAAAAATAGAACAATTTTGAAACTAACTCTTCCATCATTTTCCATTACTCCCGTCTTTCATTGATAAATTTTCCTAATTTAACTATTTAGTTAAAATTGGAAGTAAAGAATAAAATTACAGTTATTTCTTCTTGTTAATGAATTTCTTTTAAGATTTATCCCCGAGATTGTTGCTTATATTCAATAAGAAAAAAAAAACAATTTGAAATCAATAATAATAAGCATATATTTATTAAAATCAAATTTTTAAGATCAATATGCAAATTAGCCTTCGCATTCATACTGTAAACTGCTCTTTTGTTGTAATAAAATCATGGAGAATGTGATGTAAATAACAAAAGGAATTGTGATTTGTATAGTAATATAGTTTCGGCTACAGACAGAAAAACACACAATCTCCATTATAATAAGATGTATAGATTATTATTTAAATTTAAATTTTTCCTCTTCCAATTACTATTTCCTAATCTTCAGGGAACAAATTAATTGGCTGTTTAGATGAAGGAAACAAAGCAAAAACAAAAGTATATATTTGGCATCATGCAGAAGAATTTGGAATTAGATTGCTGTGTTTAGGCAAAACCATCTTCAGTTAATCTTGCAGAACAATATGTCAGTCTTGGTTTTGGCCTGCAACTATCTTATTGCAATTATTTTCTACTTGTAACTTAATTTGTTTTGACTTGTATAATCATTTTTTTTTCTTTTGCAACTTTTGAAACCGTTCAAAAGTTAGTCTGTTACTACTACATTGTTATTGAACATTAGTTATCTTGAATTTAAATCTACTGAATATGAAGTAATGAAAGACTTTGTGCAATCAGAGATACTGATAGGTACACGTCTTGCGTCCTGACCCACAAAAATATAAAAGGACGCAGTAAAATCACATCTATGCACCCCAGTGTCTTTCGTTTTTCTTCCCTCACTATTTCAAGCTAACTGTAAATACATTTCAATAGTATCTTAGAAATGAATTACACAGGATAGGTTACAAGGTAGGAGTTAGATGGCTTTAGTTGTTTCCCCAGATCATAAATAAAAACCCTACAATCTATTAAGAAACTTTACTTGGGACCCATAAATTTTCTCAGGGATGTATTCAAAGCAAATATGTGTGTCCCAGGATGCACTAAATCGAAAAGCTATCAGCATCACTGTGTAATGAATGGCTCCTAATTTTTAGCCAAAAAAAAAAAAAAACATGTTTTTATCATATATTGAGTATAATTATTGTAAGCTTAGATGTGTTCAAAACATTATTGTAATGAACAACCACTTGTTTGTAGGTGAAAAATTGGTCTTAAAAAGCTGTTTATTACACATTATATATATATATATATATATATATATATATATATATATATATATATATATATTAATACTATATACCTACCTTCAATCTCTGGATTTGGTGTGTTAGGTATATATAAACTAAATGAACTGAAACTTAAGCCTCTCAACTACTCTCATAACCACATATATATGATCTTATTACATGGGTCAGCAGTCAAACTAGTTACAAAATTAATCCTAATTTAGCACATCGGCTCTTCCTTGACACTTGTCCCATCTAACCAATGTTTTCCTCGATGCTATCTTATTTTTACTAAAATACTACAGCATAATTGGAATTGTAACTAACAATTTTTTTCAATACTATAAAATTACCTATACTTAAAATACAAAAGTGCAAACTTTAAATGGATGAAAAAAATCCTGATGTATTTTTATTTTTATTTTAACACCATAATGTTAAAGTGATAATTATACAATTCAGCATTGGAGAAAGTTAGGACACTAAAAGAGGAATTTCTCTCTCTACACACACACACACACACACACACACACACTTTTATTTGTCGGTTTCTTACCTATGGATTCCTAAACTAATGGGCCTATCTTGATGAATCTTAGCATGTGAGCACTTATCACCTCCAAGGAGTGTCTTAATGGTATTTGTTGTGGAGAGGGGAGAAGCTGGGAATCCACACTTGCTTCCTGATATATCTTATTATAATGGAGATTGTGGGTTTGTCTGTCTGTAACCCAAACTATATTACTATACAAGTCCCAAATCCATTAGTTATTTACGTCACATTTTCCGTGATTTTATTTTTATTTAAACCTCAATTATTAACAAAATTGTTTTACATCATTAAGACTGTTGACCATATCTACATGCTAATAACATGCAGTTGTATTTATATATACAACAAAATAGCAGTTTACAGTGTGAACGGGAAGGCTTATTTGCATATTGATCTTAAAAATTTGATTTTAATAAATATATGCTTAGTATTATAGATTTCTAATTGTTTGGTGTTATCTTAATGAATATGAGCAACATTCTTAGAGCTAAATCTTAAAAGAAATCCCTTAACAAGAAGAAATAACTGTAATATTATTCTTTACTTCCTATTTTAACTAAATAGTTAAATTAGGAAAATTTACCAATGAAAAACAGGAGTAATGGAAAATGATGGAAGAGTTAGTTTCAAAGTTGTTCTGTTTTTCAATCATACCCCTCTGTTCAAAATCTTTTTATCTGCATTTTATTCAGTTTCATTAGCTTTCTAATTTAACATGATATTTTATCATATTTTAACTTAAATACTTGCACCCGGAGGGTGCATATATTTGCTAGTATGTATAATGTATGTGTATGTATACACACACAAACACTAAGAAAAAAATATTAAACTATGGAATTTTCACAGTAAATTATTTACATTTTTAAAGTTCTACAAAGTCTTTCCTCAAATCCTCATTAAATTACTGTTTTCAAATATATCAGTTATACTTCATAATTTATATAGACTAGCAAAATAAAAAAACACCCCCGGGCGATGTAAAAATAGATTTTTGAAACATATTGCCTGAGGGGTGGGAGTTAAAAATTCAATGTCAGTGAGTTTGTACCCTAAGTAAGTAAAATCATCAAATTCATTAAAGGATTAAAAAATAAGACAATTTTAAATGTAAACTTTAAATATGTATTAAAATAAAACAAACTATATATAGATATATAATACCAGTTATGTATTTATTAAAACTTGTTTTAAAAGAACAATGAGGACTGTATGAGCGTATTTATTCTATGTTCTGGCGATTTTGGGTAATGTGACGTAAGCAGTGACATAGTTTTTGTTACAGATAAAAACCCGGAAGCAAATCTCCATTATTAATAGATTGTGCCAAATACCTTGCAGTATATGTGTAAACAATGTTGCACTGAAATTATTATATAGTAAAAAGAATGAATGGAAACAAAATTATATGAATACTTTAGGATGGATTTTGGGGATCTGAAACATTGTAATATGAATAAAAATGATAATCTAAGTATCCAACAAAGCAAGTTCAACATTGTATACATGTTTAAGATGTCATATATATATATATATATATATATATATACAGTAATGCTGATAGCTTTTTGATTTAGTGTGTCCTGGGATGCACATATTTGCTTTGAATGAGTCCCCCGGGAAAATTTATGGGTCCCAACTAAAGCAGTCTAGCTTCTATCTTGTAACCTATCCTGTGTAATTCATTTCTAAGAAACTATTGAAATGTATTTACAGTTAGCTTGAAATGGTGAGGGAAGAAAAAAGAAAAACATTGGGATGCATGGATAAGATTTTAGAACTTTCAGATTTTTGAGTGTCAGGGACGCAGGACGCGTACCTATCAGCATGTCTGTGTATATATATGTATGTGTGTGTGTGTGTGTGTGTGTGTGTGTATATATATATATATATGTATATATATATATATATATATATATATATATATATATATATATATATATATGTATATATGTGTGTGTATATGTATAATCTTCAAGATTCTTTCAATGAAACCTGGTTTGTTAACTTCTGTCACTGATTCAGTTACCTAAACTAGCTCTACAAGTACTCATTGAGCACTTTCCAAAATTTATTATCTCGACTCATTTTGGATTTTTCCTAACAGTCAAAATTGTGACTTGTACAGTGTTTTTGTTTGTTTGTTTTTTATAAAGATATATATTTATTTATTCCTTTTTGTTTATTTTTTATAATTCAAAATCATTTTGTTTTGTTTTTCTTTTAAAGAAGATTAAATAATGTTTCCTTTTTTTCTTCTTCTTCTCCTTCAGGTGTTGGGAGCAGCAATCTTTGGATTCTGCCTCTGGCTTCGTCTGGACTTCTGGCCTAACCAGATTCTTGCCATTGATTCAATGCTCAAGCTCTACCATATTGCCATCTACATTGCGATTGCTGTTGGTGGGCTCATTATCATATTTGGTGTCATCGGATGTGTCGGTGCCATTGCATCTCGTCTGGTGCCCTTGGTTCTGGTAAGTACATGCCACCTTTTTCAAGCTTATTTTTCCCATTTGTTTTCTCTCAATGTTATCTGAACAGCATCAAATCATGCGAACAAGAGATAGACCACTAAAACTCTTTCTGCATAAAATTGCTCTCATAAAAAAAAAACCCTAATTTACATAGTAATTCAGTCAGTTCTGCTTGGTCAATCTTTATTAACACAACATCTATGCAAATTGTTGGCATCCTTCTGTCTATTAAAGACGATGACATAGTGTCCAATTTTTTTTATTTTTTATTTTTTATTTTTATTTTTTATAACTGCATCTGCGTGAGTCGCTGAACAGTCCAATTTTTAAATGGCAATATCTTGCAAATTAGCCAACCATTATTAATAAAACACCTGTGCAAATTAGAATTAGCTTCTCAAGTCACCTTTCATTGTCCAACTCCAAACTGGTTATTGATAAGGAGCAGGCAGCTCAATATCAACAGACATTAATATTATCTTTTTTAATATTTCTTTCTTTTGGCTTCATTGAAGATTTATTTATTTATTTTTTTTTTTTTACTGTCATCTTAGCACAGATGACTCAGCCAGCCTCTGGTATATATATGGAACATTCAGGTGTATCTAGTGAGGATTTTATAAGCAATGACTTGAGACTACAATACTTAGCATGCTGGTTTAGCTCAGTCGATAGAGTATCCACCTAGGAACCACAAGGTTTCTGGTTCGATACTGGCCCTTGCTAATTCAGTGCATGAGTAGCACAGGGAGGAGCTGATGGTAGGTGTGGCGCTCCACCTCAGATGCAAAACAATCTCCTTGGTCTAGCGCTAGTGAAAAGGGGATAGACTCCCCCGCAGTCTGGCTGATATCAATATTAGGCCACCCTGACAACTTTTATATTGAAAGCAAGAAAAAATGCCTCATTGCACTGTGTGTTAATATTATTGTAAAAACTTAAAACACTGAAAAAATCATTAGTGGTATAAGCTTTCTGGTATGTATTCATTTATGAAAAGAGTATTTCATTGGAAAAGTTTGGAAATAATTTTGTCAAACTCCCTTTATTTAATTTTATGCAATCTCAACAAAATTAGAACTTTAAAGATATTTATATTATTCTTATACATTTAAAAAAAAATTAAAATCATAAAGAAAAACTGAATCAATGACAAAAAATGATAAGCTGCCCAAAGTCATCCCTGATTGGTCAGTTATTAACACTGTACAAATTAAACAGCCATTACTAATAAAACACCTGTCGAAACAAGAATTAGTTTCTCTTATTACTTTTCATTGTCCAACTCCCAGACTGGTTATTAATAAGCAGGCAATTCGATATGCAACAGATATTAACATTAATCTTTTTCAATATTTTATATAACATTAATATTTTATTAACATTATCTTTTCAATATTTGTTCACAAGTCATTGCTTATAAAATCCTCACTGGGTGCACAGTTTATGCCAGAGGCTTATTGTAAAAACTTAAACTCTAAACAAAAATATTTTAACATAAACTTAAAAAAATAATTAATGCAAAGTCAAATTTAAATAAAAACTTATCTTACCCTAATGTAAATAAAATTTGTAAAGTAATATTTTTGATTTTGTTACTGCATTAGTATTTTTTCTGTTTTCTGTTAAAACTTGCTTGTTCAGTGGCTTTTAAGTTTTTATACATATTATGCAGGTATACACTTTTCTTGCTGTTTCTGCTTTCTTTAATATAAAAATACTAATCAAGATAGTTAAAAAAAAAAGATATTTGAAATTGATTTTTCTAAATATACTCTCTTATAGTTAAGTTAAAATAAGTTTTAAAAATTTTGAATTAAAAATATTGAGTTTATGGTGTATAAGATAGCATCAGAATAAAATATGGGGCTTACAAAGGATTCATTATCTCCATTATAATAAGATAACTATTAAAGCATCAAGTGATGAATAGTTATTGACAAGAAGATCTAAAAAGTGCTGTAATTTGCTTCCTGTTTTTGATTGGTGATGGCTGATGTTTTTTTTTTTTTGTTTTGGCTTTGCTTAATTAATTAGATACAAAATGGTACCAATATGGTTTTGGCACCAAGTGTCTCGGCACCTTAACTATTTTCTGACTAAATCAATAAATACATGCCATAAACTAAAGAAGGTAAACATTTATTTCTCTTTTTGATTTAAAAGAAAATGATTGAAAAAGAGTTTTTCTGACCAATTCTTTTGCTAATAAAAATCATTATATATGTATTTATCCAACCATTTGACACTGGAAAGATGTGACATGAGGTCATTTTTTTAAGTGGACTTTAATAGGTTAAATTCATTTTTCCTTCTCTTGGATCGGTTGCTATGCATACATATACGCTACCTATCCCCCCACACAAATATGCTCCCTCCACATGCATACATATGGCATCCCATTGTGGTGTAATAGAAAGTTAGTGTCGCAGATCCATTACTACTGATTAGCGACTTCGATCCTCATTGGATGCCCCATACTTGTGACCTTGTCACATCATACTTACATAGATATTTGCTATGCCTATACCTTTACATCATCATATAAACATGCTCGTAGCTACACACATATATATGCATTATTGCATCTAAATATGTGAACCTATTGTGAACTTAGTTATGTTTAATGGCCACATTGAAATTTATTATCCACTAATGATAAGGCCAAAAACTATCAATTTTTAGTATGTTTATAATAAAATTCAAAGTTTAAAACATTTACTTAATAACTTAATCAAAATTTGATATATGCTACTTAAGAAATGATAGCAGTCCATGGACTGTTATTGACAGGTTACCAATCAGAAAGAAATTTGATCTCTCTGATAAATGGGAGTTCTTCCAAGTCAGTACTACTATATGATTGCACCACTTGGACTTTAACAAAACACTTGGAGAAAAAGCTAGATGAGAACTACACAAATATGCTGTTTGCTGTTTTAAATAAATTCTGGAAGCAGCACCCGACAGAACAACAGCTGTATGGCCACTTCCCATCTCAGAAACCATTTATGTAAGACTAGCAAGACATGTTTGGCACTGTTGGAGAAGTAAGGATGAACTCATAAGCGCCGTTCTCTACACATGGACACATCGGTATTGACCAACCAGCAAAAACTTTTATTGATCAGCTCTGTGTGGAGACTGGATGCCGTCTAATGGACCTAAGAACAATGTTGTTAGGGATGAATAGCAAGAGAATAAAAGAAATCCATGCTGTCGGCACTCTTTGATAATGATGAAAAGAAATCAAAAACATTAGTAACCTTTTCATGACTATTTTGAGATTTCTTTTTGTGAGAAAACATTGGGATATGAAGTTTTAAAGTGTGCAATTTTAATTGGTCTTTCAACAAGGCCACACTTAATAGTTTAAAAGACTGCAGGTTTCTCACCTTTGATATTGTTTCTGGAATAATCAATTCACAGATTGAGAACCTACACATGATTTTTTTTTCATAGAGAAAGATTGTTTCTGGAGTACATTGTAATGAAATGGAGTGTATCACATCCCTGGGTACTGAAATAGATTTATCTGTTAGGCAATTGGATAGTGCAAAAATCTCATTTTTTTTAAAGTGGCCTCAAATGAGTTAATTGGATATAATTAAAATGAATTCCTGTTATTTTTTAATATAATCCAATTTAGTCCTGAAAATAAACACCCCAACAGTGAGACTTGGACTTTCAGAAATACCTTTAAGATAGTACTTTGTACCATATATACTTGTGTGGTTAGTCATAGGAAATTGACTAGTTAAAATCCTTGATGAGGCAGTTTGCATTGCACAAAGCAATAATACTCTTGGGAAAGGTTTGAATCTGAAAACTCTCCCTCCAGCTATGGGTAAATTGTAGGGCAGACTAGGCTCTTTATCTTTGGCTAGGTAACCAGTCTAGAGAAGGAACACTCTGAATTCAAACCTGTTAAACTCTGCTTTAGAAATTGACCTTGTGCCACATCCTTCTCGTGCTGTGGGGTTGGTAAATATATATATATATACACACACACTTGGGTATAGGCTGAATACTGAAAACCTAATTTTTAGGTGAAAGATTGATATTGAATAATTTTATGAGGTTGAAATTAAGGATGAAGAGAAACTCTTAGCTTAGAAAATTATCTGCCTAAACCCTCAAGGGTTCCTTGCATATATTTTTTTACACACCAACTTTTTTTTTGTTGTGTGTTTTGGCAGCCTTTCTGATATTAGATATTACATACCTGTGTACTGGACTGCTGTGTTGGGTAAACGGATCTGTTAGGGGGGAGGAAACCTTTGGAAAATGTTGGTTTCAATTGATGGCATTTAACAACTACGATTGCCCGGCTACACTGGTTTCATCTTTTTTAAACATTCCATTCTCAACCATTCTTTACACTTTCATTCTCATCAATCATCATCTCACCGTACTTCACTTGAGTCTTCTGTGGATGTCGCCAGTTTTACATCCTCCTTTTGATAAAAACTCTATGACTGCTCCTTGTTTCTGCTTCCTATCCATGGTTATGCGCAACCTGAAAGTACAAATGTCAATTGTGCAGTAAGAATTTACTGTCTGGTAGTGTAAAGGGCATCCCATTATGGTGTAATGGTTAGCAAACTAGTTTTGCAGATACATTACTATTGAATAGAGTTCGATCCTCAATATGGATAACATATACTTGACTTGCAATCTTGTCATATAACGAACAAGTTGGGTAAATACCTACTGTCTAAGTAAAAAAAAAAAAAAAAAAAAAGTCGTCGGGGCAGCCTAATGTTGGTATCAGCCAGTCAGCGAGAGAGTCTATCCCCTTTTCACTAGGGCTAGTGTCTGGGGTGGAGCCCCACAGCTACCATCAGCTCCTCACTTTACCGCACAGATCCCTGTGCTACTCATATGCTGAGTTGGCGAGGGCCGGTATCAAACCAGGAACCTTGTGATTCCTAACTGAACGCTCTACCAACTGAGCTAAATCAGCCCTTTCCCTACTGTCTAGTGGTATAAAAAGCATTTAAACATTTAAATTAGGTTTATGATAAATTGGTATTACTTTCAGCACAACCTTTTTTTTTTTTTTTTCTTAAAAAAAAAACAAACAAACAAAAAAAAAAACAAAACAGCTAATGCATTTGTGATTATTGACTTTTCGTAATGAATTTGATGTGTGTGTGTGGGGGGGGGCAAAAACATTAACCATTCTTTTCATGCTATTGTTTTTTTGTTTTTTTCCTTTGAATGTTTTTTTTTTTTTTTTTATTTCTCACAAATTTTTAGAACTACATAAGTAAATACATATGAAATTAGTTCATTCCTCAACTTATTTTCCTCCTAGTGATCTCTTGTCAAATGTGGGGAAGAGAAAATATTTTCATCCCTGCCCTCAAGCTATGCTCAATTAATAAAATGATAAATATAGTTTCATTAAAAAATAAAATGTGAATGGTTGGTATATAAGTCCTTTTTCAGACTTACTGTGTACAGTAAAACAGGTGTGCTTATCTTAACGGTTATCATCCTAGGAAATACTTTCACTCTGATTCTATTCCTGAGATCAATAAATAAATAAAAATATTAAGCACGTTCAAATTTCACTCCAGGGTGAAGAAATCTTTGATTAACCCAATGAGCACCATCATCTAATTTATTAGATGTTAACAAAAATTGCTAAATTTGGTTCGTAGATCGTCCGCCTAGGAACTACAAGGTTCCTGGTTCGATACCGGCCCTTGCTAACTCAGCATATGAGTAGCACAGGGATCTGTGTGGTAAAGTGTGGAGATGATAGTTGGTGTGGCGCTCCACCTCAGATGCTAAAATAATCTCCTTGGTCTAGCGCTAGTGAAAAGGGGATAGACTCCCTTGCTGTCTGGCTGATACTGACATTAGGCTGCCCACTGACTTTACTTACTTAGTCCAATTTACCACTGTAAATAAACACCCCTAGATTTCTCTATATTTGTGAGACTTGGACCTTCAGAAATACCTTTAAGGTTGTAACAACTTTTACTTACTTTAATGTCCCATAACTGGATGTGACTTTTTACATATAAATATTTATATCAATCTTAAATTATGTATAAATTATTTTTGAAAGCCGCCTATGCTAATTATTAAAGGAAAGTTTTTTTAATTTCCCCATTTGAAGAATTCTGGCAGGTATTGGGTTAAACCTATCACATGGTTCCACTTAAAAGAAAATCTGTGAATGGTTGGTATTTTAATCCTTTTCAGACTTGTGTATAGTAAAATAATACTTGGCTTCAAATTATCAGCCTCATGGTGTATTATAATAGTGCTCATGGATTCAAAGGGTTAATGTATTTACTACTTTAAAAAAAATTTTTTTAAACTTGTTATCACTCAAGGGAAACATCATTTTCTCTCTCCACTGCTACAAAGGTCAAGAGACTCCTCACTCTTTTCCTAACATTTCTTTTTCTTCTCTCTCTCTCTCACACTTCTACAGTTTCTATTCTGCCTCAATTCTTTCCAAGTTTTCCTGGGTCCCATATATCTTCTCCTCCCCCCCTTTCTTTTTAACAACTAATGTCTACACTATCTTCGCTTTATCTTCTGCATTGTTAAAAATAAAATTGATAAGTATGAAAAACACTTCCATAAAATATTGTGCAGTCTTTTTTGACCAAAGTAAAGCAATATAGTAGAGTTGAGATTTGAGTAGCGTTAAATCGGTTAATACACAGCTGCTTTTCCACCCTGCCATTCAGGAGACGGGGTAGGCATAAAAAAAAGAGCTCCCATTAAGTGGCAATCTTTGCTATTCCCATAATTTTTGTTGGATACTGATACCAGGAAGCAAGGAGATATTAGATTTAATGATAGATTGGACTGAACCAAGGATTGCGTTACTGGGAGAATTCTGTTTTTTTGTTGTTGTTTTTTAAGTCTGTTCTCTCTTTCCAAGAGAGAAAAAACAGAGTACCCATGTTTTTAGTATTTAAGACTTGAGGGTTGGGAGGATTTAGTAATACTAATAAAGTTTTGGGGAAACCATCCAGAAAAGAAATTAAGTTTGTGTTCTCTTAAATGAGTTTTTTTTTTTAGTCAGATACTCTAAGCTAACAAAATTGGAAAAAAAATCAAGCAAAATCACATTCAAACTATATTCTAGAACACAGGTACTTTTGTTTAGTTATTCTATAATAATAAAATAAAAATAAACTGACTTATTATTGTTATTATTACTATTATTATCATTATTATTATAATAGATATATTTATATGTATTTACCAACCAACCACTCCTGTACAAGCAGGATGCGACACTTTGTCAATTTCTTAAGCGGAATTTAACAGATTTTAATTCAATTTTTTCTTCTAGACTGGTTGCCTAACCAAGGTTAAAGAGCCCAGTCCACCCTACTATTTACCTATAGCTGGAGAGAGAACTGTTGGGTGCATACCTTTCCCAAGGCATGTCTATATGGAATACAAACAACCTCATCCAGGATGTCACAGTCCATTTCCTAAAAAAATAGTTTCCTATAGTGGATACATTTAAAAGCTTTAAACAGATGTGGACACTTTGATGACCCACCTCAGAATGATAAAAACTGAAGTTTTGTACAGACGGATCCATGCATAAGTTCTGTTAAAATAGACAAAAAATTAATGTATAAAATGTGTTTATTAATCAATATCTTTTTCATTATTTTTAATTTGATAATTTTGATAATGTATTGGATGTTTTCTCATATTAAAAGAAATAACCTTACTCATTACATTATTAGTATCTGATGTGAACTCTCTGAGACCAAAATATCGGGCTTACAGTGTATAATAAAATGTTATGCTAAAATAGTTTTTCATCATGTTGTGTTGACAACATGGATTCCTTGACTCTCTCACCACCCGTCTATTCGTCATTGCTCCTGGTAAGTCTTCAACATTGTATTCAGTGTCCACACAAAACTTATGTTTTTGCTGATTAGCCAACTCTGGTATGTCCATGTGTAGGAGTCCACAGGAGAACATCACTTATGAGTTTGTCCTTACTTCTCCAGCAGAACACCTCAAATATGCAAAATACACCTTTTATGAATTGTTATATTTTAAATATTTGTGCATATTATATATAGTAATAGTTATTTCACTAATGTTACCCATCATCAAAGAATTTGGAAATATAGGAGTTAAGTACTTAGTATATAATTTATAAAAATACTAACAAGTACTTTCATGTAATGAGATCCTAGATGGCTAACTATGAAAGTTCATTATTTGTTTTCCTGATTCTTAAAGATGTTTTCTCATTAACTTGTTCCCATAGGCTCCATTTTAAACCATGAAAGACAAAGAAATTATCAAATTCTTGTTGTATCCAATATCTACTGGATTGTCTATTTTCTGCCTTTTCCCTTAAACTGTTTTTCAACTCAGCAGATGGTGTAACAATCTTCCTTGCTACAGGAAACAATATCCTAATCCTTATAAAAGGAAGAACACATTTTTCGTTTTAAAAGGAACCCATTTCCTGTGGCAACAGTGATTGTTACACAATCTGCTGAATTGAAAAGTAGTTATGAAAAAAGGGACATAACTTTCAATCTTGTATGTACTGGGCACAGCATGCTCACTGGAAAATGGTGACAACCTTTTTAAAAAAAACAATTAAAATATCATTTTAAGAACCATTAATTTTTATTACTTTCCTTCATAATTTTTTAAAAAAAAAGCTCACTATCTTTGAGAAAGAGGAACAGCAAAGATTGGAAACAATAATCATATAAAAAAGTTAATTTGGGCTTCTGTTAACCAATGGCTCTTTGTAGCTTGGTTGATTAGAACAGCTGGTGTGTTAACAGGCTTCCCTGAAGCAAAAGAGATTTTCCCTAAGACTTCAAACTATAAAAGATGAGGAGGAATTATCAAATGCTTGTGCCTAATATATATATATATAGGATTGTCTATCTACTTTTCCCTTGTTAGTACTTGTTAGGGTTCGATTAATGGATCAAATTGATCTTTTTAAGAAATAACATTAGTATTAGATAGGAATATTTGAAACCATATAGCTGCAAATTATCTGTATTAAGAATAGTTACTTGTAGCTTTGAAATGATTATGAATTATTTACTTGAAACTATTTTATGGGACAAAGTCATTTTTGTCATGGATTTTTAATCATAAGATTATATTAATAATGATCATTGGTTTCTTTGTAAAACCAACCAGTCAACAGCATTAATGATATATATATATATATATATATATATATATCCGCACGAGCAGGATGTGACACAAGGTCAATTTCTTAAGCGGAGTTCAACAGGTTTGAATTCAGAGTTTTCCTTCTCCTAGACCGGTTGCCTAACCAAGATTAAAGAGCCCAGTCTGCCCTACTATTTATCCATAGCTGGAGGGAGAGTAGGATTCATACCTTTCCCAAGGGTATTAGTGCTAAGTGAAATGCAATTACCACATCCTGGATTTGAACTAGTGTGACGAGTCCATTTTCCATGACTTTAACCATTACACCATGTTCCATTAATAATATAGGTGATCAGTTGAGTAAGTTCATCAATAATATATACTTACTTCATTTAAAGGCCAGGTTAGCTCAGTCGGTAGAGCATCCAGCTAGAAACCACAAGGTTCCTAGTTCAATACCTCGCAAAGCTTATGAGTAGCATGGGGATCTGTGCGGTAAAGTAAGGAGCTGATGGTAGGTGTGGCGCACCACCTCAGATGCTAAAATGATCTCCTTGGTCTAGCGCTATTGAAAAGGGGATAGACTCTCTCGCTGTCTGGCTGATACCGACATTAGGCCTCCTGACTTTACTTCATTTAATGAACGAATCTTAATTTGTAGCCATAAAAAGAGGGTAAAAGTGTTCAAGAGATTTTAGCTAGATTTCACCTGGAATGAGTTCAATCCCAGCTCTCTGGTTCAGTAGAAAGAGAAGCAACATTATATTTAATCATATATTGCATGTAATGAATGATGGTTAACTTTGCTGTTCAAAAATCTAGTGTAATGAACGACTGTTTTGTTTTGTTTTTTGTTTTTTTTTTAGGTAAAAAATTAGTTTTGAAAAGTTTTTCATTACAGTATTTAGGTAGATGATTAATTACAAATTCATTCATGGTAATAGTTTCAATCTATTTTCCATTGACATGTTCCATCAAGCAAGGCAAGTTGATAATGCATATAAGTAACATTTGTGAAAATGTTTCTTGTCAACTTGAATCCCAATTAATCATTGACATGAAGATTTAGCTTCGTTTTTTTTTTTTTTTTTTCTTTTTTTAATCCTCAAAAAATCATATTTGAATTCAAATATATAATAGACACCAGCTGCAACCAGAAGGCCAAAAGATACATGGCCAAAAATGCTGTAAATATAAGGAATATTGACAAGGAAAACAGTCCTGTTAAAAGAAAGAAAGAAAAAACAAAAACAAAGCTATTAACCCTTTCACCCCACTGGGACATCGGTGTCCCAGTCAATTTTCATTTTAACCTTAAAATATATACTCAAAACAGAATTTTGCATATCCAAAACTTGAAACAAAACTTGGTAGTGAAAGAGTTGATATTTGCAAAAACAATGTTTTTTTAACCCCCCTCAATGAATTCAACAAAATTCGGAAAAATGAATGAAACTTAATGTAATTTTTGCTGTACTATTATGAGGAGGATTTTTTTTTTAAAATCACATGCTGTAAAGCCTTTGTGTTAATTAAAAAAATTTTAAAGAAAGGGGCTGACATAGCGAAATTTTGGCCATTCCTAGTTAATGCCTTGGGTATAAAATTCTTTGGGTTTAAATATTATAAGAAAAATGTCTTTTTTAACCTCTTCCTAATTGGTGCACTGTTTCCACCTTGATATTTAATATTCCTGAAATTGAAAAAGGAAATAGCTGAACACACTAAGTTTTAGATGCATAACTGTCTTATATAATTAAATAACTTCCAATATTGTTATAACCAAACAAGCAATGAGACTTTCTTTCCAACCATATATAATGATTATTGTAAATTTTTTCATGTTATATTGACTGCTGATTTGAGAATAATTTTCTTTCAAGGTGAACTTTCAAATGATAAGCTTAGTTCGGGATTTTAAAACCTGCAATCACGGTCTCAGCTGCTGAGGTAGCTGCATTTGTAAGCACAAGACCGTTTGTCTTATGAGCTTATTTTTAAATTTTCCAGTTATTAGTTTCCCTTGAAGACAAAAAAAAAATCAAGCAGGTAGCTCATCGTCTTTTGGGGGAAGATCAGACCCAATTTGGCAACAATACATTAAAGGAAAGGGAAAACAAATATATTGGTTAGGTTACCCTCTCCCATCTTTTATATACTTTTTCTTTCTGTGAATATATGGTAGGTAATAGGAAACTACAAAACTTGATTTCTCTGTAATGCTCACTGCTACTGTACATTGAATTCATAGCAAACTATTAATCTCATGTGCTCTTAAAGTTACTCATTTAAAGTTTTTCTTTTATTTCCTTTTTATCTATCCATATCGACCTTTGTTCAATCATTCTCTCTACATGAACTTTAGTTTATAACTTTAGCAACTGAGACAAGTAATGAGTCTAGTAAAATCCCTGTTAGTACTGTAGGATATGCAAATTTCATTAATATTGTGGGATGTACAGTTGGCTGTGTAGGTTTATTACTGCTTAACTTTGGTGATCCCTGTCCCATAATACTTGTTATACAGGGTCAGGAAAAACAAACAAACATTCCTTAATTTCAAGGTGTCATAACATCAAAAAATATTGGAATATGTTTATAAATATGGTGATATTACATACATTATTTATTTTTTTACCAGCAGAATCTCTGTCCACCTCTTCATTGTAAGAGGACAGTAAAATCCAAGATGGTCTTCACCACACAGCAATGTGTTTTTGTGCTCGCCCTGTATTTAATTTATATATAAATTTCATATACTAAATGTAACCTCTATTATGAGACAGGTAGTATTTTTTTTCTCATGTATTTTAATCATAAGATTATATTGGTAATCATCTTTTTTCTTTAATGGCATATCAACCTTGGTAGGTTATTTAATGCTAAGGCCATCCTTGTTGAAGAACAGTAGTGGTACTATTTAACCTATAGCTGAGGGAGGCTCAGAGGGATTATTCTTTTCCTAAGAGTATTAGTCAGAAAGTTAACATAATAGTAACTATAGTTTGAACTTGCTTACTATGATATCACAGTCCAGTATGTTAGCCACTGTCATGCATATGACAATTACATTAGCTTTGACTTGTTCAAATTCATTTAATCAAAAAAAAAAAAATAAATAAAATGTTACTTGGTAACATTCATTAATTTTTTTTTTTTTCCCGGATATTTTTTTTTTTTGTTAATTGATTGGGAGCAATTTTTCTTTAATCTTCCATTTTTCCTGTCAATATTTCCTTTTTCATTTTCATTTTCATTTTATTTTTTAAATCTTTATTTTTTAAATTTAATTTAATCTTCAAAACCGGCAGCCCTTGTTTTCTTTCCTCCATGTCTTTTAATGTATTTGCTCTTCTCTGAATTATTGCAAAGATTTGGCATTGACTCCTCCTCCTCTCAGGCAGGTGCAAATTCACTTCATGGTCATTTGAAGATTAAGAATCTTTTTAAAACATGGACTGATTTTAATAATTTGAAACTATAAGATGGTAACAATTGAAATAAACACTTTGTTCTTATAGGATAAGTATGTATGCTTGGTGACTGTTCATTTCTTGTCTATGAGATCATCTAAACACTGGTGCTCCATGCAATGAGTCTCCATTTATATGAGAGTTGGGGGGGTATTCTTTAGGGAGTAGGGGGTATTGTCTTTCTCCATAGCAATGATTAAATAAAGCTAGAGTACTCTAAGTTCCTATCACACAAATGTGCTGGACACTGCTGGAGAAGCAAGGACGAATTCATAAGTAATGTTTTCTTGTGGACACCTATACATGGACACATCAGTGTAGGTCAACTAGCAAAACCACACATTGATCAGCTTTGTGTGAATACTGAATGCTGTACAGAGGACTTGCTGGGAGTGATAACTGATAGGGATGGGTGGCAAGAGAGTCATGGGAATCTGTGCTGTCAACAAGATGATATTTATATATTAGGTAATGTTTGGACAATACCAATTTTTGCACAAGGATATTTTAATAAAATACTCTAAAGAATAAACTTGTTTTTATGCATAGGAAAAATTAGAATTTTTTCTTCTTCTTATGCATATAAAAATGTTTAATTGTACTGGACTGAAAGAATAGAAAATGTGTGGCCCCAAAGAATGGTAAGGGAAATTTTGTACAGGTCTCTGAAATATATAAAATAACTATTCAAACAAATTACTAAATCACATACAAATTCCTCTCCTAACCTGGTATGCATTTACCCAACCCTTCCACCATAGGCAGGATGCGACTCAAGGTCAATATTTCAGTGCAATAGTGCTGGTTTGAATTCAAAGATTTCCTTCTCTTAGACCGGTTACTGTACCAAAGTTAAAAAGCAGACAATTAATGTAATACTTTAATGCTATCTAATAGTAAATTAATAGTGAATTTTAATGCTATCCAATATTTTTAAGGCTAATTTAATTCATAAAGGAATTTTTACCAAGGTTAAAAAGCAGTCTACCCTACAATAACTGGGGGAGAAGTGATGGATTCATACCTTCCCCAAGGGCATTAAGTGCAAAGAACAGTGTCCAGAATTTGAACTCTTTTTACAGTGTGCATCTTACAAGAATAAACGTTATACAATTAACCTGGTAACCTGTTAGATACAGTATTCTTGAATGCTCAAAATAATAGAACAGTTAATTTTGAATATTACTTTTGAATTTGGTGTCAAAAGATATATTTGGTTTGAAGTAGAATGCCAATGTATTAGTTTTCTACTTGGTTGAATGATATTAACTGAGGCTGTCTTTGTTTCAAGATGGTTGCAAATTGAGGTGAATTGTTAGAATAATTAGATGACAATAAGCCCACCTTGCTTGAGGCTTGTTCGTTTAAAATTTCATCTCACTCGTGGTGTTCAATCAGTTGTTGACTTACACTTTTGTTGCAGCAGCAGCAGTAGCAACATACTAGTCTAGTTGCCATAGATACAAATTGAGCTGCACATAATTTCTTCTTTTTTTTTTTTCTTTTTTTTTTTCTTTTCTTTTCTCAATTTATATTCTCAGCACCTGCTTACCTCTATCTCCAACTTTCATTTTCTCTTTCTCTTCTGTATCTCATTCTCTTTAGCATCCACCTGTTCCTGCTACTACTACTACTTTCTTTCTTTTAGATCCCTCTATCTCTCATCAGTTATCTTTTCTTTCTTTTTTTGTCTATTCTTCTCCTCACACTACTTGTTTTGATCTGTTTCAATCTCTACCCCTCAAAAAATCTCTCTCTCTCTCCTCTCTCCCTCTCTCCTCTCTCTCTCTCTCTCTCTCTCCCTCTCTCTCTCTCTCTCTCTCTCTCTCATATCATATCTGTTCCACACCCTCTGTTTCCCCTTTTGTCTGTTTTTCTACTTCCTTAAGTTCTTAATTATTTCTTTCTTTTAGACTTACTTTTCTCCTACCTTTCTTTTCATCTATTTTTCACTTTCACACTCTTTTCTTGAGTCTGTTTTCTATTTCCTTTCATTTTTCAACTTTTTAACTCTTAAAAAAAATCTTTTCTCCCCTACCTTTCTTTTGATCTGTTTCAGTCTTTGTCCCTCCCTCTGTTCCATTTTTCTCTCTGTAGTGTCAATCTCTCTCTCTCTCTCTCTCTCTCTCTCTCTCTCTTCCACCTATCTCTATTCCTTTAATTTTGTACTTAGTGCCTTTTTCTTTTACATCTTCCTTAAAATGTCTATGGGAAGGTGCTCAGCATCTTTCTCTTTTTCTTCTTTTTCCCTGTTCTTATTAACCTCAACTCTCTTGTCTTTTACTGAATAAGAAAGTTAGCAAGCACACACAAGCCATCTTGTTTCCCCATTAAATTTACTTTCTTATTCTACTCAAATCTTTATATTTCCTTGTCCAGGATGGGCACCAGTTTGGCTAGGAGCGGGTGATAGGAGGAAAAAAAACCTGTAACCTCCTTCACTCACTTTTACTTTGTAGTGTCCCAACTCAAAGATCATGTCAATTTTTGAATGACAAATGACACTCACTTGCAGACAAGTCTAACAATTATTCTAAGTTAGTATGTTCCTTTTCTTTTCATAAGATTTCGGCTGATGTACTTTAGTCAATTATTATAGGTATTTACTTTGCTTCCTGATATATGCAGGATTTCGATGCAAGTTTGTTTTTTAAGTGGAGACCCTCCCACGAAAGTGTCAAGGGTCAATTATAAACTCTGTTCTGACATTTAAAAAAAACTTTATTTTCCTTTCAAAGAACACTTTTGTGTGTGAGTGTGTTTTGTTTTTGTTTTTGTTTTAATCTATTAGAATGATCATTGTCAAGTGGCTGAAGATTGAGTTGAGTGTGACACTTTGTTTTATTTAACAATTGGGCTTTTATAATCCTTTTCTCTTAAAAGAGGTCTTTCTTTACTTTGTGTCCAGTAGGAATTAACAAACTGAGAAAAAAAAAAAAAAAAAAGGCTTACAACTGCAACATATTCATGAAACCAGTTTCTGTTTTATCACTAATCTAAACTCTTTTGATCTAACTTTTGCACAAACATCTACTTCATGAAACAAAACACTCACCCCCAAACAATTAAAAAAAAAAAAAAGCCAAAAGGACAGCTGGCATAAAGTGATAGTTAATTTCCTTGACATCTGGATACTGAATGACATTCTTCTGTGGACACCTACACATGGACACACCAGTCTAGGCCAACCAGCAAAAACAGGATTTTGGATGCAGTGTTGAAGACCTGCCAGGATGACCGATATGGATGAATGGCAAGAGTCATGGGAATCCTTGCTGTCAGTGCGACAGCAAGGATTCCCATGATAGTTACTTCAATCCTCGTTGGGTGCTCTACACTTGTATGGTTCTGTCAGAATATGCCAAAACCAAAGTCGTTAACTCTTTCTATCCAACTTTTGCACAAAACAATTTTTTATTCTTTTATAGGTATATGGGGAGGGGGTAATAAGACCTACTCTTCAGATTAAATTTGTTGGGGTGAGGACAAAATGTCCCAACTGTATTAATAATTTATTGGTGTATATATCCTATGACTCAATCATCATCATCATCATCATCATCAATGCATGTTGACAGCATGGATTCCCTATCAGCCATTTGTTAGGCCATCTAAACGGCACCCGGTGTCTGCACAGAGCTGATACAAAATGTCCCAATTGTATTAATAACAGAATAAATAACAAGAATTTCTTGGTGTATATGCAAGGGTTAATCTAGTACTAAATGGGTGATCATTTGCTGTAAGCCTCCAAATTTATTATTTTGAAAGAAGTTTTTGAATGGTACTTACTATGTTACAATCTCATCCTTAAGTGAAAGAAATCTATAATTAATCAATTATAAAAAAAAAATCTTTAACCAGGCAGAAATGACATGAGTTGGCAAATCTTTTTTTATTTTAAATTAAACTTGGAAAGTCTATATTTAGATTTTTTTTTTTTAACTGTTGTCCTCATCTTTATTGTTATATATATACACAACATTTTGGCCAATGTGTCCTCTCGCCTTAATCAGGTGTTTCTTGGGAGCCTTCATATTGTAATCGGGAGAAACACTTGAAAGAAGGCTGGAGCACACCTCTGCTGAAACGATATGTATATAACAATAAAGATGAGGACAACAGTCCGAAAAATCTAAATAATACAATTACCAAGCCTCATCTCAAAAATTCAGACAAATAGACTTGGAATGGTTTTAAAATTCATGCAGTCTTCTCTCACACTAACATATTGTCATCTGAAGACCAAAGAAGACTCTAAACTCTCAATCAGTTTACATTCATTCATTACTGAACTTCATTATACTTCAGGCATTTGGATCATCTCATTAATCTCTCATCACAATGTGAAATATTCTGAATATGATGATTTTATTGAAATGTGAATGTAAAATTCTGATGTATTTTTCTAGAAACCTAAATGGCTAAATACACTGTTTCTGTCTTATTATGTGAGTACAACTAGCACCAGATATATATATACAATTTTATTGCCTATACCTGTCCTTAGTTATATTGACCCAAGCATTATATATCTCCTAATTGATGTAGTAGCATTTATTGATGTAGTAGTCTTTAATCCTATTTACCCAATTGAGAATATATTGGTAACTCTTCTGACTAACATCGTCCTCTTTATTTACACTATTTACAGATCTTAGACTGTTGTTCTCATCTTGGTTGTTATATTCACAATATTTCGGGCACTGTACTCTTCCCTTCTTCAGATGTCTTTTGTTGTTAGAATTTTTAACTGAACCCTTTATTCAATCCCTTGGAAATAGACCGTTCTCATTCTACTATCGCTGCCTTGGAATATTTGAAGAATGACAGAGAGCACATGGCTGAATGAATTATTACTTACTGTCCATCATATCCGATGACAACACCATGCGAATCTGTTTTCTCCATTTGTTTCGATCTCTGGTTGCATCTTGCCAACTGCCTATGGAAATTTTCAAGTCCTCGAGGTTTCTCTTGATGTTGTCTTTGTACCTGAGATTTGGTCTACTAATTCAATGATCCCTCTCTCAGTTGAGAGTGCTGAATCTGCTTTGGCAGTCTTTCATCCCCAAGTCTGTTTAAGTGGCCAGCCCATCTCAGGTTGTACTGGACAAGTATGTCATGCATGCCAGGGAGTTCAGTTCTCTCCAGGATGGTCCTGTTTGAAACATGCTGCCACCTCTTGACATTTGATATACTGCACAAGTGACGCATCATGTAGACATGTAGTCTGTGGGCATCCACTTTGTATACCGACCAGGAGGGTTGAGAAAACTATGGCATGGTATACTGCACATTTAGTTCTCAGGAGATGTCTCTGTTGAACCAGATGAATATAATGAATATAACAACCAAAATGGATGACAATAGAATTGTGAATAAAGTATGTAATTCCTCATTTCAGAAATTTTCACATATATTATCCTCTTTGTAATTCAACACAACTGTCTTGTCATTATTAAATACGAGTTTGCTGAAAAGTTCATATCTGCTGTTGATGATGACTTTTTTTGACCGATGGAAGAAGTGTGTGGACTGCAAAGAAGGAGGGGACTGTTTAAAACTATACCTCATTTGTCACATTCAATGAGAGTATCTTGGTCAGCTTATGAACTTTTCAGTCAACCGTCATTACTGTGTAGGTTAAAGTTATGCTAATGAGTTTGCTGAGTGAGCAGTGGGTTAAAATGCCTCTCTCTCTCTCTCTCTCTCTCTCTCTCTCTCTCTCTCTCTCTCTCTCTCTCTCTCTCTCTCTCTCTCTCTCTCTCTCTCTCTCTCTCTCTCTCTCTTCTCTCTCTCTCTCTCTCTCTCTCTCTTCTCTCTCTTCTCTCTCTCTCTCTCTCTCTCTCTCTCTCTCTCTCTCTCTCTCTCTCTCTCTCTCTCTCTCTCTCTCTCTCTTCTCTCTCTCTCTCTCTCTCTCTCTCTCTCTCTCTCTCTCTCTCTCTCTCTCTCTTCTCTCTCTTCTCTCTCTCTCTCTCTCTCTCTCTCTCTCTCTCTCTCTCTCTCTCTCTCTCTCTCTCTCTCTCTCTTCTTCTCTCTCTTCTCTCTGATAGCATCTAATGATGATGAAAGAAAGGATAAATTGAAATCTGATGTTAGTCTGAAGAAATACTGGAGTTTCCAAAATAGACAAGCAGATATTTTCCCCCTTCCGTTTGGAAAAGTCATTGCCAATAATTATCAGCCCACAATAACTACCACCTACTGCTGTTATTTCTCCATAGAACTAGAAGATATCCTTAATCAACCTTGATTGGACACACTTGTCCCCCCACCCTCTTTTTTGTTTAGTCAGCATTTATTATATGTTAATATTTCCTCAGGTAAGCATTTTTCAAGTCAAATCATTTACAATTTGTTTTATTTTTTTAGCATTTTATTAATTTATTATTTTTTTTTTACAAAAGTGTTTTATTGTTGCATTAAAATGAATTTGATAACAAATGATATTATTTCTATTATGTGTGCTTAATATACAGGGTGTTAAAAAAATTTATTTTTGTAATCTAATAACTTTACCAATGTGGGAGTCCCCACAACATGATTATGTTGAGATTAGGACTAATACCCTTGGGAAAGGTATGAATCCCCTTATACCCCCAACTATGGGTTAAATAGTGCCATTAGTATTCTTTTACAAGAATGGCTTTGGCATTAAATAACCTACAAAGGTTCATATGCCATTAAACTAAGAACCTAAACTTTACCAATTCTCGTTCAAATGATTTTAACAGCATGTGTGGAAACAAAAATTCTATGTTTAAACAACTTTTCTTTTCCAGTGAATGGCATTTCTATACCTGAAAAGAAAAATATCAAACATTGAATTTTGAGTTGTTTCTACACATGCTGTTAAAATTTGAGATCATTTGAATGAGAATTGGTCAAGTTATTAGATCACAAAATGACATCAATTTTTCTGAAACAGTGTGTGTGTGTGTATGTATGTATGTATGTATGTATGTATATGTATATATATATATATATATATATATTATATATATATATATATATATTTGTATTTTGCTTGAAGGCAATTACAATGCAAAAATATAAATAATAATATATACTTTATTCAACAAAGCTTCTAAAAAACAAACATTCAAAATCTTATTTCCTTCGCTGAGGCATAGGCCTGGTTTGTTATTGTTCACTCAACGTCCCCGTACCTTATATGGTAAAGGCGTATCAGTATCATTGACAGGTTAATTTCGCAAGGATTGTCCGGTGCGTATCGTGGCCGAAGCTGTATAGTCTCTGACTATGCCTGCTGAAGTCCCGGTTTTGATTTCTGTCGGAGGGAAATCGTTAGTATACATCGCTGATGAGACTTAATAAAGTTGAAACAGTCTGTACGATGTTCTACACACCAAATGATTCTTTGTCGAGATTCACTTGTCATGATTATTTTCTATAATTATCGAATTTTATACAATATACGCATTGTAATTGCCTTCAAGCAAAAATATAAATAATGATATACTTTATTCAACAATGCTTCTAAAAACAAACATCCAAAATCTTATATATATATATATATTATATATATATATATATATATATAAGATTTATCCAAAACTTGGTAGTAAGGGATGATTCTATATGTGATTTCTAAGATACACAGTATTAATATTGTATGATCCAGTATGTATAAATACAGTGAATCTTTAAATCACTAAAGAGAGCTCAATGTATAATAAACTTTTTAGATCATATACAGAGCAATAGAGAAAGCTAAGTATAGCAATGCTATGATTGCTTAGGCATGAAACTGACAATCACCAAGCATCATTAACACTGTGTCAAGCTATCCTAACTTAGATCTACATATGCTCTATCACTGTACTTTTTATTTATGAATATACCAAACTACATTATTAGTACTAGCAAATATATGCACCCTCCGGGTGCAAGTATTTAAGTTTTAATGTAATAAAATATTATATTAAATTAGAAAGGCTAATGAAACTAAAACTCTCGTCTTTCATTGTTATTTTTTCTAATTTAAATATTTAGATAAAAGAGGAAGTAAAGAATAAAATGAGTTATTTTTTTCTTGTTAATGGATTTCATTTAAGATTCATTGAAGAGATTTTTGCTTATATTCATTATAATAAAACCAAACAGTTAGAAATCAATAATACCAAGCACATATTTATTAAAATCACATATGCAAATTGACCTTCCCATTCACACTGTAAACCGCTATTTTGTTGTATATATAAATACAATTACATGTTATTAATATGTAGATATGGTTAACAGTATTAATAAAGTAAAACAATTTATTAATAATTGAGGTTTAAATAAGAATAAAATCATTAAGAATATGATGTCAATAACTAAGGGAATTATGACTTGAGTTGTAGTTTCGGTTACAGACAGAAAAACACACAATCTCCATTATAATAAGATGTGTGTATGTATATATTATGTACATTTCTTGCTACATTTTTGTGTGTGTGTATATATATATATATATATATATATATATATATATATATATATATAATGTGTGTGTGTGTGTGTGTGTGTCATGAGGTGGGCTTTGTGGATTGTAGAATCTTAAATGTGTTTATATAGGCTTACAAAATGTGGATATACATGAATATGTTGGTGTGTGTTGTATCTTTTTCTTCCATGATGTATGACCAGTTTTTGCAGCATTTTCTATTTCAGGATGCAGCTTTACTCTCATTGTGTATGTGTGTTTTTTATTTATTTTATTTTTTATTTTTTTATTTTTTTTATTTTTTTATTTATTTTATTTTTTATTTTGTTTCTAATGTTGAAATGATGCTTAAAAGTCAAAGAACTCTAAATGTAAAATAAAGATTTTTTTTTCCATTTCAGTTGTCAGTTATTTTGTGATTTTGAGTGCATAAAAACTTTGACATTTAATGAGATGAAAAAAAAAAAAGATAAGTGTGGAATTAAGTGAAATCTCTGAAAATGTCATAAAAAAAGAAAGAAAACAGTATTTTTTCCTGTTTTTACTATATAAAAAAAAAAAAACTCAACTAAAATCCAAATTTTTTTTTCTTTCTCCAAATCATTGTCGATCCAACCCCACTTTGTATCAATAGAAAATGAATTAGTTTCATTATCACATATTTCAATTAACTGATACACCTATCCATACAATTAGAAATATTGTATTTTATTATAAGACAATTCCATGGGAATATATCAAACTAGTATCTACGACTTGAAATTATTTGATTTTAAATACTAAATCAGATTATTTAAAAGGTTATTTTGATATAGAATCAAATTAGATTTAGATTGTGTATGTAACATGATGTACAATTAAGTATATACAATACATCCCTTTATATGTAGAATAGATTTAAGTGTCTCAAATATCGTGGAATTTTTAGTTTTCCTTAACTCTGTTATAATTTAGCTTTAAACAATTTGATAGACTCAGATAATATTCCATGAAACAATGATTAAGAAACGTTTTCTTGATTTTAGGCAACTGTTACTATTGGTCTGGTGTATTTTGTGGTTGCTTTTTTAACTGGTGGATTTAGCAAAATATGTTTATGAAGATTTTTAACATGAAATTTATCAAACGTCATGTTAATTTCATCAAGATTTGACACCCACACCCACATACACACATACATATATGTGAGACTTTTGTGGTGGATATGTAAGAGTAAGAATAGCATGATCTTTGTTGAGAATCTGTTTATTCTAACTATTGTTGTCAATATAGCTCTTCATCATTACCAAATAAGCAAACTCCATTTACCATGGGAAATGTTTCTTTTTTTAATCTCTTAGATTATTGTATGTGGATAATATTGTAAACTGACAGGTTATATTGTTTATAGTATAATATTGACCTGAGGCAGATTTGAACTTCTCTTATAGACTTAATCTTAAAAGCATTCACTCCACAAGAAAGAATGTTATATGAATTAGCATTAAGATTAAATTGCAATACCTTGAATATTTATTTCAAATTTGAGAATTTAAAGATTTATTTTTGATTACATCTCATATTTATAATATATATTTCAGGAAAGTTTACTATTATACAACTTGTATATCATGCAGGAAGCGCTTGTGGTGTAAAGTTATCAGTTTAAGAAATGGAGATGGCGAACAGTTCAAAGCTGTTTGTATGTCATATTTCATATAGCTGGAGAGAGAATTGTGGGATGCACACCTTTCCCAAAAGTATGCATCCAACTATTCTCCTCCAGCTATGGGTAAATAAGGCAGACTCGACTCTTTAACCTTGTTATGACAGCCGGAAAACTCTGAATTCAAACCTGCTTAATAATTGACCTTGTGTTGCATCCTGCTCGTGTAGAGGGATTGGACAAATATATATATATCATGCAGTTGAGAAGATGCAGATATCTAGATTTTGGTATGAGTTGACCAACACATTTTAGTGATTTTTCTATTATAGCATACACACAAGACCAAATAAGTTATACTAGCTGAAATTCTGATCTACTCTTCAGTAAGGGTCAAGACTTTGATAGCAACTGGTTGTAAGGAGTAAATTGATTCTTTAATACTGATTCTGAATTTGTTTCTATCAAGTTATGCAAGACCACAATGCAACAAACACACCCATTGTTTGCAGCTGAAGTTAATATTGTTCTCTGAAAAATAGTTCTAGAATTCTATAAAATTGGCCTTGTGTCACATCTTGCTCGTGTGAAGGGGTTGTTAAATACATACATACATATAAAGAAAAAAAAATTAATTTGTGAGAGTCACTTAAAGAGATTTATCAATTTAAACATGTTTTTTTTAATTGTTATTCCTAACTAAGTAAAAATGCCATGTAATTATTTTATAATTGAAAAATTGCCCTAATTACTAATGTTTAATTAAATGTTAATTTTTTAAAGATAATTCAATTTTTTTTTTTTTTTTAAAGAATTTTTAATTTTAAATAATTATAACTAGTCTCGCATTTGATAGTTCTGTATCAAGCTGGTTAGTATAAAGTGGAAACTATTTAAAATTATTAATATAGATTGTAAATAAGTTTGATTTAAATGAAATAGGAATGGATCTAGAAAGATCTGGTCTAGTCACCGGGGGGAGGGAGAGCTTTCCTCCATCCCCTGTGAATTTGATATGAACTTATTTTTTTTGTGCTAATTCTTACACCATAAAGCCATTTCTTTTCTTTTACTTGTGTTGTCTATCTTATTTGTGCTGGCAATTTGCCTGAAGAGATCTGTTCTCTGATTGTTACCTTTTACAAATGACTATAAGGATTCCTTTTTTTTTTAATCTGTGGATTAGGTGGGATAATTTTAGAACTATAATGCTTCTTAAAAAACACAAATCTTTTTTTTTTTTTTTCTTAAGATTTAAGTTGTTGGTATCTTTGTTATAAAAAAAAGAGAGAGGGAGAATTTCATCTTTTCACTCCCCAATATATATATATATATATATATATATATATTTTTAATTTTTTTTTTTTTTATTTTTTACATGTGTGTGTTGCCATTTAAACATAGTGGGTGAAGAAAAGGTTTTGTGTATACTTCTTAAATGACTTATTTTGCCTGGAGACAAACAGGAGTATTTCTTAAATAAATGAATAAAACAGATTTAAGTGAAGGCCACCAGCTACTATTAATATGAAAAACTCATAAAGAGAAAAATAAAAAGTATGAGAAAAAAAAAACACCAAAAGTATACTCCAATTTTTTAAAAACAACTTAATCAAGAACTTCAGTATAAATTACCAGTGATTCATTCATTTTAGTAAGAAGTACATAATGTAAAGGTAAATATTTAATATGTCTCTTAGTATATATTTACCAATCCCTCCACACAAGCAGGATGTGACTTAAGGTCTTAAGTGGATTTTGACAGGTTTGAATTCAGTTTTTCTTCTCCTAGACTAATTGCGTAACCAGGATTAAAGTGCCCAGCCTACCCTACTATTTATCCATAGATGGAGGCATATACCTTTCCCAAGGGTATTAGTGCTATGTAAAATAGATATTTGAGTATGGTTTAAAATCTTTCCAGGCATGAATCCAACAGGTCTTGAAAGTTTGGTTGAAATAGGAACAAAAATGTCAGCCTTAGTGGAATGGATGGACAAACAGACATTTGATGAATTATGTTATTCATCTACTTCACACACACACACACACACACACACACGCGCACACACACTTAATTTCTTCATGTTGCTTTGTTTCTCTGCCTGTAACTTATTTCCTCCAAAAGCTAATAGATATATATTAAATTAACAAGTCAATCTTACCTTGATTCAAACATCTGACCTAGAGATCTACAGGTAAGTGACATATCCACTCAACCAGGATCCTGCTGCTTGATCAGCCAAGTAAAATTATCTTAGAAATATTAAAGTTAGGCAGAGGGGCAGATACTACACTGATATTCAGAATTGGAAATAATTATTGATTTTAACTGCATGTCAACTCATTTAGGGTTATTTTATGCCTAGAGGTTAGAGAATTGCCTTCATTGTATGTTCATATTTACATTTATTGTGTAATTATTTCTTTCTTATTTCTTAATTCTTGCTCAAGTTTCATCGAATATGAATAATTTTTAAACAGATCTATTTGACCCAAAGATGCGATTTTGATGCAATTTAGTATCATACCAAGGACAGCCCTTCCCCAAAGGGTCTTACCCTTTTACAGGGGATCCAGTCAATGTATTCTAAGTCCCACTGATGGGGTGGCATTTTGTAACATTTTGATAGTACGCGCATGGAATTGTATGATCCTAGGCAGAAATGCTGATCAGTACTTAAATCATTCTATAATTTTTGATGGGTATTTTGCCAGTTTAAACAAAAAGTAATTTGTAGCCTATATTTTGTGCTAACCAAATCTTATCTGCTGTTAATACTCAGCTAATTAACTGGTTGAGATAATCCCGTTTTTACTTTATATTAAAACAATAAAAAAAAAATTCCTTAATCTCTGCTTTAAAAAAAAAAAAAAGGCTTAAGAAGATTAAAATTAACCATTTAATTGTTGGCATTTGTCACTCAACAACTATTCCAATCTGGTGAATGCAATTTCTAAAATGTCTATTAATTCCGTATTAGGTTACTTAAAACTGGCAATACTCATTCATCAAACTGTCAAATTCACTGTCTAATTTCATTCATAACTTTTTTTTTCTTCATTCTTCATGAAATATGACCAGATTAACTAAAAAACAAGTACATTCCACACACAGCAAAAGCAGACTTAGGGCAGACTGGATTCTTTAGCCCTGGTTAAGCAACCTGTCTAGAAGGAAAACTCTGAATTCAAACCAGTTGTACTGCACTTAAGAATTTACCTTGTTTCACATCCTGTCTGTAGCAGAGGGATTGGGTAAATATATACAAGGCAAAAGCAGTATTATTCAGATTTTTCAAACTGTTCTTCTCATCTATTTTCGGCTGATGTGCCCTCCAGCCTACTTCAGGTGTTTCTTGTCGGACTGGAGCCTTCATGTTGTAATCGGAAGCCTTCATGTTGTAATTGGGAATCTTCACAGAACTTCAAACCGAACCCTTTATTTAATCCATTGGGGTAGATTGTTCTCATTCTGTTAACCATGACCAGGTACAAGTGTTAAGTTATGTTATTATTGCCTGTAGTCAGGATTGAACCTGCAACCTACAGATGATAATCACTTAGAACTGTATTAACTCAACCCTTATTTGGATCTTCAAATCAAACCCTTTATTTAATCCATTGGGGTAGATTGTTCTCATTCTGTTAACCATAACCAGGTACAAGTGTTAAGCTATGTTAAGTATTCTGTTATTTTCACCTGTAGTCAGGATTGAACTCAGAACTGTATTAACTCAATCCTTATATCCATTGCACTATGTGTCAAACACAAATTCAAATAAGGCAAAAACAGATTATGTAAAATATTACTCAACCAAAATGGTGTTTTAATTTAAAAGATACAAGTGGTGCTCTTTGATAATGAAATTCAAAGCCAAAAGGAAATCATTTCTGGAAATGAAAACCTTTGAACTGAAGTAAATCAGTGTCTATAAATCATAATGTCATACTGATGCATGGTTTCCCATGACTCTCTCTCACCACACATCCCTATTGGTCATCACTAGTAGTCAATTATTACTAACACCAGTTATAACCTGTTTAAGTAAATTGAAAACAATTGAGGTGTTTCAATTTTATTTTCTGTCAGTGTATACTAAGAAACATTGTTGCCCTATTGTTTGACACACCAAGAGATCTGATCTTAGATATTATAGAATTTCAACACAGTTATTTAAGACTTTTTCTTCTCTATCTCTAAATCAATAAGAATTGATCAATAAATTTTTTTTCAGTCCTTTGAAATATCATGTTTGTATTAATTTACTTAGATTATTTTTAAATATATTGAACAAATTTAATGAATCTGAAGATGTTGGGTTATTTTGCTACTTTTAGAGGTAAATTCAATTTGACTTGAGTTTTATTCTTTGTCTTGAGTTTATCTGCATACAAGTAAAATCACAGTATTCATTGGCATTATATCAATTTGAATATATATTTTCAACTATTTTGGTAACCTTTACTTCGACAGAAACTGAATTTGGTTTTATAAACATTAAATTCTTTTGTGTTCTAAGAACAAAATGAAATAAAAGATTTTCAATTAACCATTTCATTGCAAAATATATCAATTTATTTTCTTTAAAAATCTTTACTGAATATATAAGTGAATGATATTTAGGTAAGCTATGTTTTTAGAATGTTTCATGTAAAAATCAAAAAGATTTAATAATTCAACCAGTTACAAAAACAAGACAAAAAAAACAAAACAATTCTTAGTTGGTAAAATAAAAAAATACCTATTATGAAGTTTTTATCCATTTTAGCTTATCTATTTATCAAATAGAAAAATGTATTTATAAAAAAATTGTATTATCCATTAAGAATTGATTTATTTCAAAACTTTATCGGCATTAAATGACCCACTGAGGTTGATATGCTGTAAAACAAAACAAACAAACCAAACCTATCTATATCTATTTATCTATCTATCTATCTATCTATATATATCGATAGATAGATAGATAAGCTAATATGGATAAAAACTTCATAATAGGTATATATATATATATATATATATATTCTGACTCTGGTTACTTTTTCTGTCTTGATTGTTTTTTTTTTGTTTTTTTTCTCTTTCCCTTAAACTTAGATATATATTTTATACAGTGTGTTCAATATTTGGGGAAAAATAGAGCTATTATAATAATCATTTTTTTTCTTTTATTCAATAATCTATATCAGCTGTTTAATATATTCTATGTAATTATTCAAATTGGATTGAACATGAAACTTTCATTTGAATATAATTGTATTGAATATGAAACGGCTATTATGGATTTAAAAAGAAACAAAAAAAAATTATCTAATATTTCACCAGTAATTAAAAAGGTACATCTGTTTCAAATGTTAATTTCAGCAAAACTATTGATAAAACCTCTTGTTAAAATTGGAGACTGCCTTTTTCCTTTCTTTTTTTAAGTGTGCTAAAGATAACCTTGAATATCTTCTCTAAAAGCTCTTTTCTCAAGTGTGTCTTTTACTCATGTTGATTTGGTAGTTGTTTTTTTTTGTTGTATTCTTTTCTTTAAAATTCTTGTTGGAAAACTGTTTGCCTGTATTTTGTTGGCTGATGCCTTGGGCATTGTGGTCTGAACAGCATCTTTTAAGATATTTTTGGTTCTTGAGAGAAATCAAAGAAAATGTTTGTTGGGCTTTAAAACCACTTCATTGCCTATTCATTTTGCTTTTGATCAAAGTAATAACCTTTTATGACCTTAAGTCACTTTTTCTTTTTTTTTCTCTGACCTTATATGTAATTTATTGTTATTCAGAACAGCTGGATATTATGGATTTTGCTTGTAGGGAAGGCTTTTTCTCCAACTTTAAAGCTGTTTCTTTTCTTATTTTTTACTTACCATCTAAAATTGAATTGTTGGTCTTAGAATTTATTAAGCTTTGTTTTGTCTGGCACACAGTCCGTGCTGTTCATAAATGGTCACCCATTTAAGTACTGAACAGGCTCATTGTGGCTTAACAATTGAAGCCGGCACCTTTCTGTCCATTAAGGACGATGGCATGGTGTCCAAAAAAAAAAAGATCTGCTTGTGCACAAGTGGCTGAGCAGGCCAATTCCTGAGTGACAGTCTTTGGTGCACTGACTCCACACAAACTGAGATGCTCACTAGAGCTGCTGTTTTCTCTCCTTCCTTCTGGCTCTCTTTGTTGTAGAGGCTACTCTTCTCACCACCTTACTCCTCTTTGTGCCTTGTTTAACATTATGGCACCAGTTACCTTGGTGCTATAAGTTGAACTGTTGATCTTTTGGCAATTCACTATAGAAGATTGTTGAAATATCATGACAGCATGGATCTCCATGACTCTTCCTCACCACTCGTCTGTATAACATCCAATATCAGCATAGAGCTGAGCAATGTAGGTTTTTGCTGGCCAAACCATACTGGTTTGTCCATATGTAGGTACCCATAGGAGAATTTATGACCTCATCCTTGCTTCTCTGGCAGTGTCTAGCATGTCGTGTTCATCCGATTTGGATGCTTTGTTTGATAGGAGGCAAGTGGCCGTACAGCTACTCTTTTGTAGGAGGCTGCTTCCAGGATGTGTTCAAGACAACATGCAGCATCCTTGTACAGTTCCCATCTAACTTTTAACTTTTACATTGGTTTAGATGAATCACTATTCTCATTGAGTGATACGAGTAAAGTCTTAAATGTAGACACACTATAGAATGCTTAGCTATTTTTGGCAAAGTATGAGATAAGCTCATTTAATTCTGACTTTATATAATCTAGGATTTTAATATAATGTCTAAGTGTTCTATAGAATGACTAATATTTCTTGGCAAAGTATAAAAGACACAAAAGGACTGAGCACTTTGTTAATGAATTAAAAATCTGTGAAAATTAATTAAAAATATAATGGATAAGAGATGAGAAAAATATCTTAGTAATCTCATACCTGAAATCTACTTAAAAAAATTTTTGTTTGTGTATGTAACTGCAATTCACCAAAAATGGTACAACATAGCTAGAATTTTTTTTTTTTTAGATTGGTTGTTGTTTGTTTGTTGGTTGGTTGGTTGGTTGGTTATTTTGTTTTAGGACTATTTTTTTTTTTTTTTTTTTTTTTTTTTTTTTGTCATTTAATGCTAAATCAAGTCATTTTCTTAATAAACAAAGGGCTTGGGTTGCTTACTACAGTACCTGCTGTTGCTTAAGTGGTCACCCAAATAAGAATTGGACAGGTTCATTGCTGCTTAACTTCGGTGATATAGTGCTTTCAGTGTGACTTGACCATGATATCTTTATTAAAACAATATCATTAAAATGCTCTAGCACAGAGAATAAAGTAATTCCTAATCCAATTTGCAATTAAATGATCATTTTGTGGGGTCTGTGTTCCCACTGAACATCATCTTTTAATAATCCATATTCTTCATATAACAATTGAAGTGTTATATTTGGGAAATATAGTATTGTATAGAATGCCTAGCTTTTTTTTCCTCCTTTTGTTTGTTTGTTGAAGAATAGAATGAACTTACTTTATTCTAACCATATATAATTTGCCTAATACCTTTTTTTTTTTTTTTCCATTTTTTAAGTACATAATAAACAGAGGTTGGACATTTTATTAAGTTTAAATCTGTGAAACAAACCAATTAAAAAGATAAAGGGTGAAAACATTTTACTACTAAACTGGTATCTGAAAGCAGAAAAAAAAATCCTGATGAATATTTCATCATTTTGGTCTTTTATTTATTGTAGCACTTATGGTCTACAGTTCCTCAAATAAAAACATTGCTTCATTACATTTATAGCTTTTCTAGATGTACAAGCCTTCATCTTGAGGGTTTAAGGAGACAGAAAATGGAAAGGTTTGTGTTGTGAGGCAGATTTGAATTACAATAAATCAAGATGGTGAAAGGAGATGACAGGCACTTACAATGTGCAAAGGGGGAATAAATATTTGACCAAAAAACACCTGTTTGTAAATAGTGGTCAGGTACTTTCTTTACTTTTAGTCCTGGGTATGACACTAAACTGCATTTGGGGGTGAGGCTTCAGTTGTGGAAATACCTCTTTGTTGTCATTAATCCCAGACTCGCTCTGACCTGGAGTGGTAGAACCTGATAAAAGTCCCATTCAAAGGTCAAATAGATCTGTTGAAAAATTATTTAGTTATATAAGTATTTCTCTCTCTCTCTCTCCATCCCTCACTCTCCCTCTCTCTCTCTCTCTATCTATCTATCTATCTATATATATATATATATATATACTGTGTGCAAATTATTTGTATGAAGAATAGTTACTTGAAGCTATAATTATTTACTAAGGATTATTATCATCATTGGTTACTTGAAACCATATAACTCTGTGCAAATAAATTATTGAATAGGTATAATTACAATAGTAAAAATATCTCTTTAGCTTATTTTGTATGCCTCTGGAACATTGCACATTTTATAGGCTATGATGCTGATAGCTTTTTAATTTAGTGCGTCCGGGGACGCACAGATTTGATTTGAATTAGTTTCCAGGAAATTTGATGGGTCCCAATTAAAGTTTCTTAATAAATTGCAGACTTTTTATCTATGAACAATTAAAGCTGTCTAACCCCTACCTTGTACCCCATACTGGAATGCATGGATATGATTTTTCTGCTTCCTTTTAGATTTTTATGCATCAGTGACTCAGGCAGCATATCTATCAGTATCTCTGTATAAATCACATCTGGTAGTGAAAATATCCTTCTCTTTTATTTTTGGCTATATTAGTCTCTGATATAACCCCCCCCCCAAAAAAAAAAAAGAGAGAAAATATTCCATCTTCACTGAAAATTCACTGTGCTCAAATTATGATATAATTCTATTTCTCCTTTCATTTAATCAGATTCTGATTCTGTTTATGATTGAAGTGATGAAGTTACCCTAAAAGATATTGCAAAATGGTCTCATGCTCTAAAAGAAACACCCCAGGGTATCTGCTATCATTGTCTTTGGGGTGTAACAGAATTTATTTGATCATGATTGAAGATGCAGTGTTCTTTAAAGAAAAAGAAAAGAAGTTTTGCATGTTTTCAAAAATAATTGAAAATGTAATTCTAAAAAAAAAAAAAATTAAGAAAAGGAAAAAGACAGTTGTTCTTTCGTTCTGATTTTGTCTCTCAGCAGAAAGATGTGACAATCATTGTGTAAATTTAGATTTGTTGGAAGTCATGCAAACTTGGTTATTTTTATCATTGGCTGGCAGGTAAGCAATCTGTTCAAACAGCTGCACATCACTGAAAATTCTAATTATTACTGCACAACCTGTTGTATTTCCATTGTTCTAATTGTTGCAGCAGTCTATGGTGATATTAATGCTTTTATTTAGGAAAGAGTGAAGGATCCTAATTAGCATTTAGTAGTTTTATTGAGAATTTGGATGAATAGTTACAAAAAAGGAAAGAAAGAAAAAAGTTCACTGCAAACACACCCTCCACAAAATTATCATTCAAATAATTAACAGAAAACTTGCTTGTGTCATTAATACCATGGGGACTATTTTGAAGAAAATTAACATTTCATTCATTTTTAATTCCTGTCTTGGTAAATAAAACTTCTTCTTGATGGTTTTTAACATCTATATATTAATACTGGTGTTCCTTAATCTTTTGATCGTTATCATCTTCCAACACCTTCTGGTTAAAAAATGAGATCATTCAAATCATCCAAGATAAAATGCAAAAATGTAAATACCGATTATTTGGTGTTGCTTATTTGCCGAATTATTTCTTAAGAGAATCCTCACCTCAGCTAAATAATGGACCATTCCGTTTTTATTATAAAGAAAAAAAGGACATGCTACACAGGAAAAACATAATTAGAAAGAAAGAGTAGAGAGGGAGTGAGAACGCAAAAACAATAATGCTAATCTGTTTCAGTCGATGGTGAAAAGAAGGAAAGAAAGAAAAAAGAGTGAGAGTTAAATCAAGATTATTATACTTTTTAAGTGTTGTACTATTTGCAATAGCTCTTAAGTAAACATATCAAACGTTGTAATAATTAAATTATCATACTGTGGTATATCCACAGGTCCTGCTAGTACCTTATAATAATATCAGTCTTTAAATTGTATTCTAATTGGATGGTAAAGATTAGCTTTCCTTTTGATAAATAGTTATGATTACAATCATTGCTTTATTTTCTAAGAATTTTAAGTGTATTGCTCTTGTTAATTAGTTATTATTTTATGTTACTCTCACCTTTGACCAGGATTGAACCTGCAGCCTAAAAATGACTGTCACTTACAACTGTCATAGATTGTTCACTATTGGTTAGCGGAACAGGCAAACACTTCCTCAGCTTAATGGACTGTTCCTGGCAGTAGTAGCAATAACTATTTAATCTGTTACAGTTTGTTCAGGAACACCAACCTTGTAACTGCCTGGAGAGGCTATAACACTTTGACTTTTATTAGCTCTAATAAAAAATCATGCTATTTTTTACTGCGGGTTAGCTCAGTCGGTAGAGCGTTCGGCTAGAAACCACAAGGTTCCTAGTTCGATACTGGCCCTCGCCAACTCAGCGTAAGAGTAGCACAGGGACCTGTGCGGTAAAGTAAGGAGCTGATGGTAGTGTGGCGCTCCACCTCAGATGCTTAAATAATCTCCTTGGTCTAGCGCCAGTGAAAAGGGGATAGACTCCCTCGCTGTTTGGCTGATAAACATTAGGCCGCCCGACGACTTTATGGTTATACACTCACAATGAAAATTATATAAATATTGATAATATAGGTGTATTCATAAGTAAAGAGTGCGCAATATCATTGATAGAGCATTTGGTTTGAAAATCGCATAGGTGAGAAACTGTCAGTTACCTAGTGCCATTGACTTCATGACTTTGCTACCTAACTTAGATATATCATAGAATTTATATTAAAATTACTAGCAAAAAAAATGCACCCTCCAGGCACAAGTATTTAAGTTTTAATATAATTAAATATTATATTGAATTAGAAAGACTAATGAAATTAAATAAGAACACAAAAAAGATTACCTATTTTTACTTTATTCTAATTGATTTCAATATAGAATTATACATAGGATTGCTTTTAATGTTTAAGAATAACACAATATTATACGAAATCAATAACACCACAAAATTATTTATTAAACATGGTTTTAGTAAAACCTGTATGCAAATTACTTAGGCCATATAACATTGTAAACATTTATTTCTTAATGATATATAACACACATTGCAGGATCTTAAACACATTAATAATATGGGCTGTTTTGAGGCAAATCTATCTCATCTAAACCTTTATAGGACATTGTTGAAAATAAGATGCTAATTAAGATTAAATAATGATTATTTAATAACCATTGAGAATATAACATAAATAACAAAGGGAATTGTGTCGTTGGTGGTGCTGTAGTTTCAGTTAGACACACACACACACACACACACACATCTCTATTATAATAAGATTTGCAAATTAAGGAATGAGGAAATTACTCTATAATTAGCATTTTAATATTAATCTCCCTTAAAAATCATGATTAGGATGTGAGCAAATATAGACCCCCCCACACACACATACACAGTATTGCTAACTTGCAAATTAAATTGGAAAATACTTTATTCTCTAAGTAGTCCAGATTAAAAACACAATAAGGGTAACATGAAGCTAAACATTTTAGATCTTATTTTTGGCCTGTTTACCAAAACTTTTCTTGTTCCCCAGTGATACTTGCATTGGAAAAATAAGATCTTAACTCTTAATGTCCTATACCGCCTCATTCCACCTGGCCAGAAGTCACATTCATTTTCCTAATGATAGCTTTTGTTTAAATGTAATATTAAACATATTTAGAAATCTTTGATTTATGGGAAATAACAGGTAACTTTAAATGAAAAGGCCATTTTTAGCCATTTTTTTATATATCCTTATAGGAATTGGACTCTGGACTTAAAAAAATTCTCAACAGATGTTAAGAGTTAAAAAAGTTCAGCTTCAGGTTACCCTTACTGTGCTTTTAACATAGACTAAAGAGCATGGTATTGTGTACCAGTTTTTCTATATTAAAGTGATAGACATACAAAAATATTCTATTCTATATGGAACCTATCTATTTGGATAATGAGATTCTATTATATTGCTTGTGTTTCCTGTCATTCTTTCAAAAAGTCTAGTCGTGTTTCCTTTTCACAGTTTATCTTTTTCTTTTTTTTTTTTTTTTAACTGTCAAAGTATTTTTGTCACATGTTTTTTTTTTTTTTTTTTTTTTTTTTTAAATATGTAATGTACCTGTTTGTCACCCTCTCTCCCCACATTTTTTTGTGAAGCTTGACTTTCACTAATTCTGTTGGAGACATTTGACCTTAATGTCTTTCACTATGTTCTAAGCTACTTTGCCTTTCTGACATGGCTTTTTTTTTTTTTTTTTTTTTTTTTTTTTTTTTTTATAAATATAATTCTCTACATTTTAGATTTTACTTTCTGAATTCTATTTTTCTAAAAGCCTTTTAATCTTCAGTTTACAAAATGATACACAAACTATGATTGAGGTTTTTTTTTTTTTTTTTTTTTTTTTTTTTTTTTTTAAGTGTTCATACTGTGCTAAGTCATCTTTTAAGAGTAACTTGTATCATTATCTATATTATAAAAATGAACTGTGTGTGCATGCACATGCATCTTTTATAGACATGAAAACCACTTAACCGATTTTCCAAAAATTTGGTACACATATGTAGCTGACTTTCAGACATTTTCCGAGATACCTATTCTCCAGAGATTTTTATGGACAAAAACCTTGAAATTGACCTGTCATATTAGAAATGAAGACAGATTAATATCAAGTTTAATTATGTTCAGATAAATAGATTCAGTTTTATTTATTTAAACATTAAAAAAAAAAAAAATCTCCAAACTTGAATGAATCTTAATTTCATAATTATAATTCTTTATACCATTTATTATTACGGTTAAGTCATGCTGAAACCACCCGTTCCTGTTAGATCACCAAAGTTAAGCAGCAATAACCTGTTTAATACTTAATTGGGTGACCACTTCAGCAATAGCAGGTACTGTAAGCAAACTGAGTCCTGGGTTAATCAAGATGACTTTTCAACATTAAATGATCTGAAAGAGGGTTGATATGCCATAAAACAACCAACTAACCGACTTATACCATTTAGAAAAAAGATTTGAGAAAATTCTCATATTTTCTTTGGGGTGGGGACAAAAACCTAAGAATCTAAAAAAAATTGTACAATTGAATGGGAAAAGCCAATCAAAGAAGTTCTGGAAAATTAACAAAGGCATGTGAAAAGCACTTGTGCTTCGTGATAAACTAAGTCCTTTATGGGAAAAAGTATCACGAACATAAGATCATGTCTCTTCCAACTTCTGGTATATCACTAAAATTCTTGTTTATATGTATGTAACCATAACTCAACAAAAATGGCACATGATTGTGTTGTTTCTATTAGTGATATGCTTAAAATTTGGAGAATAAACAATTTCCAGTCCAATTTGCAACTGGATGGTCATTTTGTGGGATCAGTGTCCAAGCTAAACATTTTTGATAATTTGTTTTATTTTATTTCTTTATCTTATTTCTTTATTTTTTATTTTTTTCATTTTTCTTTTACTGTTGTCCTAATATTTATTGTTATATATACATGCACCATGTTTTGGCTGATATGCCCTCTGGCCTTCTTCATGTGTTTCTTGTAATTCATTGTAGTAGATTGTAGAATGAGAACAATCTACCCCAATGAATTACAAGAAACACCTGAAGAAGGCTGGAAGTCACATCTATCAAAATATTGTATATATGTATATAGCAATAAAGAAGAGGACAATAACCCAAAAAATCAAAATAATGCAAATCATTTTTTTAATTTTTAAAAAAATAATTCAAATTCTTAATATAACCGAGATAACTAATTAGAATTTTCCACTCATTCCCAAATAGAATTATCAATATAATCATGGACTGCTG
>CM042141.1:9175180-9210180 GCA_023376005.1 Doryteuthis pealeii | reverse complement strand
ATCACTATCTTTAATGAAAAATGTTTATTATTTATCTTTGTCATTCATTTTCATCGATTCTATTATGATGTACTTCATATATTATTATTTTTAAGGACAATTTTTTTTCAGCTGGTAGTTTTTTGTGCTTGCTAATATTCATTTAGTTGTGTGTATACTGGAGGCACTTGTGGTGTAACTGTTCTTGTCCTAGGAGGGTGATTCTGCTACCAGAGTTCAAATCCTGAATGAGGCTGTTTCCATTTCACATAGCACTAATACCCTTGGAAACGATATGAATCCAGCTATGGGTAAATCATAGGATATAAAAGAAGACTTTCTCATAACCTGGTTGGGTCATGGGGGTGCTACTCTTGTGGCATGTCTTAGGCAGGAATAGCCTGGTGTAGCTCATCCCTCTCCAGGTCTGGTTTGAATTCTGTTTTTCTTCTCCTAGATCAGTTGCCATACCAAGGATTATAAAAACCAGTCTGCTCTACCATTTACTCATAGCTGGGGTGGAAATTAGATTCATACCTTTCCCAAGAGTATTAGCACTATGTATTCAGAATTTGAGCTTGGATAGCCATGTCCACTTTCCATGATAATAACCATCATGCCACGGATGTCTCCAGTAGTGATTTATAGTAGGGAAGACTGTGCTCTTTAAAATTGGTATGATAACTGGTCTAGGAAAAGAAAAACTGAATTTAAACCAGTTTTAGATCTGGAGAAGGATGGGCTCTATCAGGCAATTCATGCCCAAGATCCACTTCATGAGTAGGGCTCCTTCCTCCCATGACAAAACCATGAAAATAAGATAGGTCTCAAGTACACAACTAGATTTCAATGTGTATATTTGGAAATAAATTTTTCATATAAACAGGTAAGAATTATCATTAACTTTTTATTGAATTCCTTATGTCTTCTTCTAAAGGAACATATGGATCAAAGGAGTGGAGCAAATAAAAGCATAAGGATCTACGGGCAGTTAATTCATTAGTTTGCATTTATAAATCCCTTTATAACAGAACGGAAATCCCTGGATCATATAGACTAGTTGTTGGATATATTGAAAACTAGCAAAATATTCCAAAATTTGTGCAACCGTCTAACCCATTTTACTAGTTTTTCCAAGTTTGTATATGGTGGAATTTGGGATTAGCCAGGTGCATTATTTACTAACAGAAAAGCGCTTTGAATAGAGAACAGCTCAAACTCACAAACCTGCAACTTAATATTTGTAATCTCCTCAGTGCCCATTAAACCCATCCTTCCTATTAAAAAAAAAAATAATAATTCAAGAATTAAAATATGTGTTTGCATTTATAGTTCCTAATTTTTTTCTCATAAATTGTAGTAAACAGTTTTGGATTTTAATATTCAATTTATTTATTTGGGGTGAATGGAAATTAAATTTGGTTACCAGAGGTGCATACAAGTGAAAAGTTTGATTAATATTCCTATCTAAAACAAATAATGTCTACACAGTTATATGGCATTTAATATTCATTTAATATTCCTATCTAAACAAATAATGTCTACACAGTTATATGGCATTTAATATTCCTATCTAAAACAAATAATGTCTACACAGTTATATGGCATTTAATATTCCTATCTAAAACAAATAAACACAGTTATATGGCATTCTACACAGTTATATGGCATCAAATATTCCTATCTAATATTAATTTTGATCTATTTGATCCATAACAGGTACTACCACTCCGAGTCAGTGATCCTGGGAGTAATGGTAATGAAGGGGGTACTCCACACATCCAGATCTGGAGCTTCAAGGGGGATAACTTCTAAAAACCATCAGATGCAGTTTAGTATCATACTCAGGACATGTAAAAAGTTTGAGAAACCCTGACTACCCCCCCCCCAACAAACAACAACAACAAAAACCAGACTATATAGAATTCCAACAGTCTGTTGATTCATAAATATCTTCCTTTTTAATAAAGCAAGTGAAATTCAACAAAAAGATTAATAGAACATTCCTTGTTGGTCATTTTCAAAAAAAAAAAAAAAGAATTGTTTAAAACTAGATTTGATGGAGGTGGTCTCTATGATCTCTCTATTTAGAATATTCCCCCTGGGGATGCATATTTAAACCTTTCTTCTCCAACTCTGAACTAATGGTCTTTAAGATGCATCATCTTCTTTACCTAAGGACACCCACCTGCCAATTCTTCTTTTTTGTTTAAATTCACAATGGGATAAAAGTCAACTTGGTAATAATTTATGTCTTCAGTGCAGATTAACTTTATTTCAGTCTGATACCTTATCAGCTTCTATGTTAATCCCTAACTTTTCCCTGCCAGCAAATCATGTGAGGGGGTAATATGGGATTTAGGAATTGCCTAATCCCCTTTGACTTAAGTCAGGGAGCTACAATCATCAACAGAATAATCCTTTCTCTAACCTTGACATCAGAGATGAACAAGAAATAATGAAATAGATATGGCTGTTCTTTTATCAAAACTGTGTGTATTATATATATATATATATATATATATATATATATATATATAATATATATATATATATATATATATATATATCCTGAGTTCAATCCTAGACAGGGTTGTTTGCATTTCATATAGCTAATATCCTTGGGGAAAGGTATACAGCCAAATATTCTCCCTCCAGCTATGGGTAAATAGAGTGGATGGGGCTCTTTAACTTTGGTTAGGCAACCAGTCTAATAGAAAGAAAACTTTGAATTCAAACTCTGCTAAAGAAATTGACCCTGTGTCATATCCTACTCGTGTAGAGGGGTTGGTAAATATATATGTATTTGCAAGCAAACTGCATATTGAAGACAGAATGTGCAAAATGGTAAAAAAGTGTATGTATGTATGTGTGTATATATATTATATATATATATATATATATATATATATATTGTCTGTCTGCATTGAGATATATAAAGAATATGTAGAAATATAAGTTCTCAACAATTGCTAGCAGCAATATTATCATCAAACTTAATAGTATTGTTTTCTCTTACAGAAGAATAATTGTTTTATTAATACAAAAGAAGTTAAACCACAACCAGTGTATTGGTCATGTGATAATGAGTCTTAAATAGTGATCTAACTTCATCCAATTGGATCTAAGATTATTCCTTAAGATGCAAGGAAGGTCAGTTGATGAAAAACTTTCAAATTCAATTGTTTCAATAAAATTAAAGAGCCCCCCCCCCTCTTTTTTTTTTTTATTACTTACTTATAATCTGCACCTTAAGTCAATTCTCAGTTACTAACAATTTTTAAATGTTGACTTTTTTTAAACAGTTGGTTAGTTTAACAATAGGCAATTTGTCACTTTAAAGACTGTCATTTTTTTCCCCCAATTTATCCTTTGTCAAGCAATGATCAATTGATATTGCTTTTCATGTGCCCTATTGCTTTCCTAACTTTTATCAAATTCTCATATCGGATACCTGTGATCTATGGCTGTTTTTTTTTTTAAACAAATAAATAACAAATATAAATTTCCTAAATCATATATAATGGTTACTGTCACTTTTTAAACCTTATAATAATACATTTTATATGAGCAGCATGACATTTTCTGTATTAGTCCATTTTTAAAAGTGCATTAAGGGTAACCTGAAGCCAAACTTTTAAAAACCTTTTTTTCCCAATGGAGATATCGTTGGGGAATGAGAAAATTTTGGTAAACAGGCCCACACCTAGCCTGTTCACTAAAATTTCTTGTTCTTCAATGATACATCCATTTGGGGGAAAAAAAGGTCTTTTAAAAAAAAAAGAATTTTTTTTTAAATAAAAAAAAAAAAGTTTGGTTTCGGATTACCTTTACCACACTTTTAACCTGGAGTATGTTTCTGTCCATGACTTTTCCCCCCTCTGTAAAGCAAACAAATCCATACAATTAAGTGAATCTGCTATGATTCATATGTTTAACCTACAGGCAAGTAATGTACCCATTATACAAGTGCTCTACTGCTTGAAAAAGAGGATGAAATTAAACTTTATTTTTTTATTTTTTTTAAGAAAATTTTTATTGGTGGCTACATTTACCTGCTACTATGGGACTATATTCCACTACTTCCCCATCTTTTTAAATCCTAGTCTGTGGTACCTTTCTCTCACCACAATTATGTCTATAGTGACTTATTTTTAAAAAATACAAAGAAAAAAAAAACAGTTTCCTCCTAACTCATAATTTCCTTTTTGTGACATTAGAATTAAGCATTTTTATTTTTAATTTTGTAATTACAAAAATTAGTCACTTATTTTTTTTTTCTTTCAAAAATATTGATGTATTAGTTTAATTTAAACAATTTAAATTACACTTCTTTTTTTAAAAAACCTGACAGATTCACTTTACGCTGATGCCCATAGGAAACATGAATCCGTTTCTTCTCCCCCACCCCAGGGGTAGATTGGATTCTTTAGCCTTGGTGAAGCAACCGGTCTAGGAGAAGAAAAAGTTTGAATTCAAACAAGGTGTACTCTGCTTAAAAATTGACCTTATGTCATATTCTATCCATTAAGGAGGAGGAAGGGTTGCGTCAATAATACCCTCACTGGCTTAGTGGTAGCTGTGACCCTATGCATCACAAGATCAGCTAGATTCAAGTAGAGGAACTGATTACTTTGTAAATCCATATTTGAAAAGCCAGGCCTCAGGGTCTCATGGGAAATATGCTATGATTTTAGCCATAAGGCACAACACTGATCTTTATCATTTTTCACATGCCTAATACATGACTCAGGGAAATTCATAATTTGTAAGCCCTGTTGGCAAGGTTTAGAATACATCAACTGCATCCTCAGCTAGGGGGTAAGTACCCCACCAAAGGAGGGGTTCTAGGTATCACACTAAATTACATCTGATGATGAGGCTCAAGTTCTGGGAGTGTAGAGTCACCCTTTCATTGCCATTAATTCCAGTGCACTCTGAACTGCAGTGGTACTACTTGTTTGTATCTCATCTATGAATCGAGCTTTTGGGAAATTATTAGTATTAGGTCAGAACATTTGATACTATATAATTTCTTAGTTAATTCTTCACTAGTCTGAGTACATCACTATATAATAATTAATAATAATAATAATGATGATGAACCTAGTATTGATTAACAAGAAAAAGAACTTGTCAACTGGTAGATTTTGCAGTTCCAGCAGATCACAGGTGAAAATGTAAGGAAACAAAAAGATAAATAAATACCTGGACCTTGCCAGAGAATTGAAAGAAAAAATGGAATATGAGAGTGAAAGTGATACCAATTGTAGTTGGTGCTCTTGGAACAATCCCCAAGAGTTTAGAAACAGTCTAGTGGAATTGGAAATCAGAGGAAGAATTGAGACATTGTTAAGATCGTCTAGAATATTCAGAAGAATCCTGGAGACCTGAGGAAACTTGTTGTCCCTCAGACTCCAGTGAAAGACCATCAGCTTATGCTGTGTGAAAAACTCAAAAGGAGTGAAACAATAATTCCTCATCTCAGAAATTCATACAAAAATTATGATTCATCTGTTTTGTTTAGAGGATTTAAATCTTGTGGATTGTTTGTAATTTCTTGTGGCTTTGAATGGTGACAGGATGCCAGAAATGAAAAGCAAATGTAAGAAATGACAGACTTTAGTTAATAAAATGAATCCTGGTAATGAATAAAATTACAACTAAAGAGATTAATAAAATAAGATTATTAAGCAACGATTGCAGATTTAATTTGGATGTTTTTAAGTTCATGCCAAGTTATTGTATACATGAGAGAGGGGGGAGATGATTAGAAATGCAATTTTTATACTTTCAAGTAAATTAATAGGTTTTTAAATAATTAGGTCTAGATTGATGACACAATGTATATACGGATTTCTTGTGAAGGCGTGTGATGAAATGGACATGGTGAAACAAGTTCAAATCCTGGACGAGGCTGTTTGCATTTTACAAAGTGCTAATACACTTGGGAAAAGTACGAACCCAACTATTCTCCCACTAGCTATTGGTTAATAATAGGGCAGACTGAGCTCTTTAACCTGGTAAGGCAACCTGTATAGGAGAAGGAAAATTCTGAATTCAAACTAGGGGCTCTCTTCTCGTTAGTGAGAGCTCATCCTTCCTTCCTTCCTTCCTTCCTTCCTTCCTCCAACAAGTAAAGAGATTAATAAGATAAAATTATTAAGCAAAGATTGCAGATTTAATTCTGACATTTTTGTTCATGCCAAGTAATTGTATATATGTGAGGAATAAAAAAAAATTTGATTAGAAATCCAATTTGGGTATTTTCAAGTAAATTAATAGGTTTTTAGATAATTAGGTCTGGATTGGTGACACATTGTGTGTGTGTGTGTGTAATATATATATATATATATATATACACACACACACAGATTTCTTATTGATCCCTAATTAAATGAGAAGGTTAAGCCCAGAGATAAAGAAGTTTTGTCTTTTTAGCGAATATTTTATTTCTTCTCAAAAAGCAAAGAGGAAACATAATCTCTGCTGAGCTAGTTGCAGCCTCTATCCTATAATGCCTGTAATTTGCTTTGAGTCTTGTTACTTTTACTTTGTAAGTTATAACTTCATTATTTCTTGTATTAAAAAAACAAAACAAATTCAGTCTAACGTGTCAAATGCAAGTTATTTGATCTAAGCTCTTCTGGATAAAAGATGGATTACTGCTCAAGTATTTTATTTTCATTTTCCTCTGATCAAAATAAGCTCTGAGTGGGAAATCTGAGCTCAGTTCCTGCATGTTGAATTTATGTTTTACTAGATGATTTGTGAAACCGTTGGGTCCACTGAGAAGCTTATGATGATACTGGTGCTTCTATTTTAAGGAGTGATGGATACTAATTAGTATTTTATAGTTAACAGCAGTCCGTGATGATGTTGGTGCTTCTATTTAAGGAGTGAAGGATTCTAATTAGCATTTTTATAGTCATCTCCATTATATCCAGAATTTGAATGATTAAAAGTTCAGTGCAAATGCAGATCCACCACAAAACTATCATTCAATTTGCAAATTGGACTGGAAATTGCTTTATTCCAAGTATTCTAAATATATTGACATTTTTGCTTGATTATGGTTTCATACACAGAATTATAGTAATTTATAGATTCTTTTTAAAGATTCATAAAATTTTTATTTTATATAATTATATAAGTAAAGTCGGCAGAGTGACCTATTGTCAGTATCAGCCAGACAACAAATGAGTCTATCCCCTTTTCACTGGTGCTAGATTGAGATTTTTTTTTTTTTGCATCTGAGGTGGAGTGCCATACCTATCATCAGCTCTTCACTTTACCCCACAGGTTCAAGCTGTGCTACTCCTGCACTGAGTTGGCAAGGACCAGTATCGAACCCGTAACCTTGTGGTTCCTATCCTTATGAATTGTTAGAAAGTTGGCATTATTTTAAAGGTTTATTAATTTTAGGTTTTAAAATAAGTTTTGTGAGAATATAAAAACAAATGTACTGTTAGAATAAGCTTACTGTATACAAAAAAAAAAAAAAAAAAAAAAATTACTAATTCAGTCATTGTAAATACACTTTTTAAATCTTTAAATTGATATTGTTTGGTTTGTAGAATAATGATATATTTGATTCAAAATAATATTTTATACTCTACAGAAAGTAATAAACTAAAATAAATTCCACATTTGAGATGAGATAAAACAAAAAATGTATTTGGAATTACCGGACTAGATTTTGAAACACCATAAAGATTTTAGTGTTTGACTTCACTTTACATTCAAGATATATTGACTACCAGCTTGATGTGTCCAACTACCTCAACCTGTAAGTGTTTAATGTAGTCATTTTAATGTCTTCAGTTAAGTCACAATGTTCTTTTTTTTATAGTTATATTTTCTAATCTGTGGGATTTCTTTTTAGTTTATACAAACCAGTGTATATATTTATGTATAGATGGTACTGTAAACAACCCGAGTCCTTTTTTTTTCTTTTTTTTTTTAATTAAAAACGATAATTCGGCATTAAATTAACCGAAAAAGGTTTGATATGCCATAAAACAAAACAAGATTATATGTATTTACCCAACCCCCCCTGCCATGAGCAGGATGTGATGCAAGATCAATTTGTAAGTGGAGTTAAGCTGTTTGAATTCAGTGTTTTCCCACTCCTAGATTTTGCCTAACCAAAGCTAAAGAATCAGTCTGGATTCTTGCCCTTCCCAAGAGCATTAGTGTAAAGTGAAATGCAGACGGCCTTGTCCAGGATTTAGACTGGTTATAGATTCCATTTCCTATGATGATAGCTGTTACGCTAAGTGCAGTATATAACTTAACTTCATGGAGAAACTATTATTAGCCAAGTTGAAAGACCATATGTGCAATATATGTGCAATTTTTTAATATATACATTTTGTGTTTTTTGATACAATATAATTAATAACCAAGATTAATTCTATAGATCTGAGAATTTGATTGTAACATGTAGAAAGAACAAATAAATCAGAACCTTTTTAATAAAGGATTGCAACAACTGAACATTGATTATTGATTAATAATTAATAATGGCAACGAGGTGCTCTATGCATGAAACCTAATTTTAAGATAACATGGAACCAATTAATTTTTAATAAATGCCTCTTAGTTATATACCACAATATATATATATATAATATATAATCTAATTATATAGCAAGTTGATGAATGTTATCTTAAATTACAGTGAATTTGCTTATCTTTTGAACTGTAAGTCTTAATTACTTCTAGGTATTAATGATGCTTTCAGTTTTTCAGGGTTTTTTTTGTGTGTTCAGTTGAAATAGATTTCATTTTCCTATTCAAGTTAGTGATTTTAATTGAGTAGAGTAGTCTGTTACAGTGCCATTTAAAAAAAAAATCCCTAATGAAAATGTTTACATGGCATGGGATTATCATTGTGTGTGTGTGTGTGTGTGTGTGTGTGTGTATATATATATATATATATATATATATATATATATATATATATATATATATATATATATATATAATATACATATACACACACACAATGATAACCCATGCCATATAGATATAGATATAGACACACACACAATGATAATCCATGCCATATAATATATATATATATATATATATACACACACACACACACACAATGATAATCCCATGCCATGTAAACATTTTCATTAGGGATTTTATATATATATATATATATATATGTTGGGGGGGGGCTCAACGGAATAAAATTTAAAAAAAAACAAATGAGTCAGAATTTTGATTGTTGGAAAAAGGGGTGGGGTGGGGAAACAAATGAGTCAAGATAATTAATATTGGAAAGTGCTCAATATGTATTTGAAGAGCTGGTTTAGGGAACTGAATCGGCAACAGAAATTAACTACCCAGGTTTCACCAAAAGGATATTTAGGATAATTCTTTATATATATATATATATATATATATATATATATATATATATATACTCACACTTAAATTCTTATATATGTATGTCGCCATACCCAGCAAAAACACCAGATTATAGTGAGATTCATGAAAACAATACACTTGAAATGCTCTGAGTCAATAAAGTAATTTCCAGTCCAATTTGCAACTGAATGATAATATTCTGGAATTTGTATTTGCACCGAATGTCATTTTATGATTCTCAATATAATGGGAATGACTATACAATGCTAATTAGAATCTTTCACACCTTCCTAAATAGAAGCATCAATATCATCATGGACCACGGTTAACAAGGATAGACATTTGAAATATAAACATAAATTCCTTATTGAACTTCTCAGAATGATTACTGCACTTTATTCTTTGAGCAAGGGAAATGCAGTTTTGTTTATAACTGTTAACTTTACTGATATAATTACTTTTTTCATTGTAAGTCAACATATAGGTTTGTTCCATTCAGTAATATTATCTCAATTTAATAATGTATATGCAAGTTAGAAATCATGTGAATTTAAATTTGAACAAAGTGTCCTGTATTTATCTAATAACCCTATATGGTTTTATAATAAGACCTCCAAGTAAACTTAACACTTGAAACATTCTTTTTAAAAAAATGTCCATTTCCTGTGTTTGAGCAAAATCACTTAGAATTGATGAAATACTTAAATATTAAATATAAGAGTTTACATATCTCATAACTTCTATTGTATTCTTTTTATCTAAATGTTGTTTTTTTTTTGGGGGGGGGTGACATTAAAAATTTGCAACTGAATGATAATTTTCTGGGATTTGCATTTGCTCTAAATGTCATTTTTTAATTATCCAAATTCTCAATATAATGAAGATAACTATGAGATACTAATTCAAACCCTTCAACCCTTCCTAAATAGAATTTTTAGTATCATCATAGACTGCTGTTATAACAGGAACACAACCGGTTCATTAGTTTATATATTACTAAAATTCCCATTATGTTTGTATATACATAACTGTATCACAGTGAAAATGGCACATTGTAGTGAGATTTTATTAGAGCAATACACTTAAAATGCTCTAACTTCTAACTATGAAATGCAAATTGGAACCCTTCACACACATACCAATAGTATGGCACTAAATGGCTCCAGTTTTGGAGCTCTGGGGAGTGTGGAGTACCCAATGATTGTCATTACTCTGTTTTAATTTATCTGTAATGGTTGCACCTATTAGGGTTCCATCTGTGGGTCAATTAGATCTTTGAAAATTATTAGTATTATACAAGAATACTGTAAATAATACAACAAACAAATAATTATTATTGTTAAATAGGAATCCTTACATGAAACTATATAATTGCAAAAAAGGGGGATTAGGGCCCCATCTATGGGTAAAAAATAAATCTGTTCAAAAATTATTTGTATTCAGTAGGATTGGGGGATTAAAATAAATTAAATAACAACAAACTAAAGATACTGGAATTTTCTTATTTCTAGTGGAAGATTATACAATCAAAACTGATATCATTAGGTATTATTTATTACTACACAAAAAATGTAAATATGAATGTACAATGAACATTCTTTAAGCATAAAATATGCCATTAGAATCAAACTTTTTTACATCATGCATCTCTTGTAATGAAATTTAATTTCTATTTACACCCAAATATTTCAGTAAAATCAAATTAATCATTAAATTTCCTTCAAATTATCTAATTATAAAAAAAAATGATACCCATACAAATGACAGGATTATTTACTTTTAATTAATTTTACTATGCTTTTAAAGTTACATGGTCTAGCCTAGTGGTTATGTTGTTTATATGATTACCTTCAGGTAAAAGGTTCAAATCACAATAGGATTCACTTGTTAATTTTATATACCGGTTTGTTTTAACATGTCCCATATGCATATGTGTGAGTAAAGTTTAAAAAAAAACAAAAACAAAACTGGATTCTGCCTGCACTTAGTGCCACAAATGCATCAGTGCAACCCACAGCCACCCCCTTTTAAATAAAAGGAGGAGGTGCTGCCCTCCAAATAGATTTCATAGGACCAGATTTGCTCCATTTTTACTGTCATACAAAAATACTGAACTGAGAGACCTTGAGCCAAGAGATTTTCTTCTCTGTATTTGTGAATCTTAATAATGTGGCTAATCTCTCCTATCTCACATAGAAACCAAATACACATCATCTTAATGTTTAGATAAGCCATACACCTACACATTTTGTTTTAGATATATACATATCACATATCTACAAAAAATCATACACACGCACACCCACACTACCTGTGAGAATAAATAAAAAATATTCTTTTTCTTTCCTATTCATATTTTTCCTCCCCAGGTACTTGAGTGCATCTAGATAAGATACAATCCAATAATTAGTCTATCGTTTCATGAATGATGACAAAGATAGGTTTGTTTATCCTCCAATTACAAATTAAAAAAAAAAACTACCTACAGTATTGCCCATATATAAGCACCCATCCAACAATTCATTTTATAAAAGTTAATTTTCTTCTAAACTAAAGATACTGGGATTTTCTTATTTCTAGTGGAAGATTTAATCAAAACTGATTCAAAACTGATATCATTAGGTATTATTTATTACTAAACTCTACAATATTGAAGTAAGTAAGTAAAGTCGTCGGGGTGGCCTAAATTCGGCATCAGCCAGACATCAAGGGAGTATTTCCATTTTTCACTTACCCTAAACCAAGGAGATTTTTTTTTTTTAGAGTCTGAGGTGGAGCGCCACACCTACCATCAGCTTCTCACTTTACCACACAGATCCCCGTGCTACTCATATGCTGAGTTGGCGAGGGCCAGTATCAAAAAAAGGAAACTTGTCGTTTCCAGGTGGACACTCTACTGACTGATATGAATATATTTATTTATATTATAGATTACAGCATGTTTATAGGCAATTTAAAAAAATAAATTTTAATAGGCAATAGTGATGTAGAAATGGAGATTCCTGAGCTAAAATTCAGGCCACCCAGGTATATATATATATATATATATATATATATATATATATATATATATATATATATATTCTAGGTAGTGGCATAGATACTAGCCGGTTGGGTTCTAAGGGGTAACTTTTTATACTGGACTTAGCGAAGTGTTAATATAAATATGACAATCATGAAACAAAGTATTTATTTTGTATTTAAAACTTGCTTTAAAAATGTTCTGGGTATTGATTCCAATTCCTCAGTTTGATATAACTGAAAATCCTATGTCCATAAATCATGTTCATAAAAACAGAATGTTAGCTTTGTCTAAATTTCTGAAATGTGGAATTATTATTATTCACTGATATATTCTGACTAGTGTCCTCATCTTAATTGTTATTAATCGCAACATTTTAGCTGTCATAGTTGGTAACCTTTCAGGAACCTCAAACTTCATTCAATCCCTGGGGAGTAGCTAAGCTTCATTATAATGTTATGGACACAAGCTGTGTATTCAACCATGGAATGAGAACTATCTTCTAGTGGTTTGAATGAAGAGTTCCATTTGCAGTTCTTAGAATAACTGGCTAGCATATGACACTCAAAAGGTAGGCCAGACCATTCAATAGCTGAAAATTTGTGATTATAATACCAAAATGAGAACACTAGACTAAGAGTATATCTGTGAATATAAAAGTAAGCTTTAAAATGATTTTGTGATTTAAAAAAAATTTAAGATCTTTTCTTTGAAAAAAAAAATCTGGCAGTGTGGCTCTTTGTTCTGAATGATAAACAAAGTGGACCCACTTGAAGACGATAATGGATGGATGTTCAAAATTAATTGGCTGTATAATGGGATTGTTGATTTTGTCATTCAGTTTTCTACTGGTTCACTGCAGGGAGACTTAAAAAAAGGAGAAAAAAAACTTATAAAGGTTTTTTTTTCTCTCTATTTTTGCTGTTTTAATGTAAGGTAAGAAAAGATGGGAGAAAAAAAAGTTTTAGATAAACTCAGCCAGAACCAATGTTATCACATCTTAATCTATGGCAAACTGCCAATCTCTCTATCCAACTTAATTTTTTTTTCTTCTTTTATTTCTGTTTTAACATTAATTTTCTCTTTACACATCCTTTTCATTTCTGGGTCTGATTTTTTTCTTTCTCCTTGTTCCTTCTTTTCAGATTTTTTTTTCTTGATTGAAATTTGATTGCAACAATAAGATTTTAATACCTTACATTTCTCCAAATAAATTCAGAGTAGGTCATTATTTTGCCATAAAATATCCACAAACGACAGACCAATACTTGGTGTCAAATTAGCATATGTTTTGATTCAAAGAATTTATTTTATATTGTCTTCATCATAATAAATATCTTTATTCCTTTTCAATTTCATTCATTGTCCTTGTTTTTTCTTTTTCTGTCTAATTTATTTTTAATTATTGTTTTTTAAGTATTTAAAACCAAGCTTTGTTTATTTTTTGCCCTCCACTCCAAAATATATTTTCCCTCTTTCTCTCTGGTCTCAATCAGTTTTCCTTTTCTATGAACTTTCATGTACAGATTTCATGTCTATTGCGGTTCAAATGTTTGCTGTCCAAGGCTCTAGACCAGTCTCCTTTTTTCATGCTAGCCATAATAAGAATGACTGTTTGAAAAAGTTAATTTTAATTTTTTGAGGCAGTGCATCCTCTTCCTCCACGAATAATTAAATTAAATTTTCTTCTAGACCAAAAATACTAAGATTTTGTCATTTCTAATGGAATATTATACAATCAAAAGAAATATTATTAGGTAATATTTATTACCAAACTCTACAGTATTGAAACTATGTAACCAAAAATATGAATATTTTTATTATATGTATATATACTTCAAAAGGTGCTGCAATTTAAAAAAAAAATAATAATTTTAGTCTCTTTATTTGAATGTATGTCTGTTACTCTTTTCCATCCTCCAGTCTCTTCAGTCTGTGCTTATTTTTTTTACCACCCTCGTCTCCAATTCCTCTAGTTTTTTTTTTTCTTTTTCTTTTTTTCTTTTTCTTTTTTCTTTTTCTTTTTTTCATTCTCCTCCGCCTCCTCCTCCTATGTACTTGTTTCTCTGATCTTTCCATCTACAACACACTGTTTTTTTTCCTCCTCTTGTTCCTATTCAGTGTGCCTGGTTCTTTTTCTTTTGTCTCTTTCCTCCTATAATGATTTTCTCATTTCCCTCTTTCTCTTTCTCTTTCATAATAAATGTTAGAAATTAAATCTCTCTCTCTCTCTCTCTCTCTCTCTCTCTCTCTCTCTCTCTCTCTCTCTCTCTCATATACACATCTATTTTTGTTTTCTCTTTTCCCCTCTCTATTCAGTTTGGAAGTGAAATGTTCTTGGAGACTTAAATTTAAATCAATATCTGATTTCAGATTATTGGAATAGAATACATTTCCACAAAATCTATTATATCACTGCAAATTATTCATCCTACTACTACAACCACCTTCAATGTATCCAAAGAAAGAAAATGTCACTTGAATGAATTATAGTCAAATTTATATTTAACGTTTTGCTGCTTACTTTGTTTTTTGTTTTTTGGGGCTTTTTGCTGTACAATTTTAAAGTCCAAAATTGCAATTCAAAATGATAAACCCTGAATTTTCAAATGTTATTATCTATATATTTTAATGTTGATTGTGAGTTGCCTCCTCCTTATTAATAGTCAGTTTGTCAAGGAAAGGTGGCACACTGAGCTAATTCTAATTTGCATATCTGTTAATAATGGTTGGCTAATTTGCATAGATGTTTCATTGATAATGATTGGCCAATCAGAGCCAACTTCATTGCAGTATCAACTGGATATTTTCTTTAGTGAGAGGACAGGAATTTCACCTTCATGTTAAATTCCTAACTAGATATGCTGAATAACATCAAAGATACCAGGACTTAATTATTTCTAGTGGAATTTTATATAATCAAAATAGGTATTATTAGGTATCATTCATTACCAAACACTAAAGTATTGAAACTTTGTAAGAAAAAATAAAATTGCAACACCTGTAACCAAAAATAAAATTGAATAATATATATATATATATATATATATATATATATATATATATATATATATAAGGGGATATACTTATTTTCAACTGCTACGTATTCAGACTTAATTTCAATGTTGTAGAGTTTGGTAATAAATAATAATCGTTTTGATTGCATAATGTTCCACTGAAAATATAGAATTCTTCTAATCTATAGCCATGTCAGTGCTACTGTATGACTGCACCACTTGGACTCTTAACAAATGTTTAGAGAAAAGCTAGATGAGAATTACTGAAGGATAATGCATGCCGTTTTGAACAAATCTTGGAAGCAGTACCCCACAAAAAAAAAAAGTATCTATACGGCCACTTGATTCCTATCACACAAACCATCCAAGACGAACCAGACATGTTGGACATTGCTGGAGAAACAAGAATGAACTCATGTGACGTTTTCCTGTGTACACCTACAAATGCACGTACCAGCATAAGTTGACAAAAAAAAAAAACTACATCAATCAGATATGTGTGGATACTGGATGCTGTGCAAAGGACCCGCTAGAAGCAAGGACCAATAGATGTGTGGTGAGGGAGTCATCCATGCTGTCTTATGATGAGAAATAAAATCTTGGTATCTTTTGGTTTAGAAATAAAATCTTGGTATCTTTTGGTTTAGAAATAAAATCTTGGTATCTTTTTTGGTTTTAGAAATAAAATCTTGGTATCTTTGGTTTAGAAATAAAATCTTGGTATCTTTTGGTTTAGAATAAATCTTGGTATCTTTTGGTTTAGAAATAAAATCTTGGTATCTTTTTGGTTTAGAAATAAAATCTTGGTATTTTTTGGTTTAGAAATAAAATCTTGGTATCTTTTTGGTTTAGAATAAAATCTGGTATCTTTAAAATAAAATCTTGGTATCTTTTTGGTTTAGAAATAAAATCTTGGTATCTTTTTTGGTTTAGAAATAAATTAATTTTCCTTTCTTACACATTATATTCACTGTCTTTGCCTGCAAGCTCTTGGAATAACAGACAAGGAAATGAATCTAAATGAACCAATATAGAATAATTACAACACTCCTAAATTTATTATCGTCTTCTAACATTTTGATCATTGGATATCTGACCCTCATTAAATAGTAAATGACATCTTCATCAATGACTAATCAACAATGAAAGATTGATTTATAAATACAAAAAACAAAATGAGTGAGCTATTTTGTTTTGTCTTGAAATCTTTTTCTCAAAAACATCATTTGTAAAATATATTTATTTAAAAAAAAAAAAAGTTCATCAATATTAATTCTTTCAGCAACATCAAATTAAGTACTAAGTAGTGTTTCATGATGTCACCAAACATTTTTTTTCATTTTCATGACAGTGATATTAAGAATGGTTACTTGAAACTAAAATTGTTTCCTAAGGAATATTATTATCACTAGCAAAATAAAATAAAAAATGCCCTCTAGGCGACGTAAAATAAATATTGCCTGAATTGAAAATTTAATATCAGAGTTTGTATCATAAGTAATGTAAAATCATCAAATTTATTAAAGGAGTAAAAAATAAAATAAATTTATTATAGGAGTGAAAAATTTGAAATGGAAATTTAATTCTGATAACTTGAAATATATATTAAAGAAAACAAACTATATATAGATTGTTAATACCAGGTATGTATTTATTAAAACTTGTTTAAAAAAACAAACTTTGAGGACTGTCTAACATTGCATGCTCAAATTTTGAGTGTATTTATTCTGTTATGACGATTTTAGGTTGTGTGACGTAAGCAGTGACGTAGTTTTTGTTACAGACAAAAACCAGAAGCGAATCTCCATTATTAATAGATTAGTTACTTGAAACCATATAACAATGTGCAAACAGGGATTATTATTAAATATAAAGTTAAATGAAAACATTTAATTTTGTATAAATTATTAGTATTAGGAATACTTGATATCTTACCTGTCTGAACAAATGATTATAGACAAAAACAAAAGTACCATTTTTAAAAAGAAAAAAAAAACGCAATGGAACATTTAAAATATAGTTATAATTATAATCAAGCATTTACAAATGAATCAAATCTTGGCATTAAATAACCCCAAAGGAATTATGCTATTAAATAAACTTTCATTTCGGTGTTATTATTTTATTATATAAGAAATTCATGAACCATCTTAGACTTTTAAAAAAGTCTAGGTACTGTGAATGTTACAGATATAGTATGTTGGGAAATTGAATTATCAGATCCACTGACTTTTAAGATAACTCTTAATAAAAATTAATTTTCCAATATGTATAATATGATCATCAAAAGAGATTATAGGTGTTAGGCTCACAAAGATTATTGGCAAATGTCTGAACTGCGTTCAGTTCATCCAGGCTATTTCAATTTCTCACACTTTTGGGTAGCACCTCAGATACTTTTTTTTTTTTTTTTTTCAATTTATTTATTTTACTTCTAAGCATAATGTTTTTCACTAGCAGTGACAATTAAATTGACTTAAGTCTTCAAATGAGCAAATCGGGCCTGGATTTACCTCCCCATCCCCACAGTATCCAGGTAACACAAGCTCCATATTCAGCCTGAATAACAAAACAACACAGGGTCAAGTGGCCCCCAAGCTTATGAGGAGTGGCTGAAGTTCAAAGGTGAAGGGTCATCAAATTGGCCACCAAGGCAACAGAAATTGCTTCAAGAGGTGGCTGTGGACTCTGGGAGGAGAACCATGGGTGGAGTAGTGTTACTTAGGCAGAAGTCAGGGCTTGATTAACGCCAGCTGGGTTTGAATGGGTGAAGGTATCTGATTGTTGAAAACCCCAAATGCCTAATGACCTCAGGGGACATCACTGATGTGTTCAGGCCACACCATAAGGTGATACATGGGAAAAGGTTTACTTAAACTTTTAGCTGGAGGCATTGTGAAAGGAATTTTGGCTTGTTAGTTTTTTAAAAAAAAGAAAAAAAAAAAAAAAGAAAAATTTCATGAAGTATTTACTATATATATATATAGCTTAGTCGGTAGAGCGTTCGGCTAGGAACCACAAGGTTCCTGGTTCGATACTGGCCCTTGCCAACTCAGTGTATCAGTAGCATAGGGATCTGTGTGGTAAAGTAAGGAGCTTGATGTTAGGTATGGCGCTCCACCTTGGATGCTAAAATAATCTCCTTGATCTAGCGCTAGTGAAAAGGGGATAGACTCCCTTGCTGTATGGCTGATACCAACATTAGGCCGCCCTGACGACTTATATATTTATACACACACACACACTTTGAACTCTTAACCTTTTTGAGCCCTGATACCTTTTACCTGATCTCACAAACATAAAACACATTCAAACTTTGCTCCAGGGTGCAGAAAACCTATCATTACCATGAAAAGAGAGGCTGTAAATCCTCAGCTCAAAATATTAGACTTAGAAGTTTTAAGTAGAGTTCATATAATTCTATTTACAATTTTATAATAACTTTTTTTTTAAAAAAAGAAGCTTTTTGTTGCTGCTCTGTTAATATTTAATTGAGGATTTGATGATCAAAATAAACTTTTTAATTTTTACATTCTTGTTTTCTAAATGAGTGTGTTCTCCAATTTGGATGATTAAAAATAAAATTTAAAAAATATTCAAATCTATTTAAATGATTGAAAATAGTTTAGACAGCGTCGGAAGCACTTGTGTAACAGTGATCATCATGTGAAGTGGACACTGAGAATGGAGTTCAAATCCTGGATGATGCTGTTTGCTTTTCACGTAGTGCTAATACCCTTGGGAAAGGTATGAATCTATCTATTCTCCCTCCAGCTATGGGTAACTAGCAGAGCAGACTGAGCTCTTTAACCTTGCTATGGTAAACGGTTTAGAAGGAAAACTGGATTCAAACCTGTTAAACCCTGCTTAAAAATTAAGTCACATTCTACTCAGGCGGAGGGGTTGGGTAAATACATATAGATAGTCAAAAAGTGGTAATCCTTAACTTGTTCCTCGTAAATTCCTACCATAAAATAAACTGAACCCTCATTTTATGTCTGTGTTTTTGCAATAAATGTTTTATTTTTCTTGCACCCCTTATTTTACAATACTGAATATATTTTATTTATTTTAATATCTAGCGCTAGACCAGGTAGATAGTCTTTGTGTCTGAGGTGGAGTTCCAGACTTAACATAAGCTCCTTACAGATCCAAGCTGTGCTACTAATGCACCGGGTTGGTGAGGGCCAGTATTGAACCCAGAACCTTATGGTTCCAAGGTGGATGCTCTCCCAACTGAGCTATTAAATTGTATTATTAGCAGCTTTCTGAAAGGTTGGTAAAAATGCATTATTTGGAAGCACTAAGGTGATATTGTAACAAAAGAAAAACAGATCCGTCTTCAAGGTTGGGTAGATAATCTTAAGAACTTTGATTAGAAGAGTATAAATCAAATTTGTAATGGTGGAGAGAAAGACAAAAAAAAAAGTTTAGTTAGAAAGATAATAATTTTAAATAAAGTTATGAATGTTTCAATTGTTCTAGACTTGGGGAAATTTAACTTGTCTTCAACATATCTGAAATCAAAAGAAAGGGGAAAAAAATAATTTGTTTCTTATATTGGTTCTTTACAAGGTAATATTTCCATTATCTTGCCACTTTAGCTTAATTTTGCTATTAAGCCATTCATTTCTGATAATGCACTTAATACTTTTTTTTTTATTATTATTATTATTTTATTTAAAAATTGTAAGAGGTACGTTTATCATATTTTAAAAGTGTGTGCATGTGCGCGTTATATTTTGAAAGTTTTTTCTTTCTTTTAAGCTGACTGGTGGTGGCTGCTGCTTTCAAAGATCCTTCACCATTTTTAAATTAAAATTAAAAAAAAAATTCTTTGATAGGCTGGATCAATACTCATCAGTTTGATTAAATATCATAATGAGAATATTGTTCTTGTTGCGTGTCAGTCTTAACAATAATTGATTTTTTTTTTCCTTCAGTAAGCCTTTGTTTTCATTTAGCAAGGTGACCCAGTATTGCCCTGAAGGAAACTTCTGTCTTAATCAACATTACATGTTAATATTTGTTGGATAATTTAGACAGATCTTATTTCGGTGGAACAGAAAATATAACAGCAGCAGCCAGTGTGTGTGTGTGTGTGTGTGTGTGTGTGCGCATAATGTCATGCATGCATTAACATTCAAGTTTCTTATAAATAAGCTGAAAATACGGATTTATTTTATCTATTCTCTTTTTAGTTTATATATCTGACATACCCATGAACCCATTGGGTTTCTCTTATAGCAGCAGTCCATGATGATATTGATGCTTCTGTTTGAGAAGGAGTGAAGGATTCTAATTAGCATTTCATTATCTCCATCATATGAAGAATTTGGATGATTAAAAAATTTTTTTTAGCTTGAATACATCATCATCATCATCAGGTTGTGCTGGCAGCACAGATATCCATGACAATCTTTTGCCAACTGTACCTATCGGTCATAGCCCAAAATTGGTCCTCTGTACAGCATCTAGAATCTGCACAGAGCTGATTGATATAGGTACTTGCTAGGTGGCCCACACTGGCATCTCCATGTGCAGGTTTCCACAGGAGAACATCACTTATGAGATTGTCCTTGCTTTTCCAGTAGCGTCCAACAGACCCCACAAAATTCTCACAAATTGGGCAGGAAATTGTTTTAATTTCTTAGTTGAGACCTTTTAGGTAAAAATCTTGCTATGATGTGCTATTTTTGTTGGGTGTTATAATATTTGTAATATATAGATGTATCAGATGTTTCAATATTTCTTATCACTTATAACAGTTTAGACTAGTATTTTCTTTCATCTTTAAATTTTTATTGCCCTCTTTTTTTTCTTTTCTTAAATCACTTGGCTTTTGAGGCAGGAAGAAGCGGTTGTTTTGGTGAAACAATTATATGTAAAACCTGAACAAACATATATATATATATATATATATATATATAGTTTGTATGATATATAATATCATAGAAACTCTCAGACAAAAATGATATATTATCTGGAGAGAAAAAAAACCTCTTCTAATCAGTCTTGGTGATAAAGCTTTAACCCACTCAGGTTCAGTTCTATAGGTAATGGTTTCTTTGTTGATCTTAGAGAAAAAATTCTCAAGGCCATATTGTTCATTTGTAAAATAACATAATCTATAGACTGTAATATCACCCAGAGCTTTTCACTTCTGTTGCAGTAGTATAATAAAAGTGAGGGGGGGGAGAGAGCATTATATCTAATAATATAAAGCAATATTCAATATTGAATCCCTTCAAAGAAACAATTTAATACAATTTTCAGGATGCATTATTCCTTTGAATTGGAATTTTTTTTCCAATGAAAAAGAATAAAAATACTTCATTTGATTTTTATTTTTGTTTTTACTTCATTTGATTTGGGTTTTTTGTTTTTTACTTCATTTGATTTTTTTTTTTTATACTTCATTTGATTTTCTTTTTCTTTTTTTTTTACTGATTTGGTTTATTTATTCAATATTATTTTTTGTAATTTTACATTCATTTTTTTTCTCTTTCTTTCATCTACACTATTAAATGAAGCCTTTATTTTAGATGAAGGCTTAGATAAAAATGGCTTCACTGTGAAGAAACAAGTCCTTCATTTATGTATGTCATGTGATACTTAAATATTATCAATAGGTTTACCTGTTACATTCATTTTTCTTCTCATATTCAGAAGTCACAACATATCAAAAAACTTATTAACCACTGTTTTTGAGTCTTCCTTCTATGTAATTGAATATCAATGATGCCCTGATGATGATTTATTAAACAAACTGAACCGTTCTGTTACCTCCTAAGATAAAATCATCCCCTGAATACCTTGTTTTTTCATATATATATATATATATATATATATATATATATATATATATATATATATATATATATATATATAATGCTTCATCAGGTCGCGCTGACAGCACAGATCCCCATGACTCTCTCTTGCTAGCTGTCCCTATAGTTCATCACTCCTGGAAGGTCTTCTGTACGCCATCCACAATCCATGCAGAGCTGACTGATGTAGGTTTTTGTTGTCCGGCCTACACTGGTGTGTCCGTGTGTAGGTGTCATGAACATAATTTATGAATTTGTCCTTGCTTATCCAGCAGTGTTGAGCACATCTTGTTCGTCTTAGATAGTTTGTGTGAAAGGAAGCAAGTGACTGTACAGATGCTGTTTTATGGGGTGCTTCCAACATGCCACATCCTTGTGTAGTTTCCATCAAGCTTTTTCTTTGTTAGAGTCCAAGTAGTACAGCCATACATATATCATTGAATGATAATGTTTTAAAAATAATAAACTGTTGAATAGTGAAAAAATTCTCATTATTCTTTATCATATTAAAATATAAAATTGCTTTTAGAAAAAAAATCAGCCCACATATTTAGAAAGTTATTGAACTAATTGCTGCATTTTTATATATTACTCAGTTCAACTTCAATTAACACACGGGTGTTTAATGGAATCAATTAAGCTAATCGTGGAGTTTACTGTAATGATGATAAGGCTTCATTGAAGAAATTCAAAGACAATTATAGTTAACTTTTATTCTTTAAAAAAAGAATAAAGTGTAACTAAACTGGGAAATTTTATGATGAAACAATTAGGAAAAGAGTCACACCTTTTATATAATGATTGCAAATAAGATACTGAAAACATTAAATCAATCAAGATAATGATCTCAGAAATAAAGAGAGGGGAGGAAAAGTAAAGAGAGATGGACAAAGGGAAGATAAGGGCTGTAAGGGTAAATAATACAGTAATGTCTGGGCAACTTTGTTTAATCCTGGATAAATCTACCTGTCTTATAAGGATTCTATTATTATTATTATTATTATTATTATTCTGAGTTTTCCTGCTTATTAATTTGATGATTCTGTGTTCTGCTTTTCTATGATGAACCTAATCACTTTGCTTATTTTGGCCTTTGGCTGATACATTATCAAAATAAAATAATAAATAAAATAATAATCTGATTTAATTACAAGATAATCTTGTATTGTTAACACACAATATTTAATTATAAAATAATCTCAAGTTGTTGTTAGCACAAAATATTTAATTATAATGTCAAGTTATTAGCACAAAATATTAACATGATGATTTTATGAACTGCTTCATGAAAGAAATAGTAAGTTTTATATATATATATATATATATATATATATATATATATATATATATATATAGTTATATGAACTGCTACCAAGAAAGAAATAGTAAGTTATATAAAGTAGGTGGTGTGACCTATTGTTGGTATCAGCTGGACAATGAGGGAGTCTATCCTCTTTTCACTAGCACTAAACCAAGGAGATTATTTTGTGTCTGAGGTAGAGTGCCACACTTACCATTTGCTCCCCACTTTACCACACAAATCCAAGCTGTGCTACTCATGCACTGAGCTGGCAAGAGCTAATATTGAACCTGGAACTTTGGTTCCGAGGCAGATGCTCTACCAACTGAGCTAAACCGGCCATTAAAATTACCTATAATTTTTTGAAAATATATTTAAAAACAGATGAAAATATTATCATTCTACTTCTACTGAAAAAGTATATTAGATATTAATATTTTTATTTACATAGTTTAAATGCCTAAAGTGAATATGAAAATTGACCAGGTTTTAAAGTAGCTGAGAGTTGGCTTGATTGACAATTAACCTGTTCAAAGAGAAAGGTGAGACATAATCAAAGTATTACAAATCATAATCCCACCATTGGTAAAGAAGCAATAAAGAACATTTCTTACTGTGTAGACTCAGTACAAGGAAAACAATTGGAATTATCTATTTTTGCCAAACTCTCTCTCACTTTATCATTAACCCTCTCTCTCTCTCACTTTATCATTAACCCTCTCTATCTCTCTCTCACTTTATCATTAACCCTCTCTATCTCTCTCTCACTTTATCATTAACCCTCTCTATCTCTCTCTCACTTTATCATTAACCCTCTCTATCTCTCTCACACTTTATCATTAACCCTCTCTCTATCTCTCTCTCACTTTATCATTAACCCTCTCTATCTCTCTCTCACTTTATCATTAACCCTCTCTATCTCTCTCTCACTTTATCATTAACCCTCTCTCTCTCTCTCACTTTATCATTAACCCTCTCTCTCTCTCTCTCTCACTTTATCATTAACCCTCTCTCTCTCTCTCTCTCACTTTATCATTAACTCTCTCTCTCTCTCTCTCTTTGTCATTAATTAACTCTCTCTCTCTCTCTCTCTCTCTCTTTGTCATTAATTAACTCTCTCTCATTAACTCTCTCTCATTAACTCTCTCTCTCTCTCATTAACTCTCTCTCTCTCTCTCTCTCTCTCTCTCTCAACCAAATGATTGATTTATAACAAATAAGTTTAGTTATCTAAATAAAACATGAACTGTTAATTTCCTTTAGACAATTAAATTCTTTCATATTGTTGATGTAAATAATACAACACATTGTCTAATTCTCTGCCTTCATTAAATGTATTGTTCACTTTCTGAATAAGATTTTTCTTCTACTTTTCTTAGTGATTATACACCTGAGGAAGCCTGAAAAATGGATCAACCAAAATCTATAATATATATATATATATATATATATATAATGCATAAGACTCCAGAGGGATTTATTTATCTGGAAACTTAGGCATTAACTATACGATCTCAAATAATGGAACAAGACAGTTTTATCTGAACGTGCATGAAGAAAGTTTATCTTTAGGATGCACGCAATCAAACTTCTAAATGTTTTGCAAAAAGGAAAAATGCTAAGAGTTTCTGTGAATGGGGGGAGGGGGTAGTATAATCCTTAAGATTGGAGGATAATCTAATCCTATGATGGTATGGTTACAATATAATTGTCTCTTCCTGTTAAGTGCTATTTCAAAAGAAAAAGAAAGAAGGTAATTAATGTTAATATATATCAGTTTCAAAAGAGAATTCTGTTAGCTTAAATGTAATGTTAACCCTGAATAGAAGAGTCATAAGTGTTTTTTCAGTGTTTAATTCAAGGTGTCAGTATTCATTAGGTTGATTTTGTAAACGTGTCCATTGAGTAAACTATGTCAATTGAATAAACAAGGATTTACAACTATTAACAAATTGAACACCTTTTGTGTTGTTAATGTTACTGCAATGTTAATTGTATAACCTTCATCAGGTGTACAATCTGTGGTATAAAAAGAAAAAGGTCTCTCTCTCTCTCTCTCTCTCTCTCTCTCTCTCTCTCTCTCTCTCTCTCTCTCTCTCTCTCTCTCTCTCTCTCTCTCTCTCTCTCTCTCTCTCTCTCTCTCTGGTATAAAAGAAAAATCTCTCTCTCTCTCTCTCTCTCTCTATAAAAAAAAAAAGTTCTCTCTCTCTCTCTCTCTCTCTCTCTCTCTCTCTCTCTCTCTCTATAAAAAAGAAAAAAGTTCTCTCTCTCTCTCTCTCTCTCTCTCTCTCTCTCTCTCTCTCTCTGGTATAAAAGAAAAAGTTCTCTCTCTCTCTCTCTCTCTCTGGTATAAAAAGAAAAAGTTCTCTCTCTCTCTCTCTCTCTCTCTCTCATCTCTCTCTCTCTCTCTCTCTCCTCATTAATTTAGAGATAACAACTTGTAGAGTACAAAGGAGTTCATTTAACTAAACAAAGCCTGGAATGTTAATGACTCTTAGTTCCAAATTGTCTATGATAATTATTTCATTATAAATAAATTTTTTCCAGTTTGGAATAGAAAATGTCATGTTCTCCTTGAAGACGATCATGACTCTACAGCTTCTTTTTTCAGTAGATTGTTCTTTGGGTGAAAGATGGCGTAGTTTTCCCATTGCTTTCTCCATATTTTGAATTCAGATTGGTTGCCCACGACCATCACTAGAGTTCAATTATCTATGGGAATTATTTGTATGTATTTACCGACCCCTCTGCATGAGCAGGATGCAACACATGGTCAATTTCTTAAGTGGGGTTTAACTGATTTAAATTCAAGTTTCCTTCTCTTAGACTGGTTGCCTAACCAAGGTTAAGAGTCCAGTCTGGTCTACTAGTTATCCATAGCTAGAAGAATAATAGCTGGATGAATACCTTTCCCCAAGGGGTATTAGCACTATATTAAATGCAAACTGCCTCATCCAAGATTTGAACGTGTCATCAAGTCTATTTTCTTCGGTAATCATGGGATTTATTTGTATGGTGCTGCCACCTGTAATTTTTTGATAAAGGTAGGATACAACTCAAGGTTAAGTTTTAAGCAGATGTCCTCATGAGCACTAATGCATGGTTGAGGGCAGTGCCAAAAATAGCTTAGTTCTGTCACCACTTTCCTTTTAGGGCACATCAGATAATAAACCAGCTCTTGTCTCTTTTAGATGAGTTGGGTACTGCCTTGGTAGATGTGACCCTCTTGAAGCCAAGTTCACTGATTATATTTGACTCGCAGTTCATTTATAAAAAATAAATATATTGTCAGTTATATTGTATGTTGTAACTGTAGTGACAATTATATTAAGTGTCCAAATGAAAGAAATCTCTTATTTTGTAGTCCTAACCAATATGAATTATTAATGAATAAACAGTGACCAGTTAAATGACTTAGATTTTTCTTTTCCTTTTTATCTATTGTTAAATCTTATCAAGGTCTGCAATGTAGAAAGGATATATGCATATTCTTTTTCACACTACAGTTTTGTGGTTTATCTATTTCAATGAAGAAATAGTCTCAAATAATCACATGAGTGAAAGTAACATAAAGGTCTACATAGGACACAGCATTGCATGATCTTTATACAATCACATGAGTGTATACACTTAGGCATGTAAGCATTTTACTTTAAAGGCCATTTCATCAGACATTTGATGGAAGAGATTAACCAAAAGATAGGTGGATGGTGTCTCTCTCAACTGAAACCTTTCATTAAGTCCTACCTTCTACTTAGAAGATATTAAGAGGTACACACCAATTTTTAAAGCTAGACAATATAATAATAGAGAATCATCATATTCTAATTGGCTGACTGAAATTCATCACTATATGCAGATGTTGGAATAGTGAGATATGATGAATAAATTAGATAGAGAGGATGAAAAAGAAAATAAGAATGAAGAAATGTTGAATTTTTTTTGTATGTGTGTTTTTTTTTCTTTTTCTTTTTTTTTTTTCTTTGTCTATCCTTAGATGCATTTACACACACATTCCATTTGCTTTTTACAGTTCTTGGCACTTAGTCATATGAACATGGAGATGTATTTCAGTAGAAATCTTTATAGTTGATAGAGAAAATGAAAGTGAAAGTACACTGGGGAAAAAAAAGAAAGGAAAACTTAAGCTTTTGAAATTAAAATAAAAGTAAATGTACAAAGGATTTTTCTTAATAAAAAAGACTGATTAAAGGCTTTTTAATTTATTCTAGAATTTTTCAATATTCTTAAATATAGATATTAGACCTTATTTTTCTCATTATTTAATGAGAAAATAGAAATTTAAGAAATCAAATTGTAGTTTACCTAAACTGTTCTCATTCCCCAGTGATACTTTCATAATAGTTTTTTTAAAAGTTTCAGCTTCAGGTTACCCTTACCACATTGTTTAACCTTGACTATATTGGTTGCTATCAGTTCTTTGTCCATCACCCTCTGTTAATTCTAAAAAAAATATCTTTCAATATTCAATCAAATGTTCTATCTTGTTCATTTATTAGCCAGTTCATTCTCTCACCCTCAGGTGGAATTTCTTTTGGTATTCTGTTACATTATAAGCTGGCTGGCTAATTTTTCTGGATTATTGCTCTTTCATTTTAGTTATTTCTTTTTTATTTCTTTCTGGTTTTCATCTATCAATATCCATGCTTGGCTAACTGAAATGATGCAACAAACGACAGAGACAATATTAACAATCTGCTTTTTCTTGTTTGGTGAAAAAGAATAGTAATCATAGAATCTTTCTGTCATCCTTCCTTCCCTCTTATATATATATAATGTGTGTGTGTGTGCGTACGCATGCACCACTACCAATTTTTTAATAATTTAATTTTCTTCTAAACCAAATATAGGATTTTATTATTTCTAGTGGAACACTATATATTCAAAATAGATATTCTCTGTGTATTTTTTATGGTTTCTTGGGCATGTCTCCTTTTTTCTATCTTCTCAAATCAATCTTTAAAATCATTATTTATTACCATATTCTACAGCATTGAAACTAACCAAAAATTAAATTGCAGCACTTCTGTACTGACAAATAAAACTAAAAAAAAAATGTATTTTTTCTTTTTTTTTTTTAAATAATTCTATATTATAGTTATATTCTAATTCTATTAGTTATATTTTAAATTATATTTAGTTGACACAAACACTACATGCATGCAGTAGAGTTTGCGTCAACATCAGAAGCCAAGATTTTGAAATAAAGATGTCCAAAATTTGTTATATGATCTCTCAAATTTGATGTTCCATGAAATTGCCCATGAAAGGTTGGGATATTGGAAAAGGTTATCTTGTTGGGTCCCAAAGATTTTGACTGAAGGACAATTGACTTTATGCCACATTTTTCAAGGAAGGTATTTATGTACTTGTACATTGATCATGATGGTAACTGTGGAAATTTTACATAGTATATATTTACCCAATCCCGCCACCACAGGCAGGATGTAACACAAGGTCAATTTCTAAGTAGAAAAGGCTGGTTTGAATTCATATTTTTCCTTACTCCATAGAATGGTTGCTTAACCAAAGCTAAAAAAAACAAACAAACAAAAAACAGTCTCTTATGATTTATTCATAGATGGAGGGAAACGGATAGATTCATGCCTTTCCCAAGGGCATTAGCATGAAGTGAAAAGCAAACAGCCTTATTCAGGATTTGAAATTGGGTTGCAGATTCTATTTCCTATTATGATAACCATTGTGCTAAGTGCATCTCCAAAAAAGTAGCATAGTAGTGCTGGTAACATATGCACAATGTTTTATTGTATGGTAATAAACATGTTGGATTATAAATATTTGCGCCTTACGTTTTGGACATCTGAAATGTGTGTGTTTGTATAATTATATTGATATATAGTAAGGTGTGTATGTATGTTACTTTCTATACATATATTGATTTATCTATTGGTTTCTATGTGGGGGAGATATTCGTTTCTGTATCTCTCTTCTTCTTCATGTAATTAGTTCTGTTAACATGACGACTCATTGGAATTGCTGCAATCGTAACCTGGCACTAATTGAATTAGTTGGCTCTGCAAATAGCAAATGGCATGTAATGTTTTATTTCAAACAATATATGTGCATTTAATGAATCTGGTCTGTTGATGTTATATCTTGTGGGATATTGTTCTGTATTTTTCTTCTCTTTTTCTCTTTATTTACAAATACACAGACACATGTACATAGTAGTAATGTTACACAACACTACTTCAGCTTAAATAACAAAACTACCATTAATTTTATGATTGTTATTTTAACAATGTAATTCATTTTTTGTTTCTTGTTTCTTACAATTGTTCTTAGATCAGTGAGGTATAAGACTTTTTTTTTTCTTTTTTTTTCATGAAATGTTGGAGAGCTGATGTTTATTTTAATATTAGCATAATTTTGTTCAGTTTCATCTTATGCTTAGTTTCTTTGTTTAATGGCATATCAACCTTTGTGGGTTATTTAATTCCAAAGCCATCCTTGTAGAAGAACAGTAGTGGTACTATTTAACTGCTGGGTAAGGGGTTTATACCTTTTCAATTAGTATTAGCCCGAAAGTGAATGTAATAGCTTTATACAATGTCGCAATCCAGCAAGGTTTCATCTTAGGGAACATCAGTTCCCATCATGTTGACAAATAGGTGTAAGACACTTTTTGCTGGTTCCTTGCCTGTGGGGTCTATAATATACCTACTGCATACTCTGAGTGTTAAGCCCCCTCCTTAAAAAGGGTACCCTGGGTATGATACTCAACTGCATCAGGTGGTGAGTCTCTAGTTCTGGAACTCTAAGTGGTGTGCAATCTCTCCTTAATTGTAATTGCTCCCGGGTCCATTCTGACTTGGAGTGGTAGTACTTGTTAGAGTCCCATCTATGGTTCAAATAGATCTATTTGAAAATTATTAGTATTAGATAGGAATATCTGAAATGATATAAATGTGTACAAACAAATTATTATTATTATTATTATAAAGGATGATATAATTATATGTAGATCATTAGTATTAGAATTATTGGAAATAATATATCTGTGTGCAAATTATTAGTATTAAGAATAGTTATTGCAAGCTATATTATTTTTACAAAGTATTAACATTAGTTACTTGAAATCATATAATTGCTTGCAAAAAACCAAAAAACACTGACTTCAACATTTAAAAAAAACCCAACAAGAATTGACATGCTGTAAAACCAACCATCTAACCAAACTTTTTGCCGTTAATGCCTGACTTGTTACGGTAGTGGTTTGTCTAAGTGCTTGTCATGATCAATTATTGTGGCATGTCAGTGATAACAACTTTTATATATCAAGATATCTAGCAATAAGACGATGCAAAAAGTGGATTTTTACTTTTTTCCAAAGTCATAAACTGAATAAAGATAGCTTCAACTAGAATTTGACCTGGGGAACCTTTACATGGTGCAATGGTTAGCAAACTAATATAGCAGACCATTGTTAGTGAGTTTGATTCTCATTGGGTGCTCCATATTATGACCTTGTGCCAAACTAAGCATAGTAAATAACAGCTAGAATTTGATAATGGTTTACCCATTTGTATTTTCAAATCCCCCCCCCCATACACCATTTTAAGAGGAAATATTAATTACATAGAATTGTCAGTTTTCAAATTTAAAATACATATTTGTATACATGTATTTGCTATCCATATTTGTGTGTGTGTGTGTGGTACCCCTGCCTGTTTGCATATGTGTGCTCCAGTATCTCTTCTTGTCTCTGTGCATGTCCATCCCCATCCCCATGTGTGTTTGTCATTATGCATATCTCCCACCATATATTTGTCTCTGTATGTGCCCTGTCCATGTGTGTTTATTCATATGTGCACTCTTGTATATATGCGCATTCTTCTGTTTTGCAATCTTAACATGCACATCATGAGATATCCTGTTATCTCATTAGTAGTCTATTCATCTCAGAAATTACAGATTTTTCAAACTGCATTAGGTTTTACATTTATTAATCCAAAAGAGTGGAGCAAGAAATGACATATTACAGTCATAACTGGGTTCTTTAACCTTGATATGGCAACTGCTCTAGGAGAAGAAAAAACTCTAAACTCTAACCAGCTTAACTTGTCACATCCTACTTGTGGCAAATCCATACTACAGTCATATCATATTTGGAGGTGCACTTTGTGTAACAATTATCACTGTAGGAAGTGGAATCAGTGATCAGGGTTCAAATCCTAGATGAGGTTGCTGCATTTCACTTCACACTAATGCCCTTGGGAAAGGCATGAATTTTGCCATTTTATACAACTATGGGTAAATAGTAGGGCAGACTGGGGTGTTTTTTTTTTTTTTTTTTTTTTTTTTTCCTTGTTTGGGCAACCAGTCTAGAAGGAAAACTTTGACTTTAAACCAACTGTATTATGCTTAGAAATTGACCTTGTCACATCCTGCCTTTTTGTATAAATGCATATTACAGTCATAGCTGTATCTGCAACTTCATCAAAGTATTTCCTGATGTTATGAAGATTATTATATGTGAAAAAAAAATTTTTTTTCTTCACATGACATTCCACTTCCATCACATGACATGCCATAGTCATATCTATATCTACAAGTTCATCGAAGGATTTCCTGATGTTATAGAGATTGTTACGTCTGATTTTTTTGGGGGGGGGGATTTTTTTTCTTTCTTTAAATTTAAATTTTTGTGACATGGCATACCATAGTCATATCTGTATGTACAAGGTTATCAAAGGACAAAATAGCTAGTTACATTTGTTAAAAGATTTTAGAATGTTGCTTGATATGGTTGATAAAAATGCCAAAGAATTGATGCTCATTTTGTTTTTTCTTCAACTCCACAATTTGTAGATATCTGAAAAGACATTAGGAAACCATTTTCTTTTCTTTTTTTTTTTTTTTCTTCATTCTTTATTTATATTTTTTAATGTTCATTGTCATGTCTCATGACAGTGAAATGTTATGGTAATATATTTTTCTTTTTTTAAATGTTGCTTTTCCTTATGTTATATAGATTATGTTATCTAAAATTTTCATTTGTTTTTTGGGTTTTTTTTTTTTTTGCACACATCTGAAAATAAAGTTATTACTAAAATAAACTGAAAAGAACAAAAATCTCAAATCAAACTGCAGATTAGATTAACTTTTTATCTGGGTGATGTAATGGTTAGTGAACTAGACAAGCAGACCATTGCTAGTGAGTTTGATTTTATATAAGAGAGAAATTAACTACCCAGGTTTTACCAAAAGGACCTTTTTAGAATAATTCTGTCAGAAGGATCTTCTGACAGAATTATTCTAAAGATCCTGGTAAAGATATTCTGTTGAAACCTCAGAAGATCCTTCTGGTGAAACCTGGTTAGTTTATTTTTTTTATCAGGGAATCAGTTCCCTAAACCCACTCTACATGTACATATTGAGCACTTTCCAATATTTATTTTCTCAACTTATTCATTTTTTCTTTCTTTTTCCAACAGTTAAAATTGTGACTCATTCCTTTTCTTTTCCCCTGTTGAGTTCCCTATATATATATATATATATATATATATATATATATATATATATATATATATAATCTACACCAATAAATAATGATGATGATAATAATAAAGACTCATGTACTTAGAAAAGCAGATAAAACCATTTCTTTTCTATGGATACTTTGCAGACTGGATACTGAAAATGTATATTTTATTACATTGGTTTAAGACAAAAATGCACTCTATACAATAAACTCTTGTGATTTACACTTGAAACTGCTAGTGCTTGTTTTTTCATGCATGCATTTTACGTGCAATATTGACAGCCAGCCATTCCTCTGTACAAGAATCCTCCCCCACAATGTCAAAGAAAAAAAAAAATGCACACACAGGTACTAATATATTCTTACTGTCATGAGTAAACAAAAATTTTAGCATGTGCAGTCATACTTCATAACTTGGCATGCCAATGCACATTTTTATACAGTGATACATACCAAGATGCATATCTGCTCTTTTTTTTAAAAAATGCATAGGAGTGTCTTTTAATAATTCTATGTGAACAATTACATTCAACTAATGCATTGGGCATCATTCTCTTATTTCACTCAAATATTTGGTTGTGATAAATACACATGTATACTTTCTCTTTTTACTCTAAATGTTTATAATTCTATGAAAACTTTTATAGCTACATAAATTAGATTCATATATACATTTCTCTCACACATTCTTTTTTTCTCTCTCTCTCATACACACATTTAAAGCTCCCTTTTTTATATTTTACATTTTCAAACAAGATTGGGACCATATTACCTTAAGGCACCCCTTTTCAATTTTGTGTCATTAGGTCATTTTTTTCATTTACACTGTCAATATCTGGTTGTTTGTTAGGGATTAGGGTTAGGGGTTCTAACCCTAACCCCTAACAAACAACCGGATATTGACAGTGTAAATGAAAAAAATGAACTAATGACACGAAATTGAAAAGGGGTGCCTTAAGGTAATATGGTCCCAAGATTATACATTAGTTAAAGGAAAAAAAAGTTCATAATGAAAGTCTTAATATACCATTTGAAACCTATCAACTCAAAAAAAAAAAAAATAAAAAATGCCAACACAAAAAATGACCCACATATGTGTGTCTCCTTTTCAATATCCATCTATATGCATTCCTCTTTATTTTCTCAGAAACAATGATCATGAGAACATGCATCTTATGTTGATCTTGAGAAACCGGATACAGCTCATTTCCTTTTTCTTTTTTTCTAATAATTGTCAAGTGTTTTTCTTAAAAAAACAAACAAAAAAAACCAAAAAAACAATAAACAAACCTTTTTGAATAGTTTTCTAGGAAACCAGTTTTTAATATTTCTCCTTAAAATAATTTTGTAAAAATAAAGTAACTCCTAGTTACTTTTGGTCATAATCAAAATAAACACAATTCAGATTACAATTAATTACAATAAATATATTATTAAAATACTCATTAGTGCTTATATATATATATATTGATTCTTTAAACTATTGTGATTTTATTAAACTATCTTCTTGGTATATAATCTCATATAATGATCTTCATGTATTTGGTTTCTTTGTTTAATGGCATATCCACCTTCGTGGGTTATTCAATGCCAAAGCTATCCTTTTTAGAAGAACACTAGTGGTACTATTTAACCTATAGCTGGAGGGATTTTGGAGCTTCATACCTTTTAGTCCTAAAGAACATAATAGCGTTTCTAGAGTTCAATCTCGCCTACAACAATTTTGCAATCCAGCATGTTACCTACTATGCCATTATGTATTTGGAGTGATACTATCAATTTCAGCAAACCTTTTTTTTTTTTTTTTTTAAATTTCCTTTCCTTTATTGGAGTGGATTTTATGTTAAGGAGTTCAAGAAGTACATTCAACAAACACTTACATTGTTTGGCTAAGTGGTTACAACAGAAAATTAGCAACTGAAAGTTTTAACCCTTTGCTTTC